>CAOLHI010000129.1:600000-905408 GCA_948474755.1 Ctenosaura bakeri
TTATTTTAAGGCTCAGACTAAAACTTTACGTGGATTCCAAAGTCTCCTATTGGTAAAGGATCCATCATGCATGATGGGATAACGGTGAATTTTAAGGGAACCACTGAACTGTGGATTTTAAACCCAGGAAAGCTTAAACACTAATAATGACATTTTTATCTTGTGCAATCTGATTCAGGGTTTGAATAGTTTCCTTTTTAGGAGTCATTCAGCCACTTGTTAGAGCTTTTCAGCAGTAACGTGCAGCTGTTATTTAATACACTGTTAAAAAAGTAGCTTGTTATACTATTGCATTGGTTGTTATTTATGCATATCCATGTTTTATCTTTGTTTTTTCTGAGAAAAAAAGAACTTGGATTTGTAAGAGAATTGCCAAAAGTTCAGAAATTCCTGTTACAATCTCTCTAATATTTTCTTTAACTTTTGAAAGTTAACTAAAAACCATTCCTTATTATTCCATTAAAGTAACTTTGCTCTCATATTACTATGGAAAAACCTAACCTTGTCATACCCTCAGCTCTCCCCAAGTAACTAGTTGCACATAACTATGTTACTTGAAAATTATAACATATTCATTGTTATCCCCTGCCTTTCTCCCAAGGCTGACTTTCAAGCAACTTCTGGCTGGGGGATTCTGGGGGTTGTAGTCCCAGTGAGTAACTTTTCTGAGCTCTGGCTGCATGTAACAATCTCCCCATGTTGAAACGCCAGACGAGAAAAACCCGGTGACGTTAACAAGGCCTTTGGGGCAGAAAATCTTTCAAGGCCTTGCAGAACAACTGGCGGGAAACTCCCTGGCATGATCCATCACATAATCCACTTCCTTGTGCTTTTTACCTCCTCGGTACCAAGGCTCCACTCCCAGGAATTTGGCAATTGTTAGGATACGGATTGTGAACAGATTTTGTCTCCCAACATCCAGGTACTGGGGAGGCAGGTGATGGAAAATGCTGAATTCTCAGAAAGGTGTTTTGCATGTTTGCATTTATTTTGCATGTTTGCATTTATTTATTTCATTGTTATCCTGCTTTTCTCCGATAAGGGACCCAAAATGGCTCATCTGGCAGTAGGCATTGCAAAAAAAGATTACCGGAGACTGAAAGGAAGTTTGGTTTTACTTCTCATTTCAGCCAAGGAGACTGGATGGGAGGGGAGGGAAGGGGCAACATTTAAGTCTGGGATGAACAGGGCAAGCATGCTTTTAACAGATTTTGTGGATCTGAATGTTACGAACTAATTGATGCTATAATTCTGCCCCTCCCATCTTTTGGCCATGGAGGAGCCAATGAATGAACAGGGGAGAGAATGAAGAAATCCAAATTAATATACAGGCCAAGGCAGCTGGCCCATTGCACGTCAGTGGGGTAACGAATCTGCTTTGGGTTTTAGTCTGACTTTTAAAGAACTAACCAAAATGTTGAACGTCATCCTCCCAAAAGAGATCCAGTCCCTTTGCACAATTCCTTTAAAGTTTGGATTGAAAAATTTAGAGGGTTCACCTATCATTATGGTTACTGCCACTGTTACTATTACTACTACTTTATTATTATATTTATCATCTCCCTTTTCCCCAGTTTAGGACTCAAGGAAGCCTATAATGGTTAAAGAAAACATAGTTAAAAATGCACAGCATGCTAAAGTAAAACACCAATTCATATAATGATAGAATCATAGAACTGGAAGAGACCCCAGAGGCTCTCCAGTCCAACCCTCTTTCTGCCATGCTGGAAAACACTATTACAGTTGTCCTAAGAGATGGCCATACAGCCTCTGCTTAGAAACCTCCAAAGGAGGAGGAGATGCCACCATGTTCCTGGCAACATATTCCACAATCGAACAACTTTACCATCAGGAAGTTCTTCCTACCATTTAGGTGGAATCTCTTTTCCTGTGGTTTGAAGCCCTTGCTCGTCAGCGTTCTAGTCTCTGGAGCAGCAGAAAGACAGACCTCACTGAGGAACCACATCTTCCCTGAGTTTGCAAGAACTGAGCATGTCATTTGATGTCTCTAATTCATAGGGTCGCCATAAGTCAAAGTCAACTTGATGGCCATTAACAACAATAACCACAGATTCTCTCTATCTTTGAGCATCACAGGCATCTTATCTGTGGAAAAATATAATCCCCTCCTCCAAATCACATTTTTTTCTTAATAATCCCATGCAACACTTCAGGAAGTCATTTTTTTTCTGTGCTGAATACTTTGGGGATGTTTAAATATCAGAAGAAAACTGGTATAAAGTCTGGCCGCTTTGCTATTCTTCTTAACGGTGTTTCCCAACTGTTGGAAAACCCATTTTTTGCCATCTTTCCTTCCATCTATATCCATCCCACCCACATGGAAGATCTTCTTCTGCTCTCACCTGGACAACCTGGGACACCTCGGTGGGCAGATGAACAAGGCAGGCAAATGGCGTTTGGGTTGGTCTCACCTTCGGGGCTGTAATATCTGCAGAAGGCAAAGGGAGAGAGAATATCAGGTGAATGGCCGAGAAGTACCTTTGAACACTTGGAACACAGCCAGTCTCATCTTATCTGTGTGTGTGTGTGTGTGTGTGTGTGTGTACCTTTAAGTCACCTTTTGATTTCATGGGGTTTTCTTAGGCAAGGAATACTCAGAGGTGGTTTTGCCAGTTCCTTCCTCTGAAATGTAGCCTGCAACATTTAATATTCATTGATGGTCTCCTACCCAAGTACTAACCAGGGTTGACACTACTTAGTGTTCAAGATTAGATCATCTGATAGAAGAAGATGGAGCAAGCCTGTTTCCTGCTGCTCCAGAGACTAGGACACAGAGCAACAGCTTCAAATTTCAGGAAAGAAGATTCCACCTAAACATTAGGAAGAAATTCCTGATGGTAAGAGCAGTTTGACAGTGGAATCCACTGTTGCCAGGGAGTGTGGTGGAGTCTCCTTCTTTGGAGGTTTTTAAAGAGAGGCTGGATGGCCATCTGTCAGGAATGCTTTGATGATGTCTTCCTGCATTGCAGTATGGGGCTGGACTCAATGGCCCTTGTGGTCTCTTCCAACTCTGATTCTACGGTCTGCCAAGATTATTTGCTTTAACCTGCTGAAAATGGCTGTAGTTTGCTGATTTACTAAATAGATAATTCTTTGGAGATCTCTAAGCAAAAGTTGGATGGCCATTTTTTGGTTGTGCTTTAGTTCTATTTTTTTTTGCATGGCAGGGGGTTGGAGTAGATTGCTCTTGCAGTCCCTTCCAACTATGATTCTATAACTGAGTAATTATTAAGCAAGGAAGAGAGAGAGAGAGAGAGATTATGAGCCCCTTGTTGCCAAAGGATAGCATAATTCTAACCCAAAAACACTTGCACTTTGGCAATGGGGGTGGAGAATGAATATTTCCAGCCAGAATGTGTGGACTGACAATTCAGGAAGTAGTAAAACGTCCTGTTTTTCACCTTTGCAAAATCAATGTGGGGAATTTGCGTGAGTCAGGCTTGCTTGCTCTTGAGTCAGCAGCCCTGGACTGAGTAGAATATGACTAAGGGCCGGTACAGTTTCTCTCCTCCCTCTGGCCTGGGGCACACAAGCCTTGGTGGAGTTCAGCCAAAAGTTCGTGGTGACTCACTGAAACCCTACCACTTTTCTTTCCCCTGCAATTTCCTCTCCAGAAGTTGAGATTCCGGCTATTCTTGGTGTACAGAAGTCACACAGTTCACAAAGCCTTGCTTTTTAAAATGGTTACTGGATCAATTTGTTGCAAGAGGCCATCAAGCTACTAAGTCTTCAGCTTCAGATGGACTATGAACTAGAGGTGGATTTCCTGTTGCTGGACAACAGCTTTCAGCTGGATAACAGTGCGTGTGAAAGGGATCTAGGAGTCTTCATAGACCATAAGCTGAACATGAGTCAGCAGTGTGATGCGGCAGCCAAGAAAGCCAATGCAATTCTCGGCTGCATCAATAGGAGTATGGTGTCTAGATCGAGGGAGGTACTGGTACCACTCTACTCTGCTTTGGTTAGACCCCATGTTGAATACTGTGTCCAGTTCTGGGCACCCCAATTCAAGAAGGACATGGTCAAGCTGGAGCAAGTCCAGAGGAGGTCAACCAAAATGGTGAGAGGCCTAAGTCTATGAGGATAGACTTAGAGAGCTGGGTATGTTTAGTCTGCAGAAGAGAAGGTCAAGAGGGGACATGATAGCCATGTTTAAATATTTGAAGGGATGCCACGTAGAGGAAGGAGAGGGCTTGTTTTCTGCTGCTACAGAGACCAGGACATGGAGCAATGGATTCAAGCTGCAGGAAAGGAGATTCCACCTGAACCTCAGGAAGAACTTCCTGACAGTCAGGGTTATCCAGCAGTGGAATCTGCTGCCTCCATGGAGTGTAGTGGAGTCTCCTTTTTTGGAGGTTTTTAAGCAGAGGCTGGATGGCCATCTGTCGGGAGTGCTTTGAGGGTGTTCCTGCATGGCAGGGGGTTGGACTGGATGGTCCCTGGGGTCTCTTCCAACTCTACATTTCTATGATTCTATGATTCAGCACTCTGCACCATTGGTTCTACTAGCAGTGGCTGCTGGGAGTTGTAGTCTCATGAACCTTGCTCAAAACAGACACCCCTTTTCAGCCCAGAATAGAGGACCTGCACCATAAGCAGAACAAATACACTACATGGGGGTATTCAAAGACATGGCCATGAGAGTCTGTGTCAGTATACAGAGGGGTTTTGTAGCACCCTTGAGGGTAATTGGGGAAAACAGGGTTATAGCTAAGGGAGGGATGTGTGCTCCCATATCCCCGTGTCTAGAGGAGGGAAACCAGAATGGCAAAAGGCGTGGAAACCATGCCGAAGGAAGAGCGGTTTAGGGAGCTGGGTATATTTAGCCTGGAGCAAAGAAGGTTAAGAGCTTACATAAGAGCCATGTTTAAATATTTGAAAGGATGTCCTTTGGAAGGTGGGGCAAGCTTGTTTTCTGTGGCTCCAGGGACTAGGACATGGAGCAATGGATTCAAATTATGGGAAAAGAGATTCCACTAAAGGTGGCCCTTGGTATCTCTTCCAACTCTAGGATTTCATGATTCTATGATAAGAATTCTGAACCTGAAATGAAGCTTTCCTTCAGCCCCCAATTTCAAGAATTGTAGAACAATGGTGAAAATCATTCACACCCAGAACTCTGACACTGTCGTGTTTGAACGGTCTGGGTCACTCTGCCTTTTCTTCAGATGTCTGAATTCTGCTTCTAAATATTCAACTGAAGTTTTGAATTACTCCAATGCTAGAAATTTGGGGAGTGAGAGAAAATTTCATTGGAGGAAGCAGAAAACTTATTGCAGAGGAAATGCCCTCATTTTGCTCATCCATCCCAAAAACCACACTTGCTTTGGACCTATTCTGTGATGGTAAGTAGATCAATATTGCAAAAAGGTAAAAGGGAATAGTTACTCCTACACAGCCATGATGAAGGGGAAAAAATCTTGTTTTAAAGCAAGGGGAGAGATCTCCCAAAAGCTCAGGCCATTTCTGCACTACGCTGTTATAGTGCTATTATTCCACTTGCAACATCCTATGGAATCCTGGAGTTTGCAGTTTTGGAAGGGGCCCACTGGCCCCTCCCTAAACTGCAAACCTCAGGATTCCAAAGGATGTTGCAAGTGGAATAATAGCACTATAACAGCGTAGTGCGGAAATGGCCTCAGTTTACACACTTTTAAAAAACGCAAACTTTTATGCCTGTTATAGACATGTATCTTAGGGTTCTGAATTCACACAAAAGCCTGCTACATGGAAGTACAAATTATGTGGCCATCCAGATGTTGCTGGATTTCAACTCCCAGCAGCTAAATTCAGAATAGCAGCTGGTGAGATATGCTGGGATCTTCAGTTTAGCAACATTTGGAGAGCTGCATAACTTCTCACTTATTAATTCTCTGTTATCCCAATTGTTCAGTTTTGCTTTTTTTAAATGTCCCAGTTTGCCTCTCTCCCTTCCCCTCTTGGAGCTTACTTCAATGGCTGCAAACTGAGTTCAAAATACAAATATATTTTGCATTGGTGGGGAGGGCAGAAACTTGTCCTTCCCAGTAGGCTCAGGCCAAAGCAAACTGCTGCAGCCTCTCTTAGCTTGTATGTTCTTCATCATTAATACCTCTTAATACCTCAGGATCAAAATTCAAAATGACCTGGATAGATTGGAGAGCTGGGCCAAGGCTAACAAAATGAAATTCAACAGAGAGAAGTGTAAAGTCCTACACTTAGGTAGAAAGAATGGAATACAGAAATATAGGATGGGGGACACGTGGCTGGATAGCAGTACGTGTGAAAGGGATCTAGGAGTCTTCATAGACCACAAGCTGAACATGAGTCAGCAGTGTGATGCGGCAGCCAAGAAAGCCAATGCAATTCTCGGCTGCATCCATAGGAGTATGGTGTCTAGATTGAGGGAGGTACTGTTACCACTCTACTCTGCTTTGGTTAGACCTCATCTTGAATACTATGTCCAGTTCTGGGCACCCCAATTCAAGAAGGACATGGTCAAGCTGGAGCAAGTCCAGAGGAAGGTGACCAAAATGGTGAGGGGCCTGGAAGCCATGAAGCCCTATGAGGATAGACTTAGAGAGCTGGGTATGTTTAGTCTGCAAAAGAGAAGGTTCAGAGGGGACATGATAGCCATGTTTAAATATTTGAAGGGATGCCATGTGGAGGAAGGAGAGGGCTTGTTTTCTGCTGCCCCAGAGACCAGGACAAGGAGCAATGGATTCAAGCTGCAGGAAAGGAGATTCCACCTGAACCTCAGGAAGAACTTCCTGACGGTCAGAGCTGTCCGGCAGTGGAATCTGCTGCCTCCATGAAGTGTGGTGGAGTCTCCTTCTTTGGAGGTTTTTAAGCAGAGGCTGGATGGCCATCTGTTGGGAGTGCTTTGAGGGTGTTCCTGCATGGCAGGGGGTTGGACTTGATGGCCCCTGGAGTCTCTTCCAACTCTACATTTCTATGATTCTATGATTCTATTTTCAATATTTCTCTAACTCTTGCAATCTTGACTGTACTCAGCTGTTACCTGGCTGGTTCTCATCTGTGAAATATTGGAGGGCATTGGTTCTTGTGGGTTTTTCGGGTTTTGAGACCGTGTTCTGGTTGTATTTTTTCCTGACGTTTCGCCTGCATCTGTGGCTGGCATCTTCAGAGGAATGCAGATGCAGGCGAAACGTCAGGAGAAAATACAACCAGAACACGGTCTCAAAGCCCGAAAAAACCCAAGAACCAATGGATTCTGGTTGTGAAAGCCTTCGACTCTACATTGGAGGGCATGTTCGCACTACACAAATATAGAACTGTCATCGGCCTTGGCTCCATACTATGTAATCCTGAGATTTGTAGTTGCATGACGTGTCTGCAATTCCCTTCTAGAAAGCTCTAGTGCCTCACTAAACTACAAATCCCAGAGGGAGCCACAGCAGTTAAAGTGAGATCAAAGTGCTACAATTGGTAGGAGACCTCCAGAAGGGAATTCTTTGGGACCAGCCCTGAACCCAGTAACATTCACCTGACAATATTACCTGCCAATCTTTTGTAATATATAAGGGGTTACTCAGAAGATGCCAACACGTTCTTTTGCAGCTAAACTGCACATGTCACCTCCAACAATTTGCTCTGCAATTCCTTTCCTGTAAAAAAGGATTCACTGGGTGCAGAAGTTTGGAAAGCCCTGATCCAGTCACCTACCCAGCATGCGGTGATCAGTAAGAGCAGGAAGCAGGGAGGCCAGATCTTATATGGGGAATCTCTCAAGAGGACTCAGGGGAGAAAGCCAATCAATGCGATGCTGAGGTTGCCAAGACATTTGCAGCCAACCTATTCTTGCAAGAAATTTCTTCTGAAACTGTGATGAAGAAATCCCCCAGATTCTGAGTAACGGCCAAACCCAGAGCCAAACTGTCCCGAGGTAAATCTTGTCCTAAGGGCCACTGTCTGCACAACTCTAGCACTATGATTTCACTTTAAGTGCCATGGTGGCATCCTGTGGAATTCTGGGGTTTGGAGAGGCAAAAACTTCTACTTTTGAAAAAGTAGTGTATTTTGATGTTAAACAGTATAGTGCCTCCCGCAACCCATTTAAAAGACAAATTTCTACTCCTGGAGGTTTCCAGAAGATGCCATTCACTCACCCCTTTTGTCAGCATCTGGGGAGGTGAGGGCCCCCAAAATGCGGGGCCCCCTATGGCCCGAGGGCCAAACTTTCCTCACCCCTGGTGACGACAATACTAAATTGGGTGGACCAGCAATTTCACTCTGCATAAAGTCTGAGGGTACAACCAGGGGATCATTGGGCGTTCCCCCAAATAAAAATGCTTTCCCCAGTGACAATTTCACTCCCCAAATTCCTATTGATATATATAGAGAGAGACTGAAAAAAATTCACAGCTTGAACACTTTTATTTGTGGTGTTCACATCTCCTTGGTCACCTTGCCTGTCTCTTTTCTTTGGATGCCCAAACTCTACAGGCAGCCCTCCACATTTACAGGTTTAACTTTTGCAAAGTTGATGATTTGCAAGTTTCTCCAGCCCCTGCCCTCTCCACCTCAGGTGCTTCTTGGTGACTTTGATGTGGCCACACAGCTCTTTAAAAACCCACCTCTGGTCCTTCTCCTCCTCCACCAGCTGCTACCTGGCCAGGTAAGGATGGATCATAACCGAATTTCTCAACATCTCAAGCCCTCTCCTGATGCCTCACATATACCCAAGGAAGGAGATGGGCAAAAGAGGGGAAGTATAGAGTCATCATGCTGATCCACCCTGTTTCCTCCCCTTTCCCTGACCTGGCTTGGACCCTGGGGCCCGTTCTCGCCACTATGCCTTGGCCCCCTTTACACACACACACACACACACACACACAACACACAGACACACACACTGTGGAGGGCCAACTGCATTTCTAAATGCTCAGCTACAGTTTTAAGTTATTGCAATGCTAGAAATTTGAGGACAGAAAGAAAATTTCTCCTGGGGACACAGACTTCTTCTTTGGAATGTCAGTGCCTTTGTTCTGCTCCCCACATAGATATACTTCTGTGTAAAACTAAGCACAATCTAACTTCAAATGCTAAAAATCTGCCAGAATCTGACATCTGTGGAACACTTTATTCCTGGCCTAGCAGGCATGCAGTGGAAGTGTCAAACTGACTGGCACACGAGGCTCCACACTTGTTAAGGAGTTGCTTTGTTGCCCCCGGACCAGGGGGTCTTGCATCTGGTGTCCCTGTCCTGCAAGAGAAACAGACAGCAAAGCCATAAGCTGCATTACCCTGGCATGCAGTCCCCGCACAAGGTGTCCGCCGTAGCCGTCCCAGGGCTGGCACGGACTCTCTTCTTGCCCTCACAGCGGGTATGCGATGAGCAGAGTTCCAGCCCGTAGCTGGGAGAGAAGGAGTCGGCTGAGCAAGGCTTGCAAATCATCCCCAGTCCTTCCCCATAGCCACATTTCTATGGGGGAAATCAAACAGAAGGAACGTAAGATGCCGTCACACATCCGGTAGGGTCTGAGGCTGTTTTAAAGTCTTGTGCTGTTAATCATTATTATTATACATGCCACAAGCTGAAGCTGTCAGTTGCTTTTAAGCCATCCCCCCCCACCATATTAATTGGCCGTACAGAGTGCAATGCCATGACGTCTTTATGAAAATTCACACAGGCAGAGGAAGGGGTGAGAGGGCTATTTTTAAAAAGCCTGGATTCTGTTTGCATGTTGCAAATGCAGCAGCATGGAACACAGCTCTACTAGCCAAGTGTTTGGCTCTCTGTTTTGCTATTATCACCCTTAAAAGATGAAAGCCAATTTTTTACAGGGTGTAGCCTAAATGTAGGTGCTGGCTTGGGTGATTGCCTGTGTCGGGAACAGAGGCGTTTAACAGGTTTCTGCTTTCTCTGCCTTAACAAGCTAACATTCTTTCTTGACAGGCAATTCAAGTTTGGTACTGAACTGTGTGACCTGCATAAATTGTGTGAACAGATTGCATAATTCTTTTTGGAATTTTAGAAGGAAATAAGGGAAGTGAGGAGCTGTGTTTGGCAATGAAACCGTGCACTTGGTGCTGGGAAATCTAAATCAGACTGATCGTCCTTCTGGCTTTGGAAACTTCCACAGATATTGCTCACATACCCTCAAAAGCAGTTTCCGATCAATGAAGCCTAGAAATTTGGTTACACATAAATAAATACATTTTAAAAATGGAAGCAAAGATTTTGCAAAAGGTGATTTCTGCTTCCTAAGCCACATTTTTCTTTCTTTTTCTGCTGCCAATTTTGTCACACCTGCAATTTAGCTATTTAAGGAAGCGAGGGGCAGGTTTATAAAGGCAGATTCTACTCTATACACATTGGTAAAGGATGGTGGTTTCCATTTCCCCAGGGGCAGTGAATTTACTCTGGGCTTTAGTCTGAACTTTAAAGAACCTATCCAAGGTGCTCAACCCTATCCCTAAATGAGGTTCAGTACCTTGGACAGCTCTTTTGACATTCAAACTGATTTACCCCTCCACTGAAATGGAAGCCAACATTTACCTACCTGCCTAAAAGAGTGGTTGTCAACCTTCCTAATGCCGCGACCCTTTGATACAGTTCCTCATGTTGTGGTGAGCCCCAACCATACAATTATTTATTATTTACAATGCCTCCCCCCTGCAAAGGCCGCCTCACTGGCCAGGAACGGGGCTGGCAGACAGGAAGGGAAAGAGGAGCCGCGCGTCTCCCCTTGGAAAAAACTCTGAGAACCCCCCCCCCGGGCTCTGCTTCTGCTTCGCTCTCATTTCCGCTGGGGGGGCAGTGTGGGAAAAGTTTCCAGAGTGTCGACCCTGGCCGGGAGGGGGAGAAATCCCAGCGCCTTTGTCTTTTGCGCCGGGCGCAGCTCGCCCCCCCGGAAAAGCGCTGCCTTGTGGCTCCGCGGCCCTTCCGCAGCGCCCCGCTCTGTGGCGAGTGGGGCAGGAGCCATGGCGAGGAGGGGGCCTGCCCCCCTGTGTTGCCGCTGCCACCCCAAGCTGGCCTGTCAGACGGGAGGTTCTCCTGGTAGCGGAGAAGGGGAGTGATTTCAGTCCCTTCTGAACAGGGGGCAGGAGGACGCGAGCGCTTGCGCACCACCACTCCTGGGCCTTTTCTGCACATTACCTTATCGCAGAGGTGGGGGGTGCCATTTGCGCAAGGTCCCACCAAAGAGGGCAGGAGGACGCGAGCGCATGGCTCGCGCTTGCGCACCACCACCAAGGAGGGAATGGAGCCTAAGACCATCAGAAATACGTATTTTCCGATGGTCTTAGGCGACCCCTGTGAAAGGGTCATCCGACCCCCAAAGGGGTCGCCACCCACAGGTTGAGAACCGCTGATCTAAAATATCTTTAAACTGTAACCTATATCCAGAGATCTCAGGGCAGTGAACCATAAAATCAATTTAAAATGATAACACACCATAACAATACTTTTTAAAGACTAAAAATAAATTAGACAGGTTGAGTATCCCTTATCCAAAATGCTTGGGACCAGAAGTGCTTCATATTTCAGTTTTTTTGATCTTGGAATATCTGTATTTGCATATACATAAAATATAGTATTGTAATCTGAGGAGGCTGCAAACGAACGAGCAGGGGTGCCACAGCTGCCATCTCAGTCGGAAATGGGTGGAGGCTCTCCAGAGATCTCCTGTACTGTATTTTTTCTCCCCAAATATGGGTGTCAGGTCCTTATATCCTCAGTCTCTCAGATCCTCAGTCTCTCTCTAGCCTCTCTCTCGTTATTTGCTATGAGAAGCAAGGTTGGAGAGAGACGGAGGGTCTGAGAGATGAACAAGCAGCAATGCCACAGCCACCATCTTGAAGGCAGAAACGGCTGGCTGATGGCAAAAAGTTTCAGTTTTTGGAGGATTTTGAATTTTGGATTCTGGATTAGAGATGCTCCACTTGTGTATCACTCAAAACCAGACAATTATAACCAGTTAAAACAATTTAGAATAATGCTGACCAGAGCCAAGACTTTAATAAACAACCCTGTTTTGCCTTGGAGCCAGAATGGCACACCAGCGTTGGTGCAAGTGGGGCTTCCAAGGGCAGGATGTCCCATAAATGAGGGGCCACCCCTGAAAAGGCCCATCACTTGCACACAAAGCCCACCAGGTATCTAGAGATGTTGCAGGTAAGTTTGCTTACTCTGTCTGGTTCCTCTCCCGGCGGACACCCTTCACAGGGGACGCAGCGGCCCTCGGCGTTCTGATAGTCCTCAGCTCCACACGCTTGTGCCCACGCCTGATGCCAACAAAAGCTCTGAAACAAGGGGAGTGTGATCAAAAACTGAGCTTCTCACTTTTACGTTGTTTAAAAAGGGGAGAGGACAGGAAGGAGCATCACAGAAACCTTTATTATTATTATCTTTATTTATTACTAGCGTATATACCCAGCTTTGCCTGGGATTTTATTTTCTCATAGGTAATACTTTTTAGAAATAATAATAATAATAATAATAATAATAATAATAATAATAATAATAATAATAATAATAATAATAATTTATATCCCGCCTCTCCCCATGGATCGAGGCGGTACTACAACAATACATTAAATACATTAAAAGCATTAAAACATAACGAATCCTCCCCACCCACCAACCCATCTAAAACCAACCCCCTAAAACACATTAACTACAATCAACTAACTATAGAAAGATTTGAGATCCTGTGTCTCTAATTCCCCAAACAGTCTTGTCTACTACATGTGATTTTTCCCCATAGTGCCCAATCCAATCTGTATTCAGAGTTATTAACATACAGACATTGGGTTCCTGAGGGAATTCACTGCCCTCCTCCTTGCTGCCAGGCCTTGTCTCTATAGCAACCAGCCTATTCAAGACAGACACAGTTGACTGAGGCCCAAAAGCTCTCTGGTTGAGAATTCTAAAGGCCTCTCCCTAAACTGCAAAACCCCAGGATTCCATAGAGTCTTCTTAGGCAGCCAATCATGTGAGGTCTTCACCTGACACAGCCAATCATATGAGGTCAGGTCTTCACCTGACACAGACAAACTCACAAACGTTGACTTTTATATATTAAATTAATCATCACAAATGGGATCAATCCAAGGCATTTAACTCCTTGAGGTGAAGAATTGTGATTATTTTTATTTATGGGTTTGGTTCCTCATTCAGTCATGGAAACCCACTAGGTGACCCTGGGCATGTCACACACTCTTAACCCCAGAAAACCTCCATGATAGGTTTGCGTTCAGGTTGCTGTAAGCTGGAAATGACTTGAAGGCACACAACAACAACAACAACAACAACAACAACAACAACAACAACAACAACATCTATGGGGGACGTGTGGCTGGATAGCAGTACGTGTGAAAAGGATCTAGGAGTCTTGGTAGATCACAAGCTGAACATGAGTCAGCAGTGTGACGCAGCAGCCGAGAAAGCCAACATGATTTTTGGTTGCAGCAATAGGAGTCTGGTGTCTAGATCAAGGGAGGTGATGGTACCACTCTATTGGTTAGGCCTCATTTAGAATACTGTCTCCAGTTCTGGGCACCTCAATTCAAGAAGGATGTCGACAAGCTGGAATGTGTCCAGAGGAGGATGACCAAAATGGTGAGGGGCCTGGAAGCCATGAAGCCCTATGAGGATAGACTTAGAGAGCTGGGTATGTTTAGTCTGCAGAAGAGAAGGTTAAGAGGGGACGACCATGTTTAAATATCTAAAGGCATGCCATGTAGAGGAGGGAGAGGGCTTGTGCTGCTCCAGAGACTAGGACAAGGAACAATGGATTCAGGCTGCAGGAAAGGAGATTCCAGTTGAACCTCAGGAAGAACTTCCTGATGGCCAGGGCTGTCCGGCAGTGGAAGAGGCTGCCTCAGAATGTGGTGGAGGGGCCATCGAGTCCAACCCCCTGCCATGCAGGAACACCCTCAAAGCACTCCCGACAGATGGCCATCCAGCCGCTGCTTAAAAACCTCCAAAGAAGGAGGGGACCCCACCACACTCCATGGAGGCAGCAGCAGTTTCCACTGCCAGACAGCCCTGACCGTAAGGAAGTTCTTCCTGAGGTTCAGGTGGAATCTCCTTCCTGCAGCTTGAATCCATTGCTCCTTGTCCTGGTCTCTGGAGCAGCAGAAAACAACCTTGCTCCATCCTCCGTATGACATCCCTTGAAATATTTAACCATGGCTATCATGTCACCACTTAAGCTTCTCTTCTCCAGGTGAAATTTATACCTAGCTCTCTAAGCTGCTTCTCATAGGGCCTTGGCACCATAGAGCTTGGCACCATAGGGCTCCTGGTCCACCACTGTATTCAAATGGTTGCCATTCATTACCACTGGGGAAAAAAAACAGAGTATTTTGGATGGATTGCCTGAAGACAAGACTGGTTTCCTATCCTGATAGAAAATGGTGTCGTCTCCAGTGATGGGACTCACGTCTCTGTGCGTGCGTGCATGTAGGCAGATTACAGATATGTCTTGCACCTCCAAAGGGTGCTTCCAGTCTACAGACCATCCTCTAGTCTACACACAGAATCGTAGAAATGTAGAGTTGGAAGAGACCCCAGGGGCCATCCAGTCCAACCCCCTGCCATGCAGGAACACCCTCAAAGCCCTCCTTTTGGCAGATGGCTACCCAGCCTCTGCTTAAAAACCTCCAAAGAAGGAGGAGACTCCACTACACTCTGAGGCAGCAGATTCCACTGCCGGACAGCCCTGACTGTCAGCAAGTTCTTCCTGAGGTTCAGGTGGAATCTCCTTTCCTGCAGCTTGAATCCATTGCTCCTTGTCCTGGTCTCTGGAGCAGCAGAAAACAAGCCCTCTCCTTCCTCTACATGGCATCCCTTCAAATATTTAAACATGGCTCTCATGTCCCCTCTTCACCTTCTCTTCTGCAGACTAAACATCCCCAGCTCTCTAAGTCTATCCTCATAGGGCTTCATGGCTTCCAGGCCCCTCACCATTTTGGTCGCCCTCCTCTGGACTTGCTCCAGCTTGACCATGTCCTTCTTGAATTGGGGTGCCCAGAACTGGACACAGGATTCAAGATGAGGTCTAACCAAAGCAGAGTAGAGTGGCACCAGGACCTCCCTCGATCTAGACACCAAAGTGGGGCTGTGAATCTGCTCTTGAGTTTTAGGCCATTTCCACACTAAACTGTTATAGTGCTATTATTCCACTTTCAACATCCTACGGAATCCTTGGCTTTGCAGTTTAGGGAGGGACCTCTACAAAACCTCAAAGGCCCCTCCCTAAACTGCAAACTCCAGGACTCCATAGGATGTTGAAAGCGGAATAATAGCACTATAACAGTCTAGTGCGGAAATGGTCTTAGTCTGAACATTAAAGGAGCTATCTGAGATGCTGAACCTTGCTTGGGGATAAGGTTTAGCACCTTGGGTGGGCATACTTAAAATTCAAATTCAGGGTGGAAAAAAAAAAAGCTCCGCAGTGAATTTTTGGCTCCAGTCCTTCAGGAGAATTTTTAAACCCAGTATCACAATCTGTTGGAACTAGAATGGAGATGGAATCCAAGAGCTTAGGTCATGGGTAGGGAAGTGTGTGGCCTCCAAGATGTTGCTGGAATACAACTTGCATCAGCTCCAACCAGGAGAGGCACTGTTGGTGGATGATGGGAATACCAGGTCAGCAATATCTGGAGGACCACAGTTTATTCATCCTTGCCTTAGATGGAGCTTACCATCTGATCTGGGAGGTATGACAAAGACATAAACTTAATTGGAAATGTATATCTTTCTATGGAAAAACGACCCACAAGGACAACTTCCAATAACAACGTAAATTACAGAGCTCAAAATAAAACTAAAAATAGAACAAAATACCAGGAAGCTATCATCTTAAAAAGGAAAAAAAAAAAAAAGATTTCTTGAGAATAGAATGGGCAACAAATCTTGGGCTTCATTTAGTATGAAATGTGCCATGAAAACGGAAATAGTTTGTTCATATGAAATGTTACTGTATTTACCTCCGAGACACTAGTTTGGAACTGAAGTACTGTAAATGTTTGCTGCGGATTACAGCTCAGCAGATCATAAAAGTAAACTTCCCATTCTCTGACTAAGGCCATTTCTGCACTAGACTGTTATAGCCCTATTATTCCACTTGCAACATCCCATGGAATCCTGGGGTTTGCAGTTTCGGGAGGGGCCAGCCGGCCCCTCCCGAAACTGCAAACCCCAGGATTCCATGGGATGTTGCAAGTGGAATAATATTCCTGTCAAACTGTTCTTACCATGAGAAAATTCTTCTTAATGTTTAGACGCAATCTCTTTCCTGACGTTTTAAGCCATTGCTCCGTGTCCTTATCTCTGGAGCAGCAGAAAACAGGCTTGCTCCATCCCCTTTGTTTTCTTGCTGCTCCAGAGACTAGGATCCTAAAGGGAGTCTATAGCCATCACTGTTAGGAGTCCCTGGGCTGCAGCTAGTCTTGGACTCCTGTTCTCTTCATTCCCCTCTGATGAGTTTGGAGGCTTTTGTTTCCATTTTAGACTAACATCGCCTTTTCTGTCTCTCCACCCCTGCTCTCCCCTTTTCCATTTTCTATTTCTTCTCTATTTGTTTAATCTGTATTTTGGTATGCCAGACACATCTGTCAGGGATGGGTAAATGTTGAGGAGGAATGCATGGGTTAGAGAATAACGGGTAGCATTCTTTTGCTGTATTAAAAGTACACTCATACAGCAACATAAATGTGCATGCGTCAGTGTCACTTAAACTTCAGGCCAACTGTGATTAAGCTTACTCAGAGCTACTGGAAACAAGCCAAGTTCAAACCATAATGGATGAAGCTGGCTTGTGTCAACTAACCTTCAACATTTCTTAGATGCAAACCAGAACAACGGTTGGCCAAGCAACATCAGAGGGTGTTCAACAGCAACTAAAAAAGTGGAATCGACTGGATATGGCTGAGATGGACAAATCGACAATATTATCATGCCATTACTGAATTAAAAAAACAAACAAACAATTTAGTCTGCAGAAGAGAAGGTGAAGAGGGGACATGAGAGCCGTGTTTAAATATTTGAAGGGATGCCATGTAGAGGAAGGAGAGGGCTTGTTTTCTGCTGTTCCAGAGACCAGGACAAGGAGCAATGGATTCAAGTTGCAGGAAAGGAGATCCCACCTGAACCTCAGGAAGAACTTCCTGATGGTCAGGGCTGTCCGGCAGTGGAATCTGCTGCCTCGGAGTGTAGTGGAGTCTCCTTCCTTGGAGGTTTTTAAGCAGAGGCTGGATGGCCATCTGTCAAAGGGAGTGCTTTGAGGGTGTTCCTGCATGGCAGGGGGTTGGACTGGATGGCCTGTGTGGTCTCTTCCAACTCTAGATTTCTATGATTCTATGATTCTATAAGTAGCATTTCACAGCTGAAAATCTCTTTACTTTGGGAAGCGTTGCCTCGGAACCAGCTGAGGATTACAGAGCAATGGCTTCATATCATGGCTGGCTTTTAGGCACATGTGGCAATCAAAACTTGTCATTAAGACTCAAGCAAGTCCTGCCGTTGTGGTTCCGTTCGCTTCCCCTCAGATCTCTGACTCTCTTGCTGGCTGGGATTTCATCTACCATGTCGCCTCAATCAGGAGTTTTATTTTGGGAAAGAAAATGAGAGGAGACTTTAGCCCTGCCAGTCCTAAGTGATATTTAAGTGCAAAGATGTTCACACTGCCACACTTTAAAGACTGATTCATTCGCTCCTGGGTTCACTCAAGGTTAGCATCTTGACCTGTAATTTCCAAACGCTCTGCCAAGAAATATTTGTGAACAAAGAGAGGATGGAGGGAGCCGTAAGAAATCTTTCGGCACTCCTGCAAGCAGAAAGCAACTATCTGCAAGGGAGGCTTCTAACCAATGCATCTTGGCATGTCTGTTGGGGGACAGGTGCCTGCAGTGGGTCTGTGCTGGTGGTGGAGAAGCAGCACAGACCATTTCCGCACTAGCCTGTTATAGCGCGATGATTCCACTTTCAACTTCCTCTGGAATCCTGGGGTTTGCAGTTTTGGGAGGGGCCGGCCGGCCCCTCCCGAAACTGCAAACCCCAGGATTCCAGAGGAGGTTGAAAGTGGAATCATCGCACTATAACAGGCTAGTGCAGAAATGGCCATAGTGTGCGGGGCTGGAGTGTGGGGACATTTTAAATAGCAGGGACAATGATATCAACTGCACCCCCTCCCTCACAGTGATGTATTTAAGTATTTTACTCCAAGTCTCAAGTCTCTACCGTCAAGTCTCAAGTCAAGTCTCAAGTCCTTGAAGACACTTTCAAGTCAAGTCCCAAGGCTGGGAGCCAACTTTATACCCCAACCTACATTCCAGAATGTCCGAAGAAAGTCAAATAAAGTCAGTTTTAACCATTTAAGCAAGAGTTAGCCCTCCACATTTGCAATTTTGCCATCTGAAGCTTTGGAAGTGGGGAAGAGGATCCTTCTTATTTCCCACTTCCAATGCTGGAGGATTTTTCAGAAGTAGGGGATAGGATTCTTCTTACTCCCGATTACTGAAGCTTCAAAAGCTTTAGAAGGAAGGATCCTTCCTCCTCAAGCCTGTTGCCTAACACATTTGCTGTTCCCCTCTGAGAAATACACCTTGCATTCTGGGGGTGAATCTTGCCTTCTGTTCTTAGGTAAGGTTTTAGAAGGTTCCTCCAATATGCTGCAGGGACAGACTGCTGAGCAGACCTCCAGCCTGCCTCAAGCCCCTTGCCTAACCCGTTTGCTCTTCCTCTCTGAGAAATGCACCCACACTTTGGGCTTGAGACAGATTGCCATGTGACCAGTAGGCAAAAAGAGAGGGAAGCGTTGCTCAGAAGCTGTAAGGTTTCTGGATGAATGCCTTTATGTTACTGAACCAAAGGCAGCAAGTCATAGAATCATAGAAATGTAGAGTTGGAAGAGACTCCAGGGGCCATCCAGTCCAACCCCCTGCCATGCAGGAACACCCTGAAAGCACTCCCAACAGATGGCCATCCAGCTTCTGCTTAAAAACGTCCAAAGAAAGAGGAGACTCCACCACACTCCGAGGCAGCAGATTCGACTGCCGGACAGCCCTGACCATCAGGAAGTTCTTCCTGAGGTTCAGGTGGAATCTCCTTTCCTGCAGCTTGGATCCATTGCTCCTTGTCCTGGTCTCTGGAGCAGCAGAAAACAAGCCCTCTCCTTCCTCTACATGACATCCCTTCAAATATTTAAACATGGCTATCATGTCCCCTCTTAACCTTCTCTTCTGCAGACTAAACATCCCCAGCTCCCTAAGTCTATCCTCCTAGGGCTTCATGGCTTCCAGGCCCCTCACCATTTTGGTTGCCCTCCTCTGGACTTGCTCCAGCTTGCCTATGTCCTTCTTGAATTGGGGTGCCCAGAACTGGACACAGGATTCAAGATGAGGTCAGTCATTAAAAATATACAAGTCTCAAGTCAAGTCAAGTCAGTGCATCATTTATGGCCATTTATGACTCAAGTCTGAGTCGAGTCAGTGAAGTGACTTAAATCCGACTTGAGTCCGAGTCTATCGATTCACGTCTACATCACTGCTCCCTCCCTCAAACTCTTTGTTCTCTTTTCTCTAACACACAAAGATAGTGGAATACAGAGTGTGGTAGAGTCTCTTGCTTTGGAGGTTTTTAAGCAGAGGCTGAATGGCCATCTGTTGAGAACATTTTGATTGTGTCTCCTTGCATAGGATGCAGGATTCTATGATGATGTGAAGTAGAACATGGAAATTTTTTGGGGGGTGGGGTGGTGGCTATACATCCCAGAATCCACTAGTCCCAAGCCATGATGGCTGAAGGATTCTGGGGTTTTTGTTTTGCTTTTTTGGAAGGGTTTCCCCATGTCTTCCTTATCAAGGCTTGAGTATAAAACCCATGCCAGAGTTCAACAACTGAATTTGGCAAGGAGACCAATTTTTGAAAGAATCAAGACCCATAGGAGTATACCTATGGGACGACAAATGGGGGCAAAGAATTCTGTCCCCCCCCATGAAATTTTCCTTCACTTCCCAGATTTCAAGCTTTGCAGTGAGTGAGACATTAAAAACTGTTCTCACGTAGAACCCTGATATTTGTTGTGTTATGTTTCTCGTAGTCCCTTTCCTTTAGACACCTAAACTCTGCTTCTAAAGGCTCAGCTGAAGTTTTCAATTACTGAAATGCTAGAAATTGGGGGACAGAAAGGAAATTTGTTTGGGGAGCAGAATTTTTATTTGGGAGGGGCAATCAATGCCCTCATTCCGCCACCCAATAGTTACATCCCCTAGTTGGGGGGTGAGAAGGATGGGCACCAAAACCTCCCTAGATGCTGCCTCTTCCCTTAAGCCCCTCTATGCTCCACATTGAGACAGTCTCGATGCAAGAAGATAAATGAGTTCAAATCTGCTATTAGAAATGACAATCCCCACCCCACCCCAAAGTTGGTTGCACAACAGTTCAGCCTTTCTGGACATATGGTCAGGGATTTACAAGCTGCAGTCCCTGAACAAGGACATTGCAAAGGAAGACTTGAAAGAGAAACAGCTGAATTGAATTATATTCATAAATTCCAATCCATTAGCAAAGGTATGAACAAAGACAATGGCTTCATGGCACACTTAATACAAAAATCCAGTTAACAAAAGGAACCCTCTCAGAGAGAGTTTTGAACCGAGGGATACTGACTTCCGATGAACAGAATGATTGCTTTCAGATATCAGCACTAACTCAACGGTATAAAGAACCAAAAGAACTGCGTCATATCATCCGGCTGTTTGAAAATCTAGGGCAAGGGACATGATTTGCATCTCCCTGGATCCTATTACATTCTGTCCCACTCCCACGACTATATAAATATCCTTAATACTTGAGACCTTAATACTGCATCAAAGAAGAGGGTTGTTAATAATAATATAATAATAATAAAATTTATTTATATCCCGCCTGTCCCCATGGATCAAGGCCGTACTACAACAATACATTAAATACACTAAAAGCATTAAAACATAACCAATCCTCCCCACCCACCAACCCATCTGCCAACCCCCATGAAAGCTCATGCAAAAATAAAAACCAGTTTGTTTTAAAGATGCAACCACATTCCTTTCTGTTCCCCCTTGCCTCCTTTTTATGCCACAAGGGACTAATGGGGCTACTTGTTTGAATTGTTCCTAATATTGACATAACCGTCAACGAGCTTTGCCTTCGACTGTAGGCCTTCCCAGCGGTCGCGATGGAAACCAGCACGGCGCTCAATGGAGAACGCACTTGACGGAGATACAGGAGCCGGCTGGGAGCGGAAATAATTAAAATTGTATTGCTATCCAGAGAGGTTGGCATCTGAGCCTCCTTGAACCAAGAACTTTTCGCCTCCTACGGACGAGGCAGCCCAGAAAAGAGCAAATTCTTACCCAGCATCAAGCAACCACAATTCTATTGCACCGCGTGTATTATGCTTTTTTTCTATCCCTTCGAAAGAGCTCAGGATTTCTTACACAGAGTTCAAGAAATGGCTGCACAGGATTTTTATTTATTTATTTTGAATACCTTTTATTAACAATTCAATAAATAAAAAATACATGTTAAATAAAGTACAGCCATACAATCCGTTGTAGCTCATTTGGTGTCATAATATCTTCCCAGCATCCTTACCAGAGTATATAGTTATTAATGTATATCTCATAAATAAGTAACTCTATAAAAATAAAAATGTTATATATATTTGTTCCTGATTAATGCTATCTATCATGCCCTTAAGTATAACAAAATGAAATTCAACAGAGAGAAGTGTAAGGTCCTACACTTAGGTAGAAAGAATGGAATACAGAAATATAGGATGGGGGACACATGGCTGGATAGAAGTACGTGTGAAAGGGATCTAGGAGTCTTCATAGACCGCAAGCTGAACATGAGTCAGCAGTGTGATGCGGCAACCAAGAAAGCCAATGCAATTCTTGGCTGCATCCATAGCAGTATGGTGTCTAGATTGAGGGAGGTACTGGTACCACTCTACCCTGCTTTGGTTAGATCTCATCTTGAATACTGTGTCCAGTTCTGGGCACCCCAATTCAAGAAGGACATGGTCAAGCTGGAGCAAGTCCAGAGGAGGGCGACCAAAATGGTGAGGGGCCTGGAAGCCATGAAGCCCTATGAGGATAGACTTAGAGAGCTGGGTATGTTTAGTCTGCAGAAGAGAAGGTGAAGAGGGGACATGATAGCCATGTTTAAATATTTGAAGGGATGCCATGTAGAGGAGGGAGAGGGCTTGTTTTCTGCTGCTCCAGAGACCAGGACAAGGAGCAATGGATTC
This sequence comes from Ctenosaura bakeri, assembly GCA_948474755.1. NCBI lineage: Eukaryota > Metazoa > Chordata > Lepidosauria > Squamata > Iguanidae > Ctenosaura > Ctenosaura bakeri. Next base: position 622,266 of record CAOLHI010000129.1, read on the forward strand.
AAGCTGCAGGAAAGGAGATCCCACCGGAGCCTCAGGAAGAGCTTCCTGACGGTCAGGGCTGTCCGGCAGTGCAAGAGGCTGCCTGGGAGCGTAGTGGAGTCTCCTTCCTTGGAGACTTTTAAGCAGAGGTTGGATGGCCATATGTCAAAGGGAGTGCTTTGGGGGTTTTCCTGCATGGCAGGGGGTTGGACTGGATGGCCCCTGGGGTCTCTTCCAACTCTACATTTCTATGATTCTATGATACTTCTTAATACCTTGTATATTATTTGTTGATACTTGAACTACTTTCTATTTTACTAAGTCTTATAGTTGAGAATACCTCCTTCTTTACATTTTTTTAATTGCACATTTGTTACCCCATTTCAACATATCCATCCCTCCTCTCACTCAGTAGATATATTTGTCTATATGTTTTATGTTTTTTGTTTTTGAAGAAATTGCCTCCAGGGGACCCAATCTTTTTCTACTTTCTCATCTGTTAGACCTTTAAGTCTTTGCGACAAGACGTCTGCTGTTTTTATTTCTGATAGACTTTGAATCCATTGTTCTATCTTGGGTGTCTCTTCTTTTTTCCAAGATTTAGCCTATTCTGTTCTTGACACAGTTATCCTATAAAGCAGGATCCTTGAGTAGTTTTCGCTTATATTTTGATCTGTTGTATGAGGATTTTTATTTATTATTTTTGGCTCTCCAGGCCTCATAGAGACAGCATCCCTTATAAGAAGGGACACCTACCAGCACAGTAAGGGACAAACTTTCTGGTCCTCGCATAAGGGACATCTCTTTTATAATAAGGGACACGAGGAAACCTTGCCTCCAGATGAGGAAAAGGGGTCTCAGGGTGGCAGAATTGCCTTAGAAATTCTGAACATCTCTGTGCTCTTGGACTTCTGCAGCCATACTCCTTTGGAGCAGCTGCTAGCAACTTTAATGTTCAAAGCACAGCTTGGAAAACTTTCTCAACTCACATATGCATGTAAAAGCAGTGATTGCAAGAAAAGCTTTGTTGTTGTTCAGTGCAGAGCTTGGAAAACTGTAATTGATACTCAGCATCTTGTTCTTAATGGCATCAACTGGGGGCTTCCTTATCTCTAAGGCTGAAGATGCTCTTGACCTGACAGTCCTGCCTGCGAGGTAGGTTACAGCTGAGAATCAGGGTAAGATGGGAAGGAGAGGAGATTCATCATAGAATCATAGAAATGTAGAGTTGGAAGAGACCCCAGGGGCCATCCAGTCCAACCCCCTGCCATGCAGGAACACCCTCAAAGCACTCCCGACAGATGGCCACCCAGCCTCTGCTTAAAAACCTCCAAAGAAGGAGACTCCACCACACTCCCAGGCAGCATATTCCACTGCTGGCAGCCCTGACTGTCAGGAAGTTCTTCCTGAGGTTCAGGTGGAATCTCCTTTCCTGCAGCTTGAATCCACTGCTCCTTGTCCTAGTCTCTGGAGCAGCAGAAAACAAGCCCTCTCCCTCCTCTACATGGCATCCCTTCAAATATTTAAACATGGCTCTCATGTCCCCTCTTAACCTCCTCTTCTGCAGACTAAACATACCTGGCTCTCTAAGTCTATCCTCATAGGGCTTCATGGCTTCCAGGCCCCTCACCATTTTGGTTGCCCTCCTCTGGACTTGCTCCAGCTTGACCATGTCCTTCTTGAATTGGGGTGCCCAGAACTGGACACAGGATTCAAGATGAGGTCTAACCAAAGCAGAGTAGAGTGGTAGCAGTACCTCCCTCAATCTAGACACCATACTCCTATTGATGCAGCCGAGAATTGCATTGGCTTTCTTGGCTGCTGCATCACACTGCTGACTCATGTTCAGCTTGTGGTCTATTAAGACTCCTCATTCCCTTTCACACGTACTGCTATCCAGCCACGTGTCCCCCATCCTATATTTCTGTCTTCCATTTTTTCTACCTAAGTGTAGGACCTTACACTTCTCTCTGTTGAATTTCATTTTGTTCGCCTTGGCCCAGCTCTCCAATCTATCCAGGTCATTTTGAATTTTGATCCTGTCCTCTGGCGTATTAGCAACCCCTCCCAATTTGGTGTCATCTGCACATTTGATGAGCATGCCCTCTATTCCTTCATCCAAGTCGTTGATAAGCCAGCCATGAGATTGCATGGCTGGCTTAAGAAGGTTGCTTTGGTGACTTTCATTGCTGAGTGGGGATTTGAATTCGGATCTCTTAGTACCAGAAGACTGCCAGATCAAACAGAACTCCGGCTAGTTTCATTGATCTTATAACAGTTCAAAGCCCAAAGTAGTAAGAAACAAACACACTGAAGCAACTGGCAGAAGGAAGGAAGGAAGGTTGTTCTGGAGGATAATGCACAAAACCTTCAGGCAGCACAACTGATGGTAAGAGATGGTGGGATCTGTAGTCTACAGCATCAGTAGCAGCTCAATCGATGGACTGTAGCTAGTATGGAGCACCACTAGATAGGTTCTTGTTGTGTGTGCGCCTTTGAGTCATTTCTGACTTATGGGGACCCTAAGGGAAACCCATCATGGGGTCGTCTGGGGGCTGAGAGTATGTGACACACCCAAGGTAACTCAATGGTTTTCCATGGCCAAACCTGGTCTCCAGGGTTGTAGTCCAATGTTCAAACCATTACACTACTCTGGCTCTTGCTGGATAGACGGGACAGTTTAAATTGTCTTCTCTACCCTGTGTGAGCTTAACAAAATTCCTTTGGAAATAGTGACTTTCAGAACCTACCAGCCAGAGTGGTGGATTCTGGGAGCCGTAGTCCATGATGCCCTACTGTTTTTTCAGCCTCAACTTACAGAATGAGCACACAAAGGGATCTTGGAGCACCTTTGAGACTAACTGTAGTCTATGAAAGTTTATGCTACCAACTTCTTTCTCCCAGTTAGTCCCAAAGGTGCTGCAAGATTCCTTTGCGTACCGACCCAGACTAGCACCACCATGTCTTTGAATTATACTTAGATCATGAGCATTTTTTTTTTTTTGGTTTTTAGGAATTTGCAAAGCAACAGAAGCTTTTGATGTATGAGCTGTAGGGTAGAAACAACCAGGTTGAGTGGGTAAGGAGTCACAGATATTCTTTTTTCCTGTTCAACAAGACAATTTGTACTTACAATAAGGAGGCTGACAACTGAGTAGAAGTTCAGAACCTTCTTCATCTTGAAGGAGGCCAGTTTCAAAGTGGTTGGAAAGATGAAGCTGTGGCAGGGGAAAGAACAGAGAGGTTGCGGTTATCACCTGCAGAAGTTCAGCTATCTTAGAATCATAGAATCATAAAAGTGTAGTGTTGGAAGAGACCCCAGGGGCCATCCAGTCCAACCCCCTGCCATGCAGGAACACCCTCAAAGCACTCCCGACAGATGGCCATCCAGCCTCTGCTTGAAAACCTCCAAGGAAGGAGACTCCACTACACTCCATTGAGGCAGCAGATTCCACTGCCGGACAGCCCTGACTGTCAGGAAGTTCTTCCTGAGGTTCAGGTGGAATCTCCTTTCCTGCAGCTTGAATCCATTGCTCCTTGTCCTGGTCTCTGCAGCAGCAGAAAACAAGCCCTCTCCCTCCTCTACATGGCATCCCTTCAAATATTTAAACATGGCTATCATGTCCCCTCTTAACCTTCTCTTCTGCAGACTAAACATCCCCAGCTCTCTAAGTCTATTCTCATAGGGCTTCATGGCTTCCAGGCCCCTCACCATTTTGGTCGCCCTCCTCTGGACTTGCTCCAGCTTGCCCATGTCCTTCTTGAATTGGGGTGCCCAGAACTGGACACAGGATTCAAGATGAGGTCTAACCAAAACAGAGTCGAGCGGTACCAGTACCTCCCTTGATCTAGACACCATACTCCTATTGATGCAGCCGAGAATTGCATTGGCTTTCTTGGCTGCCGCATCACACTGCTGACTCGTGTTCAGCTTGTGGTCTACGAAGATTCCTAGATTCCTTTCACACGTACTGCTATCCAGCCACGTGTCCCCCATCCTATATTCCTGTATTCCATTCTTTCTACCTAAGTGTAGGACCTTATACTTCTCTCTGTTGAATTTCATTTTGTTCGCCTTGGCCCAGCTCTCCAATCTATCCAGGTCATTTTGAATTTTGATCCTGTCCTCTGGCGTACCTTGACAGATGTCATTAAACTGTCCTCCCAATGAGCCTGTTGCAGTCTCCTCTTTTTAATCATCTATGTTTCCCTCCGTCCCACGTATGTTCCAGTGACAACACTGTTTATTTTTGCAAATTACAGCCAATTGCAGAGGAAGCCTATCAACTATGATTAAGACAAAGAAAAGGAAATGAAGAGGTATGTGAAACCTTCCTCTCTGGTGGGAGTCATCCCATTTCCCCTTTCGTGTTTATTTATACGGGATCAGATGCTTTCAGAAATCATTTAAAGTATTGTACATCCTCCATGCTCCTTCCGACTTAAAAACACAAGACAACCAACAATAGATCCTCACCCGGAACAAAGAACAGAAGAAACTATGCTGGCAGAACTACAGCAATGATCTGTTTAGTCCAGTATCCTGCTTCCCAAAGCAAATGCTTCCAAAAAGCCCACAAGCCTGACACAGAATCATAGAATCATAGAAATGTAGAGTTGGAAGAGACCCCAGGGGCCATCCAGTCCAACCCCCTGCCATGCAGGAACACCCACAAAGCACTCCCGACAGATGGCCACCCAGCCTCTGCTTAAAAACCTCCAAGGAAGGAGACTCCACTACACTCCGAGGCAGCAGGTTCCATTGCCAGACAGCCCTGACTGTCAGGAAGTTCTCCCTGAGGTTCAAGTGGAATCTCCTTTCCTGCAGCTTGAATCCATTGCTCCTTGTCCTGATCTCTGGAGCAGCAGAAAACAAGCCCTCTCCCTCCTCTACGTGGCATCCCTTCAAATATTTAAACATGGCTCTCATGTCCCCTCTTAACCTTCTCTTCTGCAGACTAAACATACCCAGCTCTCTAAGTCTATCCTCATAGGGCTTCATGGCTTCCAGGCCTCTCACCATTTTGGTTACCCTCCTCTCGACTTGCTCCAGCTTGTCAATATCCTTCTTGAATTGGGGTGCCCAGAACTGGACACAGTATTCAAGATGGGGTCTAACCAAAGCAGAGTATAGTGGTACCAGTACCTCCCTCGATCTAGACACCATACTCCTATTGATGCAGCCGAGAATTGCATTGGCTTTCTTGGCTGCCGCATCACACTGCTGACTCATGTTCAGCTTGTGATCTATGAAGACTCCTAGATCCCTTCCACACATACTGCTATCCAGCCACGTGTCCCCCATCCTATATTTCTGTATTCCATTTTTTCTACCTAAGAAAAACATGATGGCACCAGTTTCCCTTTCTCTTCACAACTGACAGAGGTATACTGTTCCTGGATATGGAGGCTTTTAAACAGCACTTGTGGCAGACAGTCATTGCAAGACATGGTCATTTTCCATGAATTTGCCTAGTACCATGCTACTGAAGTAACAGCACCAAAATATTCTGCTTTGGTCAGACCCCACTTGGAATACTGGGTACCACAATTCAAGAAGGATATTGACAAGCTGGAATGTGGTCTAGAGGAGGGCAACCAAAATGGTCAAAGGACTGGAAACTACACACTATGAAGAGCGGCTTAGGGAGCTGGGGATGTAGCCTGGAGAAGAGAAGGTTATGACATGACATGAAATATTTGAAAGGCTATCATAGGAAAGATGGAGCAAGCTTGTTTTCTGTTGCTCCAGAGACTAGGACATAGAGCAATGGCTTCAAACTTCAGAAAAAGAGATTCCACCTAAATATTAGGAAGAACTTCTTGATGGTAAGAGCTGTTCGACAGTGGAACGTGCTGCCTGGGAGTGTGGTGGAATCGCCTTCCTTGGAGGTTTTTAAGCTGAGAATGGATGCCCATTTGTTGGGAGTGCTTTGATTGAGATTTCCTGCATGGTAGAATGGAGTCGGACTAGCTGCTCCTTGGAGTCTCTTCCAACTCTATGATTGCAGTTTCCTTTTAGAGTAGGATTGGGAATCATGCGACCTTCAAAATGCTGTTGGAGTGACACTTCCAACATTCCTCATCACTGGTAATGCTGACTAGGACGGATAGGACTTGCATTCCAACACCATTTAGAAGGCTGCTTAAATTCCAAATCAGGCCATTTCCACACTGCACTGTTATAGTGCTATTATTCCACTTTCAACCTCCTGTGGAATTCTGGGGTTTGTAGTTTCCTGAGGCCCAAGAGCTCTCTGGCTGAGAAGTCTAAATGCCTCTCCCTAAATTGCAAACCCCAGGAGGTTGAAAGTGGAATAATAGCACTATAACAGTGTAGTGCAGAAATGGCCTTAGTTGATGTTTCCAAATAGAACCACAAAGCCTAACCATCCATCCGAATAAACAAACAGGGAGGACTTGGCTCTACCATCAGTGGAGCAGTGTATCTGGTCTGGGTTTTAATCCAAACATTATAGGAGCTGTCCAAAGTGCTGAACTTCTTTAAATAGTAAAATAGGTATCAGCTCCCACATCAGAGGGGTGATGAATCCTTCCTGGATTTTACTCCAAGAGAGCTCTCCTGTATGCTGAGGCCATATTAAGGATTGGGTCCAGCATCTTGGAAGATCCTTTAAAGTCTGGATTTAAACCCATAGCTGACTCCTTACCCCACTGACCCTGGGCTCACCTCCTTCTCCTGCAACCCAATGCACAGCATGTTCCTATCGCAGCCCTGTGGCTTGGCTCTCCCTCTCCAAAAGAAAGCCAAGTTGCCATAAGTCACCTCCAGAACAATCACAAATGATGCTCTCCAAAAAAATTCCATTGCCACTGCCTTTTTGAGAACGGTGTGCCCTTAAAACTAACCCCGGCCATCACAGTGGTTGTGGAGATCTACCCACAGGAGGTTAATTGTGCAGAAAAGGCCCACAATGAAATGCCAAGGATTCATTTAACTTGATCGATTCGTCCCCTAGAGAGTCCCCATCCGTCACACTTCTAACGCTACGAGGCACCCTTGTGCTGTCAGCAGCTCCTGGCACTGCCTTGGATTTGCAACCTTGGCAAAAAGCCGGGAGCTGGCTTTCCTGTTCTACTCTGGCACTGGCTCTTGGATACGCTGCAAAAAGCGTCACTGCCAAGGACAATGAGGAACTGATCAAGTTTCAAGTCCTCAGGAGATTTCAAGCATCTTGTACAACATCTTGCACTGAGATGTGAAAACTCGTGTTGACTAAAATAGGCTTGCCAGATCTCAGGGTCGGGCCTTGAATCTCAGGTCTGAAGCCTCCTTTGTGGTCCTCAGGACAAAGGGGAGGAATCTCAGGGCGAGAGGTCTGTCTTGAAAGGTGTGTGCATGTAATCTCACTTGTCTATTTTTTTTATTTATTTGTATCCCGCCTCTCCATATGGATCAAGGCGGCGAACAACTTACAAATCGCATGTATTTCGAAACATTTCTATACATGCCCCCAACAAGCTGGGTACTCATTTTACCGACCTGCGAAAGGATGGAAGGCTGAGTCAACCTTGGAGCCTGGCAGGATCGAACTCACAACCTTGTGGCTTGTGGCTTGCAGTACTGGCATATAACCACTGCGCCACCAGGGCTCCTTTAACTTAGGTTAGAACCAAAGAATCGGAAGAGATCCCAAGGGCCATCCAGTCCAACCCCATCCTGCCATGTAGGAAGACATTATCCAAGCACTCCCTTTGACAGATGGCCATCCAGTCTTTGCTAAAAAGCCTCCAAAAAAGGAGAACCCACCACACCCCTAGGCAGCCTATTCCATTGTTAAACAGTTCTACTGTCAGAAAGTTCTTCTTGCGTTCTTCTTACGTTTAGGGAGAATCTTTTCCTGTAGTTTGAAGCCAGTACTCTGTGTCCTAGACCATTTCCACACTTCACTGTTATAGTGCTATTATTCCACTTTCAACATCCTGTGGAATCCTGGGGTTTGCAGTTTAGGGAGGCGCATTTAGAATTCTCAGCCAGAGAGCTCTTTGGCCTCAGGAAACTACAAACCCCCGAATTCCAGAAGATGTTGCAAGTGGAAAAGAATCATAGAATCACAGAATTGGAAGAGACCCCAGGGGCCATCCAGTCCAACCCCCTGCCATGCAGGAACACACATCAAAGCACTTCCAACAGATGGACATCCAGCCTCTGCTTAAAAACCTCCAAAAAAGAGACTCCATGACACTCCATTAAGGCAGCAGATTCCACTGCTGGACAGCTCTGAGCGTCAGAAAGTTCTTCCTGAGGTTCAGGTGGAATCTCCTTTCCTGCAGCTTGAATCCATTGCTCCTTGTCCTGGTCTCTGGAGCAGCAGAAAACAAGCCCACTCCCTCCTTGACATGATATCCCTTTAAATATTTGAAGAGATATCATGTCCCCCTTAACCTTCTCTTCTGCAGACTAAACACACCCACATAAAGTCGAAGGCTTTTGCAGCTGGAATCTACGGATTGTTGTGGGTTTTCTGGGCTTTGTGGTCGTGTTGTATTAGTATTTTCTCCTGACGTTTCACCTGCATCTGTGGCTGGCATCTTCAGAGGATCTGGTGGCATGGCCATGCCACCAGATCCTCTGAAGATGCCAGCCACAGATGCAGGCGAAACATTATGAGAAAATACTTATAGAACATGACCTCAAAGCCTGGAAACCCCACAACAAGCTATAAACATGCCCAGCTCTTAAGCTGCTCCTCATGGGGCTTCATGGCTTCCAGGCCCTTCACCATTTTGGTCGCCCTCCTCTGGACATGTTCCAGCTTGTCAATATCCTTCTTGAAATGAGGTGCCCAGAACTGGACACAGGATTCCAAATGAGGTCTAACCAAAGCAGAATAGAGTGTTACCATTACTTCCCTCGATCTAGACACCATACTGCTATTGATGCAACCAAGAATTGTGTTGGCTTTCTTGGCTGCTGCATCACACTGCTGGCTCATGTTCAGTTTGTGGTCCACCAAGACTCCTAGATCCCTTTCACATGTACTGTTATCCAGCCACGTAATACTATAGTACTACGTAGCACTATAACAGTGTAATGCGGAAATGGCCTTAGTCTCTAGATTTGCCATTGCTCTATATCCTAGTCTGTGTGTCCAGGAAATGGTGGTGGTATAGGTGAGGGAGGGCTGGGGAGAGCTGAAAATTGACATCTGCCTCTCCACATTTGCCCTTCTTTGTTGTTGACATCAGTGACGGAGGATGCTTATCTGTACGTTAAGGAAAAGTTTCACCTTTCGATGCCAGAATATGGAGTGACTTTTAAAGTCACTGGAGAAACCCAAGACTATTTTCTTGTTTCTCAGCCAGCTGGCAAGCCCAATCCTGTTTAAATTGCCTCCAAGGTGCTTCAGAAAAACAGGGTCTGCTAAATCCACTCCTCATGCCAAGGAAAGATGGTCATTATAACAGCCATTAAAAGTTTCTGCTCAGTGGGCTTATGGCTCAGGTTTTTTTTTTTTAAAGAGCATTCTTAATTGGAGTTTAACATATGATTATCGAGAAAAGAAACATAAAGAGAGAAGAGGAAGAAGGAAGGGGAAAGGACATTCATAGGATGTGAATGTGGATTTGGCATATATAGTTTCCTGTTTTGGGAAGAAGGTGGAGCATAAATCAAAATGATGATGGTTTAGTATAATTGAATATATGCAAAAAATATGATGTTGCCCTCCACAAAGAATTGGTTTCATAGAATCATAGAATCATAGAAATGTAGAGTTGGAAGAGACCCCAGGGGCCATCCAGTCCAACCCCCTGCCATGCAGGAACACCCTCAAATCAATCCCGACAGATGGCCATCCAGCCTCTGCTTAAAAACCTCCAAGGAAGGAGACTCCACTACACTCCATGGAGGCAGCACATTCCACTGCCGGACAGCCCTGACTGTCAGGAAGTTCTTCCTGAGGTTCAAGTGGAATCTCCTTTCCTGCAGCTTGAATCCATTGCTCCTTGTCCTGGTCTCTGGAGCAGCAGAAAACAAGCTCCCTCCTTCCTCTACATGGCATCCCTTCAAATATTTAAACATGGCCATCATGTCCCCTCTTAACCTCCTCTTCTGCAGACTAAACATCCCCAGCTCTCTAAGTCTGTCCTCATAGGGCTTCATGGCTTCCAGGCCTCTCACCATTTTGGTCGTCCTCCTCTGGACTTGCTTCAGCTTGTCAATATCCTTCTTGAATTGGGGTGCCCAGAACTGGCTTGTCAAAAATAGTGCTGGAAAATCAAGCATTTTCTCTCACCCTGCTCCCATTGCTAGTAGAGCAATTGGGGGTTTTATAGAGTTTCTGGCCTCCTCTATTCCCATACTCATTCTGAATTCTTTAGTTCAGGTTTCTCCATTTGCTCTCCTACCTATTGCAATGCACAGTCAAAAATACTTGGTGTATCTAAGCAACCAGACCTGACAAACTTCTAGGGCAGATGATTGCATAAAAACTCCCCCTTCCTCTTAGCTCTTTGCCTCTCTTTTGCCTTTTCTTGCTTTGTTTTCAGTTTCAGGATGATGAGTTCAAGTGGAGTGGAGCTCTTCCTTCTATCTAATCTTTCCATTAGTTAATTGGGATGTTACGTGCACACTCTCAGCCCCAGAAAACCTGCGAGAGGTTTGTCTTATTGTTGCTTTAAGTCAGAAATAGGACAACAAATTCAAGTGTATAGTCAGCCCTCCACATTGGCGGGTTTAACTTTCACAGAGTTGATTATTGCAAGTTTCTCCAACCCCTCCTGCCCCCCCATATCAAGTGCTTCTTTCCTGGGGGAATCTTCCCACTCAATGGCTCTGATCGACCAAGTGGCCCTCTAAAAATCCACCCCTGGTCCTCCTCCTCCTCCATACCACTCTATTCTGCATTGGTTAGGTCTCATTTGGAATCCTGTGTCCAGTTCTGGGCACCTCAATTCAAGAAGGATGTCGACAAGCTGGAACGTGTCCAGAGGAGGGCGACCAAAATGGGGAAGGGTCTGGAAGCCATGAAGCCCTATGAAGAAAGCCTTAGGGAGCTGGGGATGTTTAGTCTCCAGAAGAGAAGGCTAAGAGGGGAAATGATAGCTATGTTGAAATATTTGAAGGGATGTCATGTTGAGGAGGGAGCAGGCTTGTTCTCTACCGCTCCAGAGACTAGGACAAGGAGCAATGGATTCCAGCTGCAGGAAAGGAGATTCCACTTGAACCTCAGGAAGAACTTCCTGACGGTCAGAGCTGTCCAGCAGTGGAATCTGCTGACTTGGAGTGTGGTGGAGTCTCCTTCTTATAGAATCATAGAAATGTAGAGTTGGAAGAGACCCCAGGGGCCATCCAGTCCAACCCCCTGCCATACAGGAACACCCCCCAAAGCACTCCCAACAGATGGCCATCCAGCCTCTGCTTAAAAACCTCCAAGGAAGGAAACTCCATTCCACTCCAAGGCAGCATATTCCACTGTCGGACAGCCCTGACCATCAGGAAGTTCTTCTTTGGAGGTTTTTAAGCAGAGGCTGGATGGCCATCTATTGGGAATGCTTTGAGGGTGTTCCTGCATAGCGGGGGTTGGACTGATGGCCCCTGGGGTCTCTTCCAACTCTATGATTCTATGATTCATCCTCCTCCACCAGCTGCTGCCCAGCCAGCTAAGGATAGCTTGTGCCCCAATTTCTCTGCACCACCAACCATCCCCAATGCCCTCTGCTGTATCTAAGGAAAGAGATGGGCAACACAGAAGAAACACTGGGCACCATGCCAACCTACCCCTCTCCCCTCTCCTTTACTTGAATTTGCACCCTAGGTACCCGCTCTCCCCACCATACCTCAGCCCCCTTCCCCTGCCCCCAAATTTTGATATTTGCAGTTTTTCCACTTTTGCACAGTCTTCTGCCCCTAACCCCTATGAACGTGGATGGCTGACTGTCTATGTATTCTAAAATTAATTAGTAAAGTACTTTTGTTTTTAAACTGATGCTTGGTGCTTGTTTTTCTCTTTTTCAAACTTCAATTAGTGGTGACCCGATAGGCATAATTAGAGACGTGTAACTTCTGCTAAACTCTGCTGAGGAAGGCTATTTCCTAACAGATCCCTGTCTTCATATTTTTTCCCCGAATGGCTAACATCCTGGGATATACTCCTTGTTCTCACAAATGGTGACATAATCATCCTATGAGACTTAAAGATGCATAGTGATAAACAATTAGAACATAATATGCCAAAAATGACTCTGGTGGAGAAAAAGGAAGCTTGGATTTCCTGAAATCCCAGGAACAGCAGAATTGAAAACACAGAAAGGAAAAAATTATGAAATATTAAGGCCTACAAATTGAAATTCAGTGCCTCTAGGAAAAGCAAACAGCTTATTCCATGATCAAACTACCCTTACCGTCAGGAAGTTCTTCCTAATGTTTACGTGGAATCTCTTTTCCTGCAGTTTGAGTCCATTGCTCCTTGTCCTAGTCTCTGGGGCAGCAGAAAACAAGCTTGCTCCATCTTCCACATGACATCCCTTCAAGTATTTAACCATGGCTAGCATGTCCTCTCTTAACCTTCTCTTCTCCAAGTTAAACATACCCAGCTCCCTAAGCCATTCCTCAAAGGGCTTCATAGTTTCCAGGCCATCTACCATTTTGGATATCTGGACTCTTTCCAGCTTGGGAGGTGGCATTTTTTGTGATGGCACCATGTTTATGGAATTCCCTCCCTTTGGAGGCCCACCTGGCAACAACACTGGCCTCTTTCAAGCAGCAAACTAAAACGAGGCTTTTTATAAACACCTTGGGGACTAACCTTATAAGAGTACATGCAGATTATTTTAATCACTTTCGCCTTTTCTGGTGTTTCAATCAGGTGATTCATTTACCATCCTTATATCCTATTTAAATACTATTGTTGGGTCTGGAATTGTACACCGTTTATATTATTTCAATTCCATGCTGCCCTGAGAGCTCTTGACAGAGGGCGAGAAATAAATATTTAAGTAAAATAAAATTGTTTTGTGGTTGTGTTGTGAAGCAGCTTCTAATCAACTCACACATACAGCAACCCTATCACATCCCTCCAACATTTCATTGATGAAAAATGGAACACAGATGGCCAAGCAACATCAAAGAAAGTAAAAATGGCAGAAGTTATTAATTAAAACAAGGGACAAGCTAAGATAATCTGCAAGTTTGCTTTTGTTTGAGCCTACTGGGTAGGGCAAGATTCTGTTTTCTCCTCTCCCTTCCACAGAGTTAACCAAGGGCAAACTTCTTTACACTTTGAACCTGGTTTGCAGTATTGGAAGCCAGCTGAGAACAAATGGGGCAAGTGAGAGAAGGAGAGAAACTGGGACATTTTGAAAGCAGCTGAAAAAGTGGGACAACAGAGGATTAATTCAGACTGTCCCTGCTAACCCATCTGTTCTTCCCCATTAACAGCTTTTGCCATCTTGATCATACTCTGATGTCGGTTGGCCATCCTGATTTTCATCTGTGAAATGTCAGAGATTCGTTAGAACTCAGTTTCCAGCAATTGAAAGAACCTGAGGACAAAGGGGGAAAGTGGGAGAGAAACCGGGACTTTTTTAAAGCATCTGAACAAACAGGAAAAAAGAGCATCAGGAAAAAAGAGCATCAGGAGCATCCCTGTTGAATTGGGACAGCTGGAGGGTATGCTATCATATGGTTTTGTCTGCAAAGTTTATTCAAAGTTTTATTATTGCCTTCCTTTTTTATTATTTTTTATTTATTTATTTGTATCCCGCCTCTCCATATGGATCGAGGCGGCGAACAACTTACAAATAGCATGTATTTCGAAAGATTTCTATACATGCCCCCAACAAGCTGGGTACTCATTTTACTGACCTGCGGAAGGATGGAAGGCTGAGTCAACCTGGAGCCGGGCAGTTTCGAACTCAGAACCTTGTGGCTTGCAGTACTGGCATTTAACCACTGTGCCACCACGGCTCCAGAGAGGGTGATTCACCCAAGGTCACCCAGTGGATTTCCGCAGTTAAGTGAGGATCTGAAGCCTGGTCTCACAGAGTCCTAGAACAACACCGTGAAGGTATGTCATACAGAGGATGGAGCAAGCCTGTTTTCTGCTGCTCCAAAGACTAGGACATGGAGCAATGGTTTCAAAATTCAGGAAAAGAGATTCTGCCTAAACATTCGGAGGAACGTCCTGGTGGTAAGAGCAGTTTGAAAGTAGAATCCGCTGCTGCCTGGGAGTGTGGTAGAGTCTCCTTCTTTGGAGGTTTTTAAGCAGAGCCTGGATGGCCATCTGTCAAAGGGAGTGCTTTTCCTGCATGGAAAAAAGAGGTTGGACTCAGTGGCCTTTTGGGTCCCTTTCAACTCTATGACCATGTCCGCACTAGACTGTTATAGCGCTACGATTCCACTTGCAATATCCTATGGACTCCTGGGGTTTGCAGTTTCGGGAAGGGTCCCCATTTAAACATCCAGCATTTAAACGTCTGCACCACACTGGCTCCCATTTTCCGTTAGATTGTCTTTTCTTTTCTTTTAAAAAGACTTGCCGTGCTTTTTCTGGGCACTATTAATAGAGAAAGCTGTATTTTGACACATCACCTGCTCTTTAAAAAGCAAGACCAAGAATGAATGAAAGAAAGAAAAAAGAGGCAAATCTACAGCAAAAACAGAGCAATCCCATGGAATGCTGTTACTTTGCAATCAAGGCGACTGACATCTCCCTGCAGAATTAAAATCTCAGGAAAGAAAGCCTCCCCCCATTTCTGAGCAGCCTCACCAGGGACTGTCTGTCAAAAAGCTGCTGCTTGGAACACCATGGATGTCTTTAATTAGGCCAGAACCAGCAAAGCTCCTGATCCGTCCACTGTCAGGATAAAACCCTCCTCGCCTGGACCGTCTTTGCCAGCCAAGAAGAAAGGCCTCGTTTCACCTGTGCGGGAATGGCTTCGTTGCCAAGGATGCAGAGAATACTTTCTCTCCTTCTCTAGCGAGATGGGAGGGAGAGGAAAGAGGTACCACAGGCTTGGGAGCAGGGATGATTTGGGAAATGGGAACCCGTGGAGGTAGCATGAAAGGAAAAAACATTCCACCATTTCCACTGGGGAACTTACACATCCAGAAAACACCAACAAGATCATAGAATCATAGAATCATAGAAATGTAGAGTTGGAAGAGACCCCAGGGGCCTTCCAGTCCAACCCCCTGCCATGCAGGAACACCCTCAAAGCACTCCCGACAGATGGCCATCCAGCCTCTGCTTAAAAACCTCCAAGGAAGGAGACTCCACTACACTCCATTGAGGCAGCAGATTCCACTGCCGGACAGCCCTGACTGTCAGGAAGTTCTTCCCGAGGTTCAGGTGGAATCTCCTTTCCTGCAGCTTGAATCCATTGCTCCTTGTCCTGGTCTTTGGAGCAGCAGAAAACAAGCCCTCTCCTTCCTCTACATGGCATCCCTTCAAATATTTAAACATGGCTATCCTGTCCCCTCTTAACCTTCTCTTCTGTAGACTAAACATACCCAGCTCTCTAAGTCTATCCTCAGAGGGCTTCATGGCTTGCAGGCCTCTCACCATTTTGGTCGCCCTCCTCTGGACTTGCTCCAGCTTGACCATGTCCTTCATGAATTGGGGTGCCCAGATCTGGACACAGTACTCAAGATGAGGTCTAACCAAAGCAGGGTAGAGTGGTACCAGTACCTCCCTCAATCTAGACACCATACTCCTATTGATGCAACCGGGAATTGCATTGGCTTTCTTGGCTGCCACATCACAGTGCTGGCTCATGTTCAGCTTGTGATCTATGAAGACTCCTAGATCCCTTTCACACGTACTGCTATCCAGCCACGTGTCGCCCATCCTATATTTCTGGTTGACATCTTTTAGGAACTACAGGTCCCAGAATTCCCAGCTCAGCAGGCCCACTGCACGTTGGCTGGGGGATTCTGGATGTTGTGGCCCCCAAAGTCAATTCTCCACCCCACCGAGCTCTGAGAGGGAAGGATATTTAAAAACACACAAACACACACCCCAGCACGGCCATGCAGAGCAACTGCTTCCCTCTTTCTGTGCCCAGCTGTGGCATTTCTAAAGGCGTTGCCTGCCTCCGCACAGAAAACACAGAGGGCTCTTTCGTGGTGGCTGTAGAAGGAGACGCACATGACACGCGGGGGGTGGGGATGTGCAGATTCCCATCATTGTTCCCAAGCAATTCTCCCACAAGAAAGTCTCTCTTTGTCAGGAAAGGCCAGTAAAAAACGTCAACAGGGATTGGCAGCATGATTGGAACAAAGCCAGAATGGATGAAACAGGAGGTCCCTGATCCAACACATGGACGTGCAGGAAACAATGGTCAGAAATAACCCTGATTTGCTAGTAGAGCTGGCTATGAGAAGGAGCGTAAGAGGTAATTTTTAAAGGGTGAGGTAGGATTCGAATAGAGAGCCAGCATAGTATAGTTGTTACTGCGGTTATGCTATGTCTGGTGAGAGCACTAGATATCTTTTGATATCAAACTTATTTGGCCTCTATGTGACCTTTCTCTGCCACCCTACCCCGCGTGTTTGCAGAAGTCCACCGGACAAGCAAGTAATAGGCGCGACCGTTGATGGTTGTACATTCCAAACCCCATTCAGGCAGGCAACTTAATGCCTCTCCGATGCTTTAGGGACATTCCTTCTTGCAAACCGCCTTGCTCAGCGCGACTTTACACAAAGACACCCGGCCGAGTGCCGAGCCATTCCTTTATGTTGGGCCATTTGCATACTGGCCATACTATTGTCATCCAGCGCTAAGCCCATCATGTAAAACATGACCTTTTCCAACTTTGCTGGTTGTTTGCCATAATAAATTTGATTTGATTTGATTTGACCTTTCCCAACGCCTTTGTCCTGCTCAAAATTTCCTTTGTTCTCACCGAGCATGGCCTGGCCTGTAGGTACAATCCACCCTATAAAAGGTCTCCAATTCCGAGCCTTCCTTGGATCGCTCTGGACTTCCATCCCGCCTTGCTGCCGTTCGGTCTGACGAGCTCCCCTCAGCGAACCATGCTGAGCTTTCTTCCCTGCAACTCTCCATTTTCTCCAGGACTACGAGAAAAGGTGTTGTATTACCCATTCCCCCTGAAACGCTCCATTTCTATTTCTCAGTTAGTTACTGCATGTCGTGTCCTTGGTGTTGTTTGTTTCCAATAAAGATATTATCTGATAGAGTCATAGAATCATAGAAATGTAGAGTTGGAAGAGACCCCAGGGGCCATCCAGTCCAACCCCCTGCCATGCAGGAACACCCTCAAAGCACTCCCTTTGACAGATGGCCATCCAGCCTCTGCTTAAAAACCTCCAAGGAAGGAGACTCCACCACACTCCATAGAGGCAGCAGATTCCACTGCCCGACAGCCCTGACTGTCAGGAAATTCTTCCTGAGGTTCAGGTGGAATCTCCTTTCCTGCAGCTTGAATCCATTGCTCCTTGTCCTGGTCTCTGGAGCAGCAGAAAACAAGCCCTCTCCTTCTTCTACATGGCATCCCTTCAAATGATGCTTTAGAACTTGTCTATCCGCTCTCTGACCTGACACCGTAGACATAGGGTTAAAAGATCCCAGCTAAAGTTACTCTGCCTCTTGTTAGCTTAAGAGAGTGCTCGAGTTTAATTTCCCCCATCTTGTGTTTTTAGTTGGTAATTTGGGCGCCCCTCCCGGGACCCCCAACATACAGGGTAACATAGTGGTATGAGTCCTAGCCGACAACTCTGGAGACCAGGGTTTGATACCCCACTCGGCCATGGAAACCCACTGGGGGACCTTTGGCGTGTCACACACTCTCAGCCCCAGAAAATCGCATGATAGGTTCGCCTTAGGGTCGCCATAAGACGGTAACAACTTGAAGGCACGCAGTAAGAAGATTATAACACCTATGCTAATAACCACCAGGAAGAAAGTCCAAAGTCATTTTTCGTGTATTTTCTATATTTCAAGTGCTTTTTCTATTTCTCTTTTTTCTGCATTTTGCTTTCTGCCTTGCTTTTTCTTATTGCACCTGTTTTTCTTTAAAATAGTTGTACTTTTTAGTGCATTTGGAAAATTTCTCAATATATTTTCATCTTTAAAATAAATACATAAATAACCAACCAACGAACCAACCTTGATTGGTTAGAGGAGGAGGGGAAAGAGACATGAGGGGAGGAGTTTCATGGGAAAAATTAAAGCCATTCTTCTTCTTCTTCTTCTTCTTCTTCTTCTTCTTCTCATCATCATCATTATTGTTGAAGTTATTGTTATTAATTGCCCTGCCTTTTCTCCAAAATTGGGACTCTAAGGCTGAATTTCCCCTAGACCAAAGATGGGAATCGTTCAACATTCCAGACGTTGTTGGACTGCAGCTCCCATTAGCCTCTTACTGACAGCAAGGCATACTGGGAGTTGCATTCCAGTCTTGAAGGATGCACTATTCCCATCGCTGCCCTGGAGTCCTCAGGTGCCGCATCTGCCCCATGGGCCACACTTTCTCTACCCCTACCCTTGAGCTGGTCTTGCCACCAGTTTTGGAGATTGGCTGGTGGGGTGGAAGGTTTTGTCCTTGAAGCCCATTAAGGCTTGAGACAGAACATTCAGACATTGCTGCTCCAGAGACCAGGACATAGGACAAGAGATTCCATCTAAACATTAGAAAGAACTTCCTGATGGTAAGAGCCATTCGGCAGTGGAATACGCTGCCTCGGAGCATGGTGGAACCTCCTTCTTTGGAGGCTGGGTGACCACTTGCTGGGGGTGCTTTGAGTGTGTGTTCCTGGGGGTTGGACTTGATGGTTTTTGGGGTCTCTTCCAACTCTACGATCCTATGCCAGGGAGTGATCCTGCTGGGATGAGAAAATGCAGCCACCAAGAGGGCCTTTTGCAAGTGGAAGGAGGGGCTTTGGTGCTTTTCCCTTCCCCAATTCAATCCTTTCCTGTAAGCAGCTCCTTCCACACATATGCACATCAGTCACCAATCAACACATCCCTCCAACATTTTGCAGGTGCAACCCTGGCTGACCCTGGCTGGGGGGTTAGGTGGAATCCCAGTGCCTTTGTTTTTTGCGCCAGGTGCAGCTCGCCCCCCGGAAAAGCGCCGCCTTGCAGCCCCCCTGGCCCTTCCGCAGCGCCCCCCTCCATGGCAAGTGGGGCAGGGGCCGTGGCGAGGAGGAGGCCTGCCCCCCATGCTGCTGCCGCCGCTCCAACCTGGCCCGTCAGACGAGAGGTTCTCCCAGTAGCGGAGAAGGGGAGCGATTTTAGCCCCTTCTGAACAGGGGGCAGGAGGACGCGAGCGCATGGCTCGCGCTTGCGGACCACCACCGAGGAGAGAATGGAGCTTAAGACCATCAGAAATACGTATTTTCCAATGGTCTTAGGTGACCTCTGTGAAAGGGTCGTTCGACCCCCCCCCCAAAGGGGTCGCGATCCACAGGTTGAGAACCACTGCCTTAGCCTGTTGAGAAAGACAAATTCTGCCCTCTTGTCTCTTCTTTTCCCCAGCCGAGTTAACTTGCTGGAAACTCCTTTGGCACTTTGAACTCAGTTTGTGGCAGCTGAAGTAAGTTCAAGAGAAAAGGGGAATGGAGGAGGAGGAGAGAGAAACTGGGACACTTTAACAGCAGCTGAAAAAGTGGGAAGACAGAGCCGCAGTCAGGATTGCCCCTGCCAAACTGGGAAAGTTAGAGGGCATGACATACAAGGTGCAGGGGGGCTTTTTGCAAGCTGAAGATGGGAGTTTGGCACCTCTTCTCCCTCAATTTGATCCTCTCCTTCATACACGCTAGTCACCCATCACCCTGGTTGTGCCGATTGCCGGGTTGGCACTTGAGGTTTGTCAGCACAGCTGTTTCCTCCCAGAAAGTGACAAGTCATCCTTGCAGAAGACGGAAAAAATCCCGCTGACTCGTCAGTCCTTCCCCAGTGGGGAAAGTAGGTTAGTTTGGTAGAGAAGCTTGAAATGTATGCAGTGTCCCCTTCTGCCCCCCTGTTTCTGCTGACGAGAGCACCACAAAAATTCATCTTCCTCTCAACATAATTCCTACTTGGGAGACTGCACCCTAGCCTGAAAAACTGCCTGCTGCTCTTTAGTGACTGCACTGTAACCACACATTTGCAAGAAATCTGAAAAACATGGAATGTGCATCTTTTGCTTTGGGAGGCAAAGATGCAGCTTTGCAGGGAAGAGCATTTTAACTGGAAGGCAATGCCAGGGAGGGGCCGAACCCCACTCTGGACCCCCCAGCATGGCAGCACTGAGTGCACAGAGATCTCCCCAGGGCTGACGCTGAAAACAATGAGAATTCAGGGCCGTTGCTATGCTCTTTTGTGACATCGGGCCCCTGGATGCTCAGCATTGCAAAAGCACAGCTGTGCCCGCCGAAAGGGACTGTGTGTTCCATTCTGGTAACAAGGCTTTCTGGTAAAGCAGAATTAATGATTGCAGATGGCTGCTAAGATCAGGCTCCAAGAGCCTGGCTAGGGAATCAGGAGGGGAGATTTATTTTATATTTATTTACTTTTTTGCTCATTATTTCTATTTATATCCCACCCTTCTTTAAAAAAAAAAAAAAAGGATAGATAGCAAGACCATTAAAACTTCTTGGATACACACCTGTTCTTTCCTTTTTCTCTCAGATATTACTTATAGATCGGAATAACGTCTTTATGAACTTTGACAGCAGAGAAAAGAAACAAGCAATATTTGTTACATGTTTGTTAGCATCTGCTCATAAATAGGGTGCAATCAGAAGATCTTTCAGGGAATCATAGAATCATAGAAATGTAGAGTTGGAAGAGACCCCAGGGGCCATCCAGTCCAACCCCCTGCCATGCAGGAACACCCTCAAAGCACTCCCGACAGATGGCCATCAAGCCTCTGCTTAAAAACCTCCAAGGAAGGAGACTCCACTACACTCCCAGGCAGCAGATTCCACTGCCGGACAGCCCTGACCGTCAGGAAGTTCTTCCTGAGGTTCAGGTGGAATCTCCTTTCCTGCAGCTTGAATCCATTGCTCCTTGTCCTGGTCTCTGGAGCAGCAGAAAACAAGCCCTCTCCTTCCTCTACGTGGCATCCCTTCAAATATTTAAACATGGCTATCATGTCCCCTCTTAACCTTCTCTTCTGCAGACTAAACATACCCAGCTCTAAGTCTATCCTCATAGGGCTTCATGGCTTCCAGGCCTCTCACCATTTTGGTCGCCCTCCTCTGGACTTGCTCCAGCTTGTCAATATCCTTCTTGAAATTGGGGTGCCCAGAACTGGACACAGGATTCAAGATGGGGTCTAACCAAAGCAGAGTAGAGTGGTACCAGTACCTCCCTCGATCTAGACACCAGACTCCTATTGATGCAGCCGAGAATTGCATTGGCTTTCTTGGCTGCCGCATCACACTGCTGACTCATGTTCAGCTTGTGGTCTATGAAGACTTCTAGATCTCTTTCACACGTACTGCTATCCAGCCATGTGTCCCCCATCCTATATTTCTGTATTTATATAAAGGGGGTGACAGCATGGTTTAATTTCTGGACTATAACCCCGAAAACTAGGGTTTGATTCCCTGCTCATCCCATGGGCACCTTGGGCACCTCACACACTCTCAGCCTCAGAAAACTCTGTGATAGGGTCGCCATAAGTTGGAAGAGACTTGAAGGCACACAAAAACAACACTAAACATCTTATTTGCTTGTCTCTATAACAACTGCAAAAGAAAACCACATGAGCTACAAACTCTACTGATCTATCTCAGCATGGAATAAGATCTGGTGTTTCTTCTCCTCTTTTAATTACACTATGTTTATTACGTTTTGAGGTTTTAAATAATTACTGAGCTGCTACTTGCTCTGTTTTCTACTGCATAATTTTGTATGGTGTTTTCTAAGATGGATATCTCATGTTTTGATAGACCATGATTGCATAATAAATATAGTACGATAGGTATTTTTCTCTCAATAGAGAACACACACACACACACACACACACACACAAAGAGAATCTAATAAATTAATGAATTTGCAGCAGACCAGTTTGTTCTGTTCCCAAAGTTTGATAGTGGAAAGCTTTATCATTCATGTTTATTTAAATCCCTTCTCCTCCCACTGTCCAGTTTCCTTTGCAAATAAACAAACAAATAAATAAATAGACATGAAATTCTAGGAACACAAAGAGCTTAGCCAAGTCAGCTCTGCACATGTTTGTAGCATTAAGCCACAACTGCTAAAGCAGAAGAAAGGAGTACTGTCTATAAATATATATTTATATTTCTGCGGCTGCATGTTTAGAGACTATATTGCCAGTGGTTGTTTTTAGGACAGCTAAGAGGTTTGAAAGAACAAACCCAAGAATGACCCAATTAGTTTAAAACTCTCTCTGCCTCTCTCAACCTCTCTTGAGCCAGGTGGTACTTTTGGACAGGCAGCTCCCAGGAGCCCTAGCCAGTATAAGAAATGGCAAGGGACTGTAGGAATTGTAGTCCAGAAAACATCTGGAGGGCCACAGTGATCCTCCTCTGCTCTAAAGAGCCAAATCTCTTCAAGGTATGTATGAAAGAGTTGCCATAAGATTGGACACGTCCAGCCTGCAAAGGTGGAATCACGGAGTCCTTCTGATGTCCCAGAACTGCAAGTCCCAGCATTCCTTGCCATTGGCTAAGCTGGCCAGGGCTGATGTGTTGGCCAAAAAAGCCATTGCAATTCTAGGCTGCAATACTAGAAGTATAGTGTCTAGATTGAGGGAAATAATAGTACCACTCAATTCTACTTTGGTCTTGAGCTTGTTTGGAGGCTCTAGCAGGGGAGCTCAGCTATCGTATACCCTTGACCGAAGAACGGTACACTCCTTCTATCTGGGATGGTCGTCCTCTTCCACCGAGCGCGCAGCTTCGGGAGGGACGCACATGGAGTGGTGAGGGAGGAAGGGGACACCCACCTAGCCAGCCAGATCAGCCGAATCAACCCTGGCAATCAATGGGGTGACAGATGTCGCAGCCAGATCGCCCTCACATCCAATTCTACTTTGGTCTGTCCTCACCTGAAATAGTGTGACCAGTTCAGGGGACCTCAATTCTAGGAGGACATTGACAAGCTGGGACATATCCAGAGGAAGGTGACCAAAATGGTCAAAGGCCTGGAAACCATGAAGCCCTCTGAAGAGCAGCTTAGGGAGCTGGGTACATTTAGCCTGGAGAAAAGAAGGTTAAGAGGTGACATGATAGTCATGCCTTAATATTCAAAAGGATGTCACGTGGCAGAAAGCTTGCTTTCTGCTGCTCGAGAGACTCGGAGCAATGGATTCAAACTTCAGGAAAAGAGAGTCCACCTAAACATGAGGAAGAACTTCTTGATGGTAAAAGCAGTTTGACAGTGGAATCTGCTGCTGTCTGGAAGTATGGTGAGATAGGTCTCCTTCTTTGGAGGTTGTTAAAGAGAGGCTGGATGGGAGTGCTTTGATTTTGTCTTTCTGTATGACAGAAGCGGGTAGGACTGGTGGGCCTTTGTGGTCTCTTCCAACTCTAGGATTTTCTGGTTCTTTGACATCACCATGGCCTTCCCCAGGTTTCAGGTTTTGGCTTGGAAATGTCAGGGTCTGAAATGATTCTGAACTGGCAAGCTTGCTCCTACATCAGCTGCATGGAGAACAGCACTAAAAACCCTGCAAATCCTATTTGGCTAGAAGTAACTAGAGGGGAAACTTATGCACCCCAAAAAGGGAGTTTATACATTTCATTGACTTCCTAATTCCCTTCCACCACGATGGAAGTTGGAAAGATGGAAAGAAGATGGAAAGAAGGTTCCAAAGTGGTCTCCAATCCAGCTGTAGGGATGTAATGCATACTCAAAAATATTTGGAAAAAGGTTGGAAAAGCGTTTTCTTGAGGGTTGAGAAACCCTGATAAGAATTCCAGATGAGTCAGAATCTCTAGTTTGGGACCTCGTCTGCAAGAAAAATGCATGTGGAATTTTGGCACAGAAAAAGGGCATTTTCTGCAGAGAAAATGGAATTTCTGTGAAGGAAACAAGTTTCTTGCAGAGGAAATAGCATCTTCTGCACAGAAAAGAGTATTTCTGTGCAGAAAACAATGGTGTTTCTGCCAAGAGAAACTGTTTCCAATGCAAGAAACTGGTTTTCTGCCAGAAATGTTTTCTGTGCCAAACATGAACAGGAAAGTTGTTTTTTGCACACACACACACACACACACACACACACACATCCATGCACAGATTAAGTCCTAAACAGCAAATGCTCTCTGAAAACTAAACAGTTTTCAAGAACTTTGTTGAAGAGGGGAGAAAAATGCATACCCCCAACAGTTCCGGTTTGTCAGGGACTGTCTGGATTAATCTTCTGTCATCCCATTTTTTCAGCTGCTTTTAAAGTGTCCCAGTTCCTTTTTCCTCTTCCTAGTTCCCCCTAGATCAGCGGTTCTCAACCTGTGGGTCGTGACGCCTTTGGGGGTCAAATGACCCTTTCACAGGGGTCGCCTAAGACCATCGGAAAATACGTATTTCCAGTGGTCTTAGACTCCATTCCCTCCTCGGAGGTGGTGCACAAGCACAAGCCACCCGCTCGCGTCCTCCTGCCCCCTGTTCAGAAGGGACTGAAATCGCTCCCCTTCTCCGCTACCGGGAGAACCTCCCATCTGACGGGCCAGCTTGGGGGGGGGGGGGCAGCACGGGGGGCAGGCCCCCTCCTTGCCACGGCCCCTGCCCCACTCGCCACAGAGGGGGTGCTGCGGAAGGGCCGGGGGGCTGCAAGGCGGTGCTTTTCCGGGGGGACGAGCTGCGCCCGGCGCAAAAGACAAAGGCGCTGGGATTCCTCCCCCCCCAGCCAGGGTCGACACTCTGGAAACTTTTCCCACACTGCCCCCCCCAGCGGAAACAAGAGCGAAGCAGAAGCAGAGCCCGGGGGGGTTCTCGGAGTTTCTTCCCCGGGGAGACACGCGGCTCCTCTTTCCCTCCCTGCCCACCCCCCCTCTCCCGTTCCTGGCTGGTGAGGTGGCCTTTGCGGGGGGGGGAGGCATTGTAAATAATAAATAAATAATTTTATGGTTGGGGGTCACCACAACATGAGGAACTGTATTAAAGGGTGGCGACATTAGGAAGGTTGAGAACCACTGCCCTTGATCCTGAGCTGACTCCAATTGCTGTCAAATGAGTTCAAAGTGCAAAAGTAGTTTGCACTGAATTAACACAGCAGGAGGGAGAGGAAAGGAAAGAGAAGAATATTGCCTTTCTCAGAAGACTCAGACTTTCCTAGCTTATGTGTTCTTCATTAATAACTGCTGCCATCTTAACCACATTAATGTTCTATGACCATACATGTCCCAGTTTTCATTGTGAAATGAGGCAGGGCATGAAAAGGGCAACATAATTTATGGAGTTTTATATCCTTCTTTAGCTGTAGCAAGACAGCCGTATATCACATCCTAAGCCCATAAACCTCTTTCCATCTACCTTTAGTGGAGATGGAAAATATTTTTTTTATTTAAGATTCTTACTGAAATTATCCACTTGACATCTGAGACTTGTTGCTATACAAAATGTATCATAACTGCGAAACTCACACATCTGTTGTGCATTTTGTAGAAATAAAACATACACAAACTTACCCATCTGTTTTTTTTAAAAATGAATAGATAAAAATCTGTACAGCTGAGAAAAACATGTGCACACCACTTTGGGTAATGGTGCTTTTCTATTAGAAAAAAAAAATGCATGCATACACATTTCCATGTGGAAAGAGAAATAAGTTTCATGCAGCCTGAAACACACAAAAGATGGGACAAGAATGCATAACCTCCAATTTGTCACAGATGAAAACTGGGACATGTGTGGCCCAGCAACATCAGAGTGTGGTCAGGATGGCAAACATTATTAAATGAGGAAGAACAGACTCAAGCTTGGAGAGGCTGCAGTGGTTTGGTTTTGCTAAGCCTACTGGGAAGGGCAAAATTTTGCCCCTTCTTTTCCTCTCCCCCAACTGAACTAATGGGACTCAGTTTGCAGCAACTGAAGTTAGCTGAGGACAAAGGGGGAAAGTGGGAGAAACAGAGAGAAACTGGGACATTTTAAGAGCCGTTGCAAAAGTGGAATAACGGAGGATCAATCAGGGCTGTTCCTGCCAAATTGGGACAGTTGGAGGGCATGGGAATGCAGGCAAGATTTGGAAAATGCAGGAAAAAAAAACATGCAGGGGAGATTTAAAGAGGCAAACAAGAAGGGCTGGGTTGCCAAACTGAAAGCTGGCAAGAGATCCTACGCCTTTAAATTCTCTTTTCTACACCATCACTGGAGCCCTTGCCAGTTTTCACTTTGGCACCCTAAAAAGGGCAAAATTCTACTCTGGCAGAGGATGGGCTGGATGTCCCTTGGGGTGCCTTCTTATTCTATAATTCTATGTGATTTCGAGAAATACATGGGATGGAACTGAAGAGACACTACACAAAACAGAGACTGAGTGTATTTCATGGCCATAATCCTTCAGACCACTGGAGAGGAGAACAAGAGCGTTTGTCTATCTTCAGTTGGAGAAATGGTATTGTTATATCTTACAGCTGGCATAAGAAAAGACCATTGTACAGAGATGGTAGCGGGGAGGAGAGACAACCCGCATGAAACTGTCCAGTGAACTTGCCTTTTAAAAGGGATGGATGACAAAAAGTTTCCAGTACAATGACTTCAGCCTGAGGGTTGGCAAATATGTCTTTTGCCGTGGATGCCACTCTTTATATGGAAAGTGTAACACCAGAGGGGACCAAAATGGCATTCCTAAGATGAGTTTGCGGGTTAGGGAATTTCTGAGGTCATGTGATGGAGGAACACTGAAGGAGAAGAAGACTTCATGCTTCAAGACTGATGCCATTTCCGCACTACACTCTTATAGTGCGATTATTCCACTTTCAACATCCTATGGAATCCTGGGGTTTGCAGTTTCGGGAGGGGCCGGCTGGCCCCTCCCGAAACTGCAAACCCCAGGATTCCATAGGATGTTGAAAGTGGAATAATCGCACTATAAGAGTGTAGTGCAGAAATGGCCTGAGTTATGCACAAGACAGACACACCAGAAGCCCTTGCAAACCTTAACAAGACAGCAGATCTCTCCTTGCGGGAAGGACAATGACACACCAGATCTGTGTCACTGTTCCACAAAAACACTCATCAGCTAGGCATAAAGCAGCTTGGGCAGCCCTTGGTTATCTCCTCCGGCTAGTGGAAGCATCCAGACGGCCCCCCGACAGCCAAAATCAGCAGCCAAGGGAGAGGCCGCTGAGTGATGGAAAAGCAAAAGGGCTGGTTTAAGGAGCAACCGGGGCTTTTGAAGCACATGGAACTTGTCTGACCCACATTGGAGCTTGTTTGCATCTCTGCCTGCAACTTTGGCTAGGACAGGCTGCATGAGGAAGCTCTAGGCCACCTCTGCTGTGAGACAGGACGAGGAAACGGCCTCTGGCGGCAAAGGCAGAGGAGCAGCAGCGTCCAAGATTTTGTTTTAAAGCAAATTTTCCAGCTATACAAATGCTCAGCCAGACACTCCAGACTAAAGAACCAATTACTAAACATGAAGTGTACTTTTCTCCTTGCCGACAACCCAGACAGCAGCGGTTTCTCCACAGGAGTTGGTCACTCTTATCTACTATACTGCAATGACTCATTTATCCATTTTCCTTAATTCAGTTATCTATCTTTTCCTGCTGCTTCATCGAACGTGTACTACTACATCTGGCACTTCTCAGTTGGTGTCTCTGTGGTTCTTTTGTTAGAGATTCACAATAATCCTTCCGTGCCTCTAAAGCTTCCACAAGGGCTTTGCCATCCTAAATTTCTGTTCCAGTCCATCATCCCCCCATCCCCTCCAGCCGTCTTGATTTGGCAAAGACAGAACCAGTTACTCCTCTCTTATCCCACTTTTTCAACCCCTTTTAAGATGTCCCAGTTTCTTTTTCCTCCTCCCACTTTCTCCCTTCACCCTCAGCCCACTTCAGTTGCTGCAAACAGAGGTCAAGGGGGAACTAGTTTGCACTCAAGTAATTCAGCAAAGGGAGAGAAGAGGGATGAAATCTTGCCCTTCCCTGGAGGCTAAGGCAAAAGCAAACTGCTGCCATGTCTCCTAGTTAGTACATCCTTCCTTATTAATAACTTTTGTCTTTAATGTAGTTAATGTGTTTTACGGGGTTGGTTTTAGATGGGTTGATGGGTGGGGAGGATTGGTTATGTTTTAATGCTTTTAATGTATTTAATGTATTGTAGTACCACCTCGATCCATGGGGACAGGCGGGATATAAATAAATATTATTATTATTATTATTATTATTATTATTATTATTATTATTATTAACCATACTCTGACATGACATGGCCACATTCATCTATGAAATACTGGAGCGTATGTGAAGGGCAAGACTGCACATTGGAATGTGCAACTGAAAGTACTACCAAATGCACAATTGGATGTGCATTTGATGTGCATGAATGTGCATGAATACAGGTATTCCACTTCATGTAAAAAAGTTCCATCTGCTTTTGTATGAGAACTTACATATCCAGAAGACATAAACAAGATTCCACCTTAGCCACCTTAGCACCTAGTCCCATTGTCACAGAAATAATAAGTAGTAAACTGTTAACTTTTGTCTTTTCGACCACACTCTGACATGACATGGCCACATTCATCTATGAAATACTGGAGGGTATGTGAAGGGCAAGACTGCACATTGGAATGTGCAACTGAAAGTACTGCCAAATGCACAATTGAATGTGCATTTGATGTGCACGAATGTGCATGAATACAGGTATTCCACTTCATGTAAAAAAATTCCATCTGCTTTTGTATGAGAACTTACATATCCATAAGACATAAACAAGATTCCACCTTAGCCACCTTAGCACCTAGTCCCATTGTCACAGAAATAATAAGTAGTAAACTGTTAAGAAGTCCAGAGTATCCCTTTTATCATATCTGGCTGCTACAGGCAGTCAGATATTGATGGCCTGCCTGGATGGAAAGGTCTCAGCCTGCCGATAGAAGGACAACAGATGGGGGCCAACATAACCTTGCTTGGAAAGGGTTTCCATAATCTGGGAAGAGTCACCAAAAAGCCCCTCTCACCTCTGGAGCAGACAGACCTCCAAAAGTAGCAGGACCTAGCAAATGGGAAATTGTTATCTGCAGTAAAATGTATGGAAATAAAAAGAAAGACGGGAATCGGAGAAGAAAGTAACCTTCATTATCATCCATTGGTAAAAATAAAGAAGTCAACTAAGTTTTAATTTTTATTTTATGTGTCTTTAGTTAGGGAATAGAGTAAGGATTAGTTTGTATGTGTTTAAGATAGATGGAATAGAATTATTATGATAATATTTGTAAATTGGCTGTAAAAGGGACTTAGGATATAATAGGATTGGGATTAGCTGATTTTGATTATATTAGGTACGTAATTAGATAAAAAGATGAATGTACTCCCTATAACGGTCATGATCCGTATTGCAAAGTTAGTATTCTATTATTTATTCTGTTTATTTAAAATGTTTGTGTGTGTGTATGTAATGTGTTTTTGTTCTTTTTTCCCCCTCTTTTTTGTTGTTGTAAGATTGTTTGTTTTCTATATGTATAATAAAATTTATTTTAATAAAAAAACAAAACAAAGGTGGCAGGACCAAAGGAAAAAAAAGTCTCCAGCAAACCTCAAAACCCCAGGCAGGTTCATATGGAAAGGTCATTTGGACTCAAGTCACATAGGGTTGTTGTTTTTTTAAACAGGTTTTCACAAACAATTTAAATTATACACATTTTTTCCTGAAACCTCAGCATATTGGGTGGGAAAAATGATCCCGTTTGGAGGGGATGGGGGTCACACTCTGTGCTGTATTTTTAAAATAGCAGAAGCACAAAATGGATCGTGTTACATCTTCTCTCCACTACAGTGGACGATCAATATATTCTCTTCCAAGGAGATGTACAGCCCTATGATTTGGATATCGATTTCATTTCAGACTACCCCAAATGCCCTCAGTGGAGATTTCAGAGGCAAGTGTTCTTGCAAATTGGTAATTAAAAATGCCTCCGGTGATATTTCACTCACTCAGCTTGTCATCTGGCTGTCTAAGAAGAAAAACCCTTCCAATCAGGGGTCAGCCGGATAAAACCCCTCCCCACAAGATATGAGGGAGAGACTATCTATAAGGCTGGCCCCTCCCGAAACTGCAAACTCGAGGATTCCATAGGATGTTGAAAGTGGAATAATAGCGCTATAACAGTCTAGTGCGGAAATGGCCGTATTCTCAGCCTCTGAGGAAGGCAACGGCAAACCTCCTCTGAACAAATCTTGCTGAGAAATGCCTGTGATAGTCACCATCAGTCAGAAACAATTTGAAAACACACAACAACAATGGTTAACAGGAGGAGGCCACTATTGCACAACCTGTACACATCTTTATTCAGAAGTAAAGTGCTCCCTCATGCTCCTTCTTTTCCAAATGTCAGGAGGACAGTTAAATGGCTAGGAGCACAGGGGGAAGGAGAAAAATAAATAGACCCCCAGCCTGTGGCTGGTTCCACCGTTTTGTTTTATCAGGGGCTGGAAGAGGGGCAAGCAATGGCAGTAGCTCCCATTGGTTGGAGTCGTGGAGCAACACTTGTCCCCATCCAACAGCAGCGACACTCCACTAAATGTTCATAGGAGTCATGCACTGGATATTTTGTAATCTTGAGCATGGAGCAACACTTCTCCCCCTCCAACAGTAGCGACACTCCACTAAATGTTCATAGGAGTCATGCACTGGATATTTTGTACCTCTTGAGCATGGAGCAACACTTCTCCCCCTCCAACAGTAGCGACACTCCACTAAATGTTCATAGGAGTCATGCACTGGATATTTTGTACATCTTGAGCATGGAGAAACACTTCTCCCCCTCCAACAGTAGCGACACTCCACTAAATGTTCATAGGAGTTATGCACTGGATATTTTGTACATCTTGAGCATGGAGCAACACTTCTCCCCCTCCAACAGTAGCGACACTCCACTAAATGTTCATAGGAGTCATGCACTGGATATTTTGTACATCTTGAGCATGGAGAAACACTTCTCCCCCTCCAACAGTAGCGACACTCCACTAAATGTTCATAGGAGTCATGCACTGGATATTTTGTAATCTTGAGCATGGAGCAACACTTCTCCCCCTCCAACAGTTGCGACACTCCACTAAATGTTCATAGGAGTCATGCACTGGATATTTTATACATCTTGAGCATGGAGCAACACTTCTCCCCCTCCAACAGTAGAGACACTCCACTAAATGTTCATAGGAGTCACGCACTGGATATTTTGTACATCTTGAGCATGGAGCAACACTTCTCCCCCTCCAACAGTAGCGACACTCCACTAAACGTTCATAGGAGTCATGCACCGGATATTTTGTACATCTTGAGCATGGAATTGCCATCTGCGCACCCTTCAGCACTTGACAGATTAAAACCTTGAACTACAGGGCCAAGCAACACCAGAATATGGGCAAGATGGCAAAAGTTATGAACAAGGGAGAACACACAAAGAGGGAAAGGCCTATAGCAGTTTGCTCTTGCCTGAGCCAACCGGGAAGAACAAGACTCCATCCTTTCCCACCTGCTCAATTAATTAATCCCCCTCTCCTCATTTTAAACACTTTGTTGAAAAAGAAGCCATTTGAACTCAGTTTGCAGCAGTTGAAGTGAGCTGATGATAAGGAGAAAAAGCGGGAGGCGGAGAGAGAAACTGGGACATTTTAAAAGCAGCTGAAAAAGTGGGATCATTGAGCAAGAATCAGAGAATTATAGAGTTGGAAGAGACCCCCAGGGGCCATCCAGTCCAACCCCCTTTAGCCATGCAGGAAGACACCCTCAAAGCATTCCTGACAGATGACCATCCAGCCTCTGTTTAAAAACCTCCAAAGAAGGTCCCAGGCAGCAGCGGATTCCACCATCAAGCTGATCTTACTGTTAGGA
The DNA here is from genome assembly GCA_948474755.1 of Ctenosaura bakeri. Taxonomy (NCBI): domain Eukaryota; kingdom Metazoa; phylum Chordata; class Lepidosauria; order Squamata; family Iguanidae; genus Ctenosaura; species Ctenosaura bakeri. The sequence goes on from CAOLHI010000129.1 coordinate 654,182, forward strand.
AGTTCTTCCTAATGTTTAGATGGAATCTCTTTTCCACCTAAATCACGACTGTCCCTGCCAGATTAGGACAGCTGGAGGCTATGCATCTGACTGAACAGAAAGCCAGTTTCACTTGGATTTTCTTTAAAACAGCAGATCAGTCTTTCAACGACTTTAAATGACTTTAAATGACTGCAAAGTTACTTTCATGGACTACGATTCCCAGACTCCTCCAGCTGGCTTGGTGAGTTTCTAAGCTCTGATCTCCATTCTAGAAAAGTGTCACCTTCTGAATATTTGACCACTCTCCACCCAAGCTTATTAAAAGATGCAAAAGCCGGTTGAAATATGGGCACTATTATGGGGGCCTGATTGGGGGTGTATCCCACAATCAGAATTTGGAAAAGTTAACTGACTGGTAGAATCTTTGAGTTGTAATGATGGGCAGGGGGAGTAACATTTCCAACTTTGCCCCCAATTTCCATGAGTAGCATCTGTGCAACACTAGGGTGGAAGGCATCTACATGGGCCAAATACACAAAGTTTTCCCAAATTGCAAGATTAACAACCGCTGCTGGGAAATAATGAACGTTCATGAGTCAGAGGCAGCTGGCTGTCAAACTGGCTTGAATTAGCCCCGAGGAGATAATTAGTTCTTGTATGCTGTAGGCTTAAGCCTTTATAAGAATCTTATTTTTAAACTTTAGGCAAGGAAAAGGGAGAACAGTTCCACCTTTCCCTGCAGGGCTTTTGAAATATGGCTGGCAGCACCCAAGAACTGGCAGCACCCAAGAACCATCATTTCCCCTTCCCATGCACACACACAACTTTGTGAGCAGGAGAGAGAACAACTGGAAAGACGGAGCATGAGGAGCTGAGGAATGCTTGCACGGCATTACGATTTTCTTGTCTGTGTAAGGCCATTTCCGCACTAGCCTGTTATAGCGCTATTATTCCACTTTCAACATTCTATGGAATCCTGGGGTTTGCAGTTTAGGGAGGGGCTGGCCGGTCTAGTCTAGTGCAGAAATGGCCTAAGAGCCAGCTGTGTTTAAAAACAAAACAAAACAAGAGAACTGCCTTTAAAAGATGCAAGGGAACACCCATGATACACGAGGAACACCTCAAACAAGGTAAGGGTTTCTGAAACAGCAAGGGTGTAAGAATGCAAGGGCGGGGAGAAACCTTCTCTCTCTATGCCCCAGGAGGCACTGCACCCAGCTAATCCTCTTCCTCCTCCTACCACAGCCCACTTTCCTCTTGTGTGGCCACATCCTTGGGCTTGATTTAATATACAGTTGAGCTTTGTGGCGAAGCCTTTGATCGGCATGGTTCTTGCACATCTCCATGTCATCATCGTCATCTCCTCCTCCTCCAGAATTCCCATGGGAATGTGACTGAACAGCCCACCTAAGTGACAACCATCTTCTTGTGAGCTTCATTATTACACTAGTTTGTGGACCACTTTCCACAGAGGTTTCCGTGTTTTAGAGAAGAACTCTGTAGTCTTCCATTGCTCATCCTTGGCTCCCCTTTCTTCAAGCACAGACCTTTTGACTTTTAATTTGACCTTTGGGATCTAGGAGCGTTAGGGGACCACAAGCTGAACATGAGCCAGTAGTGTGGTGCTGCAGCTTAAAAAGCCAATATGATTCTAGACTGCATCAATAGGAGTACAGTTTTCAGATCAGGGAAAGTAATAGTACCACTCTGTTCTGCTTTGGGCAGACTTCACCTGGAAAACTGATATCCAGTTCTAGACACCACAGATCAGGAAAGATATTGACAAGATGGAACATGTCCAGAGGAGGGTAACCAAAATGGTAAAAGGTCTGGAAACCATGGTCTGTGATGAGCAGCTTAGGGAGCTGGTATGTTTAGTCTGATGAAGAGAAGGTTAAGAGGTAAGATGACAGCCATGTTTAAACATATGAAAGGATATCATGCTGAAGATGGAGCAAGCTTGTTTTCTGCTGCTCCAGAGACTAGGACACGGAGCAATGGATTCAAGTTTCTGGAAAGCAGATTTCACCTAAACATCAGGAAGAACTTCTTGATAGTAAGAGCTGTTCAACAGTGGAATATGCTGCCTCAGAGCATGGTGGAATCTCCTTCTTTTTAAAAAGAGGATGGACGTCCATTTGCTGAGGGTGCTTTCAGTCTGTGTTCCTGTGTGGCAGGGGGTTAGAGTCAATGGCCATTGTGGTCTCTTCCAGCTGTATAATTCTATGATTGTTTTCATGCAGCCCCTGAAGAAGGCCATTGAATCATAGAATCATAGAAATGTAGAGCTGGAAGAGACCCCAGGGGCCATCCAGTCCAACCCCCTGCCATGCAGGAACACCCTCAAAGCACTCCCGACAGATGGCCATCCAGCCTCTGCTTAAAAACCTCCAAGGAAGGAGACTCCACTACACTCCGAGGCAGCAGATTCTACTGCCGGACAGCCCTGACCGTCAGGAAGTTCTTCCTGAGATTCAGGTGGAATCTCCTTTCCTGCAGCTTGAATCCATTGCTCCTTGTCCTGGTCTCTGGAGCAGCAGAAAACAAGCCCTCTCCTTCCTCGACATGACATCCCTTCAAATATTTAAACATGGCTATCATGTCCCCTCTTAACCTTCTCTTCTGCAGACTAAACATATCCAGCTCCTTAAGCCATTCCTCATAGGGCTTCATGGCTTCCAGGCCTCTCACCATTTTGGTCGCCCTCCTCTGGACTTGCTCCAGCTTGTCAATATCCTTCTTGAATTGGGGTGCCCAGAACTGGACACAGGATTCAAGATGAGGTCTAACCAAAGCAGAAGTAGCCCCATTGATCAGCAGCCACAAGCCCCATTGGTCAGGAACGATGGGGCTTGTTATCCAGAACAATTTTCTGTCGCTTGGCTCAGTCATTAATCAAAGAGGCGACTAATCAAGAAACCAACAAAAGGCTAAGACGTGGGTGGGCAGCCATGAAGGAAGATCCAGAAGTGTAAAGACAGATCATTCAAAGTATTTTTGTTTCATGCATTCAACTTGTTTCTGACTTATGGTGGATCTATCAAAGGGTTGCTGGGGCTGAGAGTGTGTGATGCACCCAAGATCACCCAGTGGGTTTCCACGGCTGAGTTGGGAGTCGAACCCTGGTCTCTAGGGTTGTAGTCCTACATTCAAATCACTACACCATGCTGGCTCTCAGATCATTAAATACCAAAGTCTAAATCATTCATACCATCGTATTTCTGGTTTCTATGCGTGGCTGTGAAAGCTGGACAGTGAAGAAAACTGACAGTCAGAGAGTCAACTCCTTTAAAATGTGGTGCTGGAGAAGAGTTCTCCAGAAACCCTGGACTGCTAAAAAGGCAAATAAATGGATCTAGAGAAAATCAAGCCTGAACTCTCCCTGGAAGGCAAAATGACTAAGCATTGTGCGACCACACGACTTGCTGGAAAAGTTTACCGTGCCGGGTAAAGTGGAAGACATTAGAAAACAAGAAGGGCACACGACAAGTGGATTGATACCAAGGAACCCACAGCCTCAAGTTGGCAAGATCTGAGCTGGGCAGCTGATGGATGACCTTGGAGCTCTCCCATTCAGAAGGCTTCCATAAGTTGAAGCCCACTTAACAGCAAGTATAACAATATTCTGAAAATATCTGCCAATTGCCTTGGTGTTGCTCCTTGTGTTACCCCCTTGCCTAACCCTGTCCCAGGGTTTACAACTTTGATATAAAATTAATCTAACCCACCAGAGAGGTCACTCGAATGTGCACATAGGCTAGTGTTTCTCAACCTGTGGGTCGTGACCCCTTTGGGGGTCGAACGACCCTTTCACAGGGGTCGCCTAAGACCATCGGAAAATACGTATTTCCGATGGTCTTAGGCTCCAATCCCTCCTCGGTAGTGGTCCGCAAGCGCGAGCCACACACTCGCGTCCTCCTGCCCCCTGTTCAGAAGGGACTGAAATCGCTCCCCTTCTCCGCTACCGGGAGAACCTCCCATCTGACAGGCCAGCTTGGGGGGGTGGCGGCAGCATGGAGGCAGGCCCCCTCCTCGCCACGGCCCCTACTCCACTCACCACAGAGGGGGCGCTGCAGAAGGGCCGGGGGGCCACAAGGCGGCGCTTTTCCGGGGGGCGACCTGCGCCCGGCGCAAAAGACAAATGCACTGGGATTCCCCCCCCCCCGGCCAGGGTCGACACTCTGGAAACATTTCCCAAACTGCCCCCCCCAGCGGAAACGAGAGCGAAGCAGAAGCAGAGCCCAGGGGGGTTCTCGAAGTTTCTTCCCGGGGGAGATGCACGGCTCCTCTTCCCCTCCCTGCCTGCCCCCCCCTTGTTCCTGGCTGGTAAGGTGGCCTTTGCCAGGGAGGGGAGGCATTGTAAATAATAAATAAATAATTTTATGGTTGGGGGTCACCACAACATGAGGAACTGTATTAAAGGGCCGGGTCGTGGCCTTAGGGCGGTTGAGAACCACTGACTTAGGCAATTAACGGTTGTACCATCTAAAAAAACCAGGCCAGTAAATATCCCCAGTCGTGTAACAACAGAAGACCTAATGTTATTGCCCTGGTGGACAAATGGTCTTTAACCTTTTAAGAAGTCCACTTGAAGGGAGTCAAAGTGTTGGGCACTGGAAGTAATAAACCTTATCAAACCATCTCCAGAAACCGACACAACAGCCTCAAAGCAGAGGAAGATCCTGTGATTTAGATGATCTTCCGATATCAGAGAAATGCCAGGTGTGGAGATGTTTTGCTTTCTGCCCTGTTTGTTTGTTTTCCCAGGGCAAAGATTTGCCTTCAAAGTAAATTTTTCCTACAGAGAGTCCATGTTTTAAGGCTAGAAAGGACCGGACACAGGAGGGAATGCAAGAAGAAAAAGGCGAGGCAATGCTGTGATCCCTGCCTCTCTAATATATAGCAATAGCATTTATTTCTATACCGCTTATCAACTGAGTGTTATCTAAGCGGTTTACAATGTATTTTAGCTAATTGCCCCCAACAAGCTGGGTACTCATTTTACCGACCTGCAGAAGGATGGAAGGCTGAGTCAACCTTGGAGCCTGGCAGGATTGAACTCACAATCTTGTGGCTGCAGTACCGGCATTTAACCACTGCGCCATCAGGGCTCCTCTAACAGAAGACTTCAGGAGAGGTGCAGTATACCATCCTATTTTTCCTATTTTCACTCTTTAAGTCTATTAGCCCTTGAATGAGTGTGGGTGTGTGTGTGAGCGTAAGTACAAACTATTGCTATTCAATAAAGCTATTCATTGAATCTCTTTGTGTGGTTTCTGACTGAGCCAGACCCCGTAAACTTTGGGCTAAAAAGATCCTAATTACCCTGCCCTCTTTGCATGGCTAAAGCAGTGCTCAGAGTTAATTTTTCCCCACAAGAGATGATTTTGACAGCTTTTGGGAATCCCCTTAAGGAAGTCCCAAGCAAGCAGGGTAACACTTGCCTATATTATAGAGGGGAACTACAATAGCGCTAGTTTTCACCTAAATTATCGTGGATCCATCAAGAGGCCAAGAGGTGGCCAAAACTAAGACATCTGAAAGTGACTGAGAAGTCTATTTCTGACGTACACTTCCATGTTATCTTTGGCAAATCGTTAGCTCTTTGGTAGCTGGGTTTACTTCTATACTGAGGTCTATTTGCCCTGTCACTGCAGAGTCTATTCCGCTAGACTTATTTGCCACAAATCTGTGCAATTTTGTTTTAAAAAGCCATCTAAGGCCATTTCCACACGACATCTTATAGCGCGATGATTCCACTTTCAACCTCCTATGGAATCCTGGGGTTTGCAGTTCCGGGAGGGGCCGGTAGCCCCTCCCGGAACTGCAAACCCCAGGATTCCATAAGAGGTTGAAAGTGGAATCATCGCGCTATAAGAGTGTCGTGTGGAAATGTTCTGTGATAGAGCTTCAGAAATGACCCTTTTGGACTGCAGTTCCCAAAATTCTCAAGGACAATTCTGGGCATTGTCATTCAAAAAGGAGCGTCTTTTCCAAGATCTGACCTGAGATGGTGACCACCAGTAGAAATGAATTCCATGAGATGATTCCACATTGGCTGAAATGTTTTGCTCATTGTGAATCTACCCGGATCCCAGTATTCAGCACATCATACTTTCTCCCTGGGCCATTTCCACATTAGACTGTTATGGTGCTATTATTCCACTTTCAACGTCCTATGGAATCCTGGAGTTTGTAGTTTAGGGAGGTGCCTCAAAGGCCATCCTCAGAGGCCTCTCTCTCAACTGCAAACCCCAGGATTCCATAGGAGGTTGAAAGTGGAATAATAGCACCGTAACAGTCTAGTGCAAAAATGGCCCTGATTCACTTTGCAATACCAAGACAGAGAATGCTTTAAATCAGGGTGAGACTTGTGTGATGAGCTTCCAGATATTGTTGGATTGAAAACTCTAGCATTCTTCACCAATGGCTATGCTGACTGGGGCAGCTGGAGACTACAATCCAACAACATTTCTGTGATTCCAACCTTGGGCTGAGATCATTCCAGAAGGACAGGTTAAGTGATGGCAGCTACTTTAGAACAAGGTCTACACCTCCACCTGAAGGCTTTCAAGGGAAGCAATTCTAATTCTAATGCTTTGGACAGGCCCCACTTCGGATACTGTGTTCAGTTCTGGGCAATGCAGTTCAAGAAGGCTATTGACAAGCTGGAACGTGTCCAGAGGAGGGCAACCAAAAGGGTAGAAAGCTTGGAAAACATGAAGCCCTATGCGGTGTGGTTTAAGGCACTGGGTATGTTTAGCTTAGAGAAGAGAAGATTAAGAGGTGAAATAATATGGAGGTTAAGAGGTGACATAATATCGACGATGGAGCAAGCCTGTTTTCTGCTGCTCCAGAGACTAGGGCATGGAGCAATGGATTCCAACTACAGGAAAAGAGATTCCACCTAAGCATTATGAAGCACTTCCTGACAGTAAGAGCAGTGTGACAGTGGAATATGCTGCCAGGGACCATAATAGCGTCTCCTTCTTTGGAGGTTTTTAAAGAGAGGTTGGATGGCCATCTGTCAAAGGGAATGCTTTGATGGTGTCTTCCTGCAAAGGAGAATGGGGTTGGACTGGATGTCCCTTGGGGTCTCTTCCAACTCTAGGGCCATTTCTGCATGAGACTGCAAAGCCCAGGATTCCATAGGATGTAGAAAGTGGAATCAAAGCGCTATAACAGTCTCGTGCGGAAATGGCCTGGGATTCTATCATTCTAACCATTGGGCTAACAACCAGAATTCCCTTCCTTTCTTCTTTTTTTGCTAGAACTAACACCCACATGGAGGCACAACTCCCACAACAGTGAGCAGAACGGGAAAGGGAGAATGTTGAAAAATTGTGCAAGGGAAAAACGTTAATCCAATTTAAACGGAGACAGGAACAGTAACCTAAGACGCCTGAATGGCTAGAGAGGAGTAACACAGGATAGAGAAATATGTCCTGTTCAGCCCCTGAATAAGTTTCCTATGCATTCAGCTTTCAATTCTACTCCGCTATGAGAGCCACGTATTTATTTAATTAATTAAGTTACATCCTGTGGCTTAACAAGCATTTTAAAAATAGGGTAGAGGGGAGGAAAAAAAACATTCCTGCAAAAACTAAAATGCAATTGAATGACAGTTCAGTTCAAAAAACACAAGTTTAAAAGGCACAATTAAAACACAACAAACACGGATAAAAACACCACCTCGGTGGGGGTACCAAACTGCAGTGTGGACTATTTTTGGGGATAAATGACAAGAAAATAATAATAATAATAATAATAGTAATAATAATAATGATGATGATGATGATGATGATGATGATGATGAATGATGATAATAATAATAATAATAATAATAATAATAATAATAATAATAATAATAATAATGATGCACCACCACTTCCGACAAAAGCTGCTGGCCACAGAGGGGGAAACAGACAAAAGGAAGAAGGGATCTTCCGGAGCTTTGAGACAAGAGCTCCGCTGGAAACAAAACAGGAAACGAGGCCGTGATGATGAAGAGGAAACCTAAAGGTGTTAAAATAGACACTTTGGACAGAAGGAGGACTCACTTGTCTGCGAGTTAGGAGGGAACAAGAAAGAAAAAGGATGGGATGGAATCAAAAATAAGAGGCCGCTCTGGACCTGTGAGGTCATTGCTACCCTTCATTAATTTTACTCAAAGACTGAGACAGCATGGTTAGAGAGCTAGACTAGAATTCGGGGCATGTCACACTGTCTCAGCCTCTAGGAGTCACAGTCTTAGGACAGAATTGCTAGAAGTCAGAAATCTGGAAGCCCACGTGGAGTCACGGCTTCAGATTTGGGCTATTGTTACCCTGTGTGTTGCAGGTCCCGGGAGGGGTGCCCAAATTACCAAATAAAAACACAAGATGGGGGAAATTAGACTCAAGCACTCTCTTAAGCTAACGAGAGGCAGGGTAACTTAGCAGGGATCTTGCAACCCTATGTCTACGGCGTCAGGTCAGAGAGCGGATAGACAAGTTTTAAAGCAACAAATAATATTTTATTGAAGACAAACAACACGAAAGACATGACATGCACTAACTAACTGAGAAATGGAAATGGAGAGTTTTGGGGGGAATGGGTAATACGACACCTGGTCTCGTAGTCCTGGAGAGAAGATGGGGTTGCAGGGATGGAAGCTCAGCGTGTTTTGCTAAGGGGAGTTCACTGGACAAACCGACAGCAAGGCGGGATGGAAGTCCAAAGTGTTCCGAGGAAGTCCCAAAAGTGGGGACTTTTTATAGGATGGACTTTACCTACAGGCTATGCCATGCTCGGTGAGAACAAAGGAATTTTGGAGCTGGACAAAGGCATTGGAAAAGGTCAGGTTTTGCATGATAGGCTTAGCGCTGGATGACAATAGTGTGGCCAATATGTAAACGGCCCAACATAAAGGAATGGCTTGGCACTTGGTTGGGCATCTTTGTATAGATTCGTGCTGAGCAAGGTCGGTTTGCAAGAGGGTTTTTCCCTGAAGCATCGGAGAGGCTTAAGTTGCCTGCCTAAGTGAGGTTTGGAATGTACAACCATTAACGGCCGTGCCTAATATGTGCTTGTCCGGAGGACCTCTGCAAACACGTGGAGTAGGGTGGCAGAGAAAGGTCAAGCAAAGGCCAAATTATTTGATACCAAAAGGATACCTAGTGCTCTCACCCGACATATCATAACTGTAGTAACACTATGACTCTGGAAGACTAGGGTTCAAAGCCCTGGTCAGCCATGGAAACCCACTAGGGGGACCTTGGGCAAGTCACACTGTCTCAGCCTCAGAAGGAAGCAATGGAAAACCCCTATTGAAGAAATCTTGCCAGGAAACTCCCACGATAAGGATCATCAGTTGGTCCTGATTTGAAGTCACATAACAATTTGTAGACAATGTAGTAATATCTACTATATAAAAGTCAAAAGTTTGTGAGTGATCTTGTCTGTTTGTCTGTATCCGGCAGGCAAAGACCTCATATGATTGGCTGGCGGTGAAGGTTCCATGGAATCCTGGGGTTGGCAGTTCAGAGAGGGGCCTTTAGAATCCTCAGCCAGAGAGCTCAGGCTGGTTGCTATGGAGACGAGGCCTAGCAGCTCTGAATAAAAATTGGATTGGGGAATATGGGGAAATTGGGGAATACTGGACACACAGGATCTGAAATCTATGTATTTCAACCGCATCTAGTTCCTAAGGTAAAGTAAGGTAATTCCTAAGCTGTTTCTAACAAGTATTACCTATGAGAAAATAAAATCCTGGGCAACACTAGGTAAATACACTAGTATAACTATATAATTATAAAGCCAGTGTGATGCAGTGGTTTGAGCACTGGAACTATGACTCTGGAGATAAACATTCAAATCTCCACTCAGCCACGGAAACCCACTGAGTGGCTTTGGGCAAGTCACAGTCTCTCAGCCTCAGAGGAAGACAGTGGCAAATGCACTCTGAACAAATCTTCCAAGGAAAGCTCATGATAAGTAAGTCAGAAGCAACTTGGAAGAACAACAACATAATTATAAAATATCAAAATATAAATTTGTTTACTGTTGCATATAAATACAGTTCCAGGAAAGGATATATTCTTACATTTATCTTTCATCTGTTCTGGTCAGTTGGACCATTTGGGTTGGAAGGAGACAAAGGAATGGACCCTTCCTTGCATTAACAGACTTTCCACTCTAAGGTAGATCCAGGATTCATAGATGCCTTGGGTTGGAAAAAATCCCCAAAGACCATCTAGTCCAACCCCTGCTAGGAATCCATCACTACAGTATGCCAAGGGTACCTGTTTTGCAGAAAGTCCCAGGTTCAGTTCTTTACTCCCCAGGTTTAAAAGAAAAGAAAGGAGCGAAAAGGAGCGCAGAAAGCAAAACCTGTTGGTGGGTTGGACTAGATGTCCCTTTGCAGTCATTTCCATTTTTATAATTCTGTTGGAAATCCTAGATGGACAGCTGTCTGTCTTTGCAGAGCTGCCTTCCCCAACTTGACACTCTCTAAGAGGTGCAGGACTGAAGCTCCCAGACACCAGGTTGGGGAAAACCTCAGTGTGGACAATGCTATATGCCCAATAGCCTGATCAAATATAAGACTACATTGTATGGAACAGGCTGTACTGTGCAATGGTTAGAGGACTGGGGCTTGCAGGCTTTGGTCTGCACTAGGTCACGAAACTCACTGGGTAACCTCCATCTAATCACTTAATTATTTTCTCTCTCAATCTCCCTGTCCTACCTCACAGGGTTATTGTGCAGATCAAGTATGGAAGAGAGAAAAGTCACAACACACTGAGCTCATGGGAAGAAAGATGAGATATAAATGAAACTGAGAAAGAAAGAAATTAGATTTGGCTGTCATTAAGAAGGATGCTGTGTCAAAGATTTTGAAGGAGTATTTCACCCTTGATTAGTTATTTGTTATTTTAATTGTCATTTGCATGTTGTTTTTAATAATGTATTTTAATACTGTTTTAATTACTATCGTTCATTTGATGTGTGTTTTAGCTTTTGAATGCTATAGGCTTAACTATATTCTCTTTTAAGTTATTGTAAGCCACTTTGAGTCCTTTCAGGGGGAAAAGCGGGGTTAAAAAAAATAAAGATGATGATGATGATGATGATGATGATGATGATAGTTTATAGTTCTGAGTTTTTTATAGTAGAATTTTTAATGTCATCCATTGATTTCTATGATGCAAGTTGCTTTGACCCCATTTTAAAAAACAGAATAGAATATAATAGCAAGCTGGCTTGGCCTTTGCCTTCCTGTAAAATATGTGTGTGCATGTGCATGTGTGTGTATATATAATTTTATGTATATGTGTGTGTGTGTGCATGCGTGTGTATGCATGTATGTGTGTGTGTGTGTGTGTATATATACACACACACACACATATGCATATATACATATATAAATATAAAAGAAATCTTAATTAATGGGGCCTAGCAAAGCTTTAGTTTCACTCATCTGTCTGACATTTTTCACTCTGTCTAAATTAGGAACATAGAAAGATGCCATTATACAGGGTCAGACTCCTGGTCCATTTAGCTCAGTACGGTCAACACAGACAGGCAGCAGTGGCTCTGCCGGTTTGCAGACAGGCATCTTTCCTGACTTCATCTGAAATTCTGGTGCAATCCCATCCAATACCCTTCTCACCTTCCAAAACCAGAAGAGTTTGGGTAGGTTGAGGTTGGTACGTCCTAAGCTATGCTTGTACTGGGGCTGGCAACTGTGGGAGCCAAGGAGACCACATTAGACCCCCAAGGTCTGGTGCACCCCACCACTAAAATCTCAATTTTGGAGCCCCAAATGCCCTTTAGTGGCCTGGGCGGATATTTTCACAGTGTTTTAAGGGCCTCCTGGACCACTTTATATCCAGAAGAAGCCTTTTTTTAAAAACAAGGACTGATGTTCGGTTTGCCTCTTAAAAAGGCCTCTTAAAAATGGCCCATGGGGGCTCAAAATGTGGCAAAAGCACCCCCCAGGACATTTGGACAAGTCCAAAATGTACTTTGAATTTCTGAAGGCAAAATGAGAAACCAACACTGCTACATCAGGATTCTAGCTCATCACCTTGCTTAAGGTGATGCTCTTAGACATCTTGGACTGCAACACCCAGAAGCCCCCGCCCAGCATGGCCAATGGTTCAAGGATTCTGGGGGCTGAAACCCAAAACATCTGGAATAGCCAAGGTTCAGTGCATCACTGTTAAAAGACCACTTTTCAAAGCAGCTTCCTTCAAGTCTGTGGAAGCAGGCCTCGCCATTCCCTCTCCCAAGTCAAGAAAATGGGTCTATAAGTTTTCCCATCCTACCTACCTAGTGGCATCACTAGGATTGGTGTCAGGCCCCCTCCCCCCAGTGGTGTAACCCTATGCAGCCCATACCCCTATACCCTCTGGTGATGCCACTGTGCATACCACCAAGGACAACAGAACTAAAAGCAAAACACAGACATAAATCTCCAAGGCTGTATTTCCATCCCAAAAGCACAGTTTTACTAGACAGCAGCTGCGCATAGAAATGAGCTTGGATTATTTACTACCACCTCCTGCTGCACTGGATGTGGCTTCTAGCCAAAGTGCACTCTTAACGCACAGTATTTATTGTTCTCTCCCACACAAGATTTCTTTTGTTTGCCGGGAGGGAGGCACGAGGCCCCCCACGACCAAGCGCTCCCCCTCTCTGAAATGTCTTTGTTGCAACAATGGGGAAGCAGCTGAGACAAACACGGGCTGGGGGAGCAGCGTGGCGGAGACGTGAGGGGCCGAGCATCTTCTGCCAGGCGAGTGCCCAAGTAGGTCACAGGGACGACATTTTCACGGCAAAGAAAAACAGGCTGCAGGGAAGGGTGAGGGATTTGCAATTAGCGAATGGGGGACGGTTCAGATCCAGGCCTCCTGTTTCCAGCGCATGGATTGATCGCATCGAAAACGGTCACCCATTCTGTGACTTCGCGCAGGTGGGAGAGAGAGGCCAGCCTCCAACACAACCGCGCAGGGAGCCTATTAGAGGAACTCATTAAACATTTTGCCAGCAGTGCGAGAGCCGTTCCAGCGATGGCATAGAAAAGGGTCGGCCGGGAGGATTGCGATGAAAGGCAGAGCTTGGGAAAATGTCTTCCTGTGGACGAGGGGTGTCAAATACCCAACCTGCAGAATTAAAGCAGTTTCAACCCACTTCAGTTGCTCTAGCTCAGCGGTTCTCAATCTGTGGGTCGCAATTCCTCTGGGGGTCGAACGACCCTTTCACAGGGGTCACCTAAGACCATCAGAAAATATGTATTTCCAATGGTCTTAGGCTCCATTCCCTCCTCAGTGGTGGTGCGCAAGCATGAGCCACGCACTCGTGTCCTCCTGCCCCCTGTTCAGAAGGGACTGAAATTGCTCCCCTTCTCCGCTACTGGGAGAACCTCCCGTCTGACGGGCCAGCTTGGGGGGCAGCAGAAGCACGGGGGGCAGGCCCCCTCCTCGCCACGGCCCCTGCCCCACTCGCCACAGAGGGGGTGCTGCGGAAGGGCCGGGGGGCTGCAAGGCGGTGCTTTTCCGGGGGGACGAGCTGCGCTCGGCGCAAAAGACAAAGGCGCTGGGATTCCTCCCCCCCCCAGCCAGGGTCAACACTCTGGAAACTTTTCCCACACTGCCCCCCCCCAGCGGAAACAAGAGCGAAGCAGAAGCAGAGCCCGGGAGCGGTTCTCGGAGTTTTTTCCCAGGGGAGATGCACGGTTCCTCTTTCCCTCCCTGCCCCCCCATTCCTGGCTGGCAAGGCGGCCTTTGCCGGGGTGGGGGGAGGCATTGTAAATAATAAATAAATAATTTTATGGTTGGGGGTCACCACAACATGAGGAACTGTATTAAAGGGTCGCGGCATTAGGAAGGTTGAGAACCACTGCTCTAGCATCCATCCTACAGAATGATGGGGTTGTCGTTTGGGGAGGTACCAAAGCTCTCTGGCAGTAAATTCGCCATTTGTCGTCATGTGCCTTCAAGTCATTGCGTGCTTGCAATGACCTAATGACAGGGTTTTCTTGGCAGAATTTGTTCCCTTGTCTTCCTCTGAGGCTGAGAGAGTGCAACTTGCCCAAGGTCACCCAATGGATTTCCATAGCTGGGTGGGAATTGGGTCTCCCAGTGACCAAGTCCAAAATTCAAACGGCTACACCATGCTGGCTCTCCCCTCTGCCTAAACTGCCAATCGCGGGATGCCAGAAGATGGAGCCATGATAGTTAAAGTGGGATCAAACTGCTCTAATCATGCAGTGTGGACATACACTCTAGAACTCTCAGAATCCTAAGTTATTCTTGGCCGCTGATATTCTCGGTTTCACAGCCTACCAGACGTTACGGATGGAAGTTTTCGACCCTCAAAGATTTGGATTTTGTCCAAGAATCAAAGCATCAGTGAGCTACCATTGGATAATGCAGACTGTGCCAAGTAATGTTGCTTTCTGTAATTGCGCTGTTGTGATCTTATCTATGGTGATTTCATTCAGATGTTCTGAATTCCTCTGTTTGGAATTGCTCCCAGAACACTACAGTTGTTTTCTTTTTCCCTCTGCTATATATTACTATTTATGTACTTAAACACAAACATCATCATTTACTATCCTGCTTCTTCCCCATAGCAGCTTACAAAAATCAGAACAAGTACAAATGCACAGATCTCTCTAGACATGGATACACGCCCCTCAGATGTTTTGCACTAAAAGTCACATAGTCCCCCCCTTGCCTGTGTGGTGTGGGGATGATGGGGATCAGAACCCAAAACAATTGCTCTTCCCCTGCAATCCTTCCCAATTTAGCTCAGCAAAGTATCCAGCAAAAATAACTTTCATTCCAAAGTCACAGCTATTTTGGAGGTACCTAACAGCATTTCCAAGCATATTAAACATTTAAAATAAAATAAAATATTGAGAGTCTCGATCAAGCTGTCAGTGAGAAAAGCAATTACGCTGTTCACCAGTTTTGACTTGGAAAATGGAGTACTGGGCAATGTGGAAACTTCACATCCCTCCAAGAATCACAGAGAAAAGGGCTGATGGATAGCAGCAGGAGCCAAGTGTGCCAATACCTGTATGTATAATTTAAATATTTGCAGTTTTCATAACCCAAGTTCCCTGTGCTGGCATTATTCTGGGCTCTGGCCATTTCCGCACGAGTCTGTTATAGCGCGATGATTCCACTTTCAACCACCTATTGAATCCTGGGGTTTGCAGTTTCGGTAGGGGCCACATGGCCCCTCCCGAAACTGCAAACCCCAGGATTCCATAGGAGGTTGAAAGTGGAATCATCGCGCTATAACAGACTCGTGCGGAAATGGCCTCTGTTTGGAATATTGTTCAGCAGCCACTTTGATAGGGAGGGAATAATAATAAGCTCGAGGCTCAAGGCAGGGTACAACATAGATTAAAATACAACTGAAAACACAGAAAAACATTTAAAATATACCAATTTAAAATTCATAGTTCTAAATTGACGGGGCAGATAGGTCTGCCAGAACAGATAGGTCTTAAGTACTTTTAAAAATTCGGACAGCGTATTTTGCCGCTGGATCTCTTCTGGCAGGTCATTCCGCAGTCTAGGGGCGGCTGACGAAAAGATCCTCTGGGTGACCTTTGCCAGTTTAGTCCTGGCCAGTTTAAGTCAATGGCCCCCAGAGGACCTGAGTGTACAGGGCGGATTGTATGGGAGGGGGCGATCCTGCAGATAAGAGAGACAACAATGGACCCTCCACCTCTAACAAAGTTTTGGTTGAAGACTAGCAAAGACCCCAATTACAAAGTGGAGGGCATGCTGAGCAAATTTGCAGATGGCACCAAATTGGGAGGGGTTGCTAATACGCCAGAGGACAGGATCAAATTTCAAAATGACCTTGACGGATTGGAGAGCTGGGGCAAAGCTAATGAAATGAATTTCAATAGACACAAACGAAAAGTCCTACACTTAAGCAGAAAAATGGAATGAACAAATATAGGATGGGGGACGCATGGCTGGATAGCAGTACATGTGAAAGGGATCTAGGAGTCTTGGTAGATCACAAGCTGAACATGAGTCAGCAGTGTGATGCGGCAGCCAAGAAAGCGAATGCGATTCTTGGTTGCATCAATAGGAGTATGGTGTCTAGATAGAGGGAGGTAATGGTACCACTCTATTCTGCATTGGTTAGGCCTCATTTGGAATACTGTGTCCAGTTCTGGGCAGCTCAATTCAAGAAGGACATCGACAAGCTGGAACGTGTCCAGAGGAGGGTGACCAAAATGGTGAAGGGTCTGGAAACCATGAAACCCTATGAGGAATGGCTTAGGGAGCTGGGTATGTTTAGTCTGCAGAACAGAAGATTAAAAGGGAACATGATAGCCATGTTTAAATATTTGAAGGGCTGCCATGTAGAGGAGGAAGTGAGCTTGTTTTCTGCTGCTCCAGAGACTAGGACAAGGAGCAATAGATTCAAGCTGCAGGAAGGAGATTCCACCTGAACCTCAGGAAGAACTTCCTGACAGTCAGGGCTGTCCGGCAGTGGAATCTGCTGCCTCGGAGTGTAGTGGAGGCTCCTTCTTTGGAGGTTTTAAGCAGAGGCTGGATGGCCATCTGTCGGGAGTGCTTTGAGGGTGTTCCTGCATGGCAGGGGGTTGGACTGGATGGCTCCTGAGGTCTCTTCCAACTCTGTGATTCTATGATTCAATACTGCCATTAAAGCAGTATGGGGAAAGCCCAGCCCAAGGTCTCCATTTTATTTGAATTTCTACACACAAATGTAGCCAAACTGGAAATAAATGGAAGCCAGATGAATGCCATAGCTTCCTTGCGTAGCTTTTGGAGGAACATGAGTGCTTAATCTGCTCTGACTTTTAGTCTAAACTTCAGAGGAGGGTTGCTGTCAAGTCCCCTCCACATCAAAGCCTGCGGTTGGGGAAGATTTTTTTGGGGGGGAAGGAAACTCTCCGCATCTCCCAGCCAAGAATGCTGCAAGTTGTAGTCCCCCAACAACTTTCCAAAACTGTGGTCCAGGCTTTCTCTCCTTCAGACTGACTTAATGCTGAGACGCCCAGCTAAAGACAAACTTCTCTTCAGGAAGGAATGCATCGGACTCACCATTCTTAAATCTATTAATTAGCCTGTGTTGCTTTCCTCCAGAGGAAATGAGTCCTACATGCCCCAAAACAACAACAACAACCACCTCCGAATAAAATTGCAGGTGCTAAAAAGGAGCAGACAATATAT
This sequence comes from Ctenosaura bakeri, assembly GCA_948474755.1. Taxonomy (NCBI): domain Eukaryota; kingdom Metazoa; phylum Chordata; class Lepidosauria; order Squamata; family Iguanidae; genus Ctenosaura; species Ctenosaura bakeri. Next base: position 671,380 of record CAOLHI010000129.1, read on the forward strand.
TACATACCATAATTTGGACAGATTGCAAGTCTCAACTGTTCCAATTACACAGGGCTTTGCATTCTCCTGAAAGATGGAGATTGCAGAGGGCAAGGAAGAGGGAGAGGAGGGGAGACACCTGTAAGGTTCAGGTTCCCTTTGAGAAGAGGATAAAAATAGATTATGGATCTAAATAATTACACAGAGAGATCAAGGAGTCAGCTTTTCTGGCTAGCAGGAAGGAAGGCTAGAGGGTCAGACAGCACCAGGTTTGGGCACAGGTCCAGATTCAGCTTTAATAACTCATAGAAGTCTAGAGGTGGAAGAAACCTCAAGGGTCATCCAGTCCAACCCCCTTCTGCCATGGATGAATTACACCATCAAAGCATTCGTGACAGATTCCCATTCAGCCTCTCTTTAAAAACCTCCAAAGAAAGAGACTCCACCTCACTCCCAGGCAGCACCAGATTCCACTGTCGAACTGCTCTTACTTTAGGTGGAATCTCTTTCAGAGGTGTATCTAGGGTGGGGCAAGTAGGACATGTGCCCTGGGTGCCAATGCTGGCAGAGGGGTGCAAAAAAGCCGGTGGGGGTGGGAGGGATAAGAAGGTAGGGGTGCAACTTCCATGCTTGCCCTAGGCACTGTTAATGCTAGATATGGCACTGAACTCTTTTCCAGTAGCTTGAAGCCATTGCTCCATGTTCTAGTCTCTGAAGGAGCAGAAGACAGGCTTGCTCCATCCTCCATTTGAGATCCCTTCAAATATTTCCACATAGCTATCATATCCACCTTTAGCTTTTCCAGGCTAAATATGCCCAACTCCCTAAGCTGCTCCTCATAGAGCTTCATCGTTTCCAGGTCTTCTACCATTTTGGTTGCCCTCCTTTGGACATCTTCCAGCTTTGGACATCTTCCAGCTTGTCAATATCCTTCCTGAACTGGACACAGTGGTCCAGGTGAGGTCTGACCTTCACTGAGGCTTTGGAAACCCTCATAGAATCATAGAATCATAGAAATTCAGAGTTGGAAGAGACCTCACAGGCCATTGATGGGAAGGATCTTTTTTTTAAGCACATTTGTATACGTATGACCAAAAAAACCCAAAAGACTTTCTGTTTGAAGTAACCCATGTCAAATCTGCTTTTAAATGTGTCTCTCTGTGTGTCCATTTATATCTAAACTGCAAAAAAGCTTTACTGACTTCACGACCAAAGACCTTCAGGCTGGATTTGTGCCACCCCAAGTTCCCCTCAGAGCTTGGCAAGGTTCCCTTTTTTGACTGCAACTCCCAGAATCCCCAGCCAAGCAGGATTCTGGGAGCTGCAGTCCAAAAAGGAACGTTTGTCATGCTTTGCACTGGATTCCAAAGCAGTCTGTGTTAAGCCAGCTTTAAAAACTTCATTTAAACCTTGATGTTCCAGATGGACCTTAAAGAGTGGCAGGAAAAAAGAAGATAAAGCAACTGAAATAATAATAAAAATAAAAATAATCCCTCCTGGATGTCCTTAAATGGGAACCCATGCAGGAAAAAAGCAGTGACAGAGAATTGCTTGGTATCGAGGCACCGGCAGGGCTTGGGGGAGGCAGCAGACAGAGCAGCGGCTGCTGCATTGCAGATAAACCAGGAGGTAACATCTCACCTGTGTTGCACGACTAGAGCTAAAGCGGGAATCTCCTGACAAGAGCTACAGGGAAATGGTTTGCATGAGCAAGAACCACGCTGTGCATTACAGACATGAGGTGTTTCCTTGCTGCTTCACATAAAGCTCGGAAAAGTTACCTTTTTGGCAACTACAGTTCCCAGAATTCCCCACCTGGCATGGCCATACTGGTCGGGTGGATTCCAAGAAGGGTGGCCTCCCCCAAAAGTCACGTTCTCAAATTCTGTGCTTTACACAGGAGTCCTTTAGATCAATCACCCCCAACCTAGAGCCCCCCAGATGTGTCAGGCTGCAGTCCCTGCCATGCCTTGTGCACCTGAGTCCAAGGTTGAGCAGGAACTGGAGAAGAATCCCCCCCCCATCATCGTTTGGTTTAATCTAAGGCAGTGGTTCTCAACCTTCCTAATGCCGCGACCCTTTAATACAGTTCCTCATGTTGTGGTGACCCCCAACCATAAAATAATTTATTTATTATTTACAATGCCTCCCCCTCCGGCAAAGGCCGCCTCACCAGGCAGGAACGGGGGGGGCGGGCAGGGAGGGAAAGAGGAGCCGCGCGTCTCCCCCAGGAAAAAGCTCTGAGAACACCCCCGGGCTCTGCTTCTGCTTCGCTCTCGTTTCCGGTGGGGGGGCAGTGTGAGAAAAGTTTCCAGAGTGTCGACCCTGGCCGGGGTGGGGGGAGGAATCCCAGCGCCTTTGTCTTTTGCACTGGGTGCAGCTCGCCCCCCCGGAAAAGCGCTACGTTGCGCCCCCCGGCCATTCCACAGCGCCCCCCTCTGTGGCGAGTGGGGCAGGGGCTGTGGCAAGGAGGGGGGCTCCCCCGTGCTGCTGCTGCCCCCCAAGCTGGCCCATCAGACGGGAGGTTCTCCCAGTAGCGGAGAAGGGGAGCAATTTCAGTCCCTTCTGAACAGGGGGCAGGAGGACGCAAATGCATGGCTTGCGCACCACCACTCCTGCTGTGGCGATGCTGTGGCCGCACGCGCTCCCACCAAAGGGGGCAGGAGGACACAAGCACATGGCTTGCACATGCGCACCACCACCGAGGAGGGAATGGAGGCTAAGACCATCGGAAATACGTATTTTCCCATGGTCTTAGGCGACCCCTGTGAAAGGGTTGTTCGACCCCCAAAGCGGTCACGGCCCACAGGTTGAGAACCGCTGATCTAAGGCGTGAAAGAAGCTGCTGGACAAGCCTGGCTGAAGGCAGCCAGACACAGCCCAGGGAGTGCCACGAAGCACAGCCTATGGGGCAGAAATGTTACAAAACTGAGGCTTGTCTTTGTCAGAAGGCAAGGAGGGAAAACCTGATAAGGAACAGATTTCAGAGAAACAGGGACTGATAGAGACAAGAGAGTCAGATAGAGGGAAAGACTGACTCTGCTTTTGGAGAGCTATTAAGAAGTTTGAGAACTAACATGTTATTTTCCATGTCTTAATAAACTTCCACTTGTGTTTTTTTTTCTAAAACTGTCTCTGCCTGTCTCAATCAAGCTTGATAAGGAGTCAGGTTACGTTTATAACAATGAGCCTCCAAACAAAACAGCGACTGGTCCAGAATAGGGGGTCACCTTGAGGCCCAAGTCCCCAATCCAGGAAGGGATTAAGAGAGTAAAAGTGCAAGGGGAGCAACCCAGAGTTGGCATTGCATGTTCAGCCTGACACAGGGATCCATCACACAGAGGTAGGCAAAGTGTGGGCCTCTATAAGTTGTTGGACTGCAATTCCCATTAGCAGAGCCAATGGTGTGGGATGTTCGGAGTTACAATCCAGCAGCATCTAGAAGATTTTGCCCACCCTTGGTTTAAATAAATTCTGGTGGGTTTTTGGCTACTGCTTGGAGGTTTTCAGGGAAGTTCAGAGACTGGAAACAACATGACGTACTTGGACTACATCTCTCAGAACCCTCCAGCCACCATGGCCAGGGAATTCTGGGAGATATAGTCCAAAACATATGTTGACCAAATTCTACTGAAAAACTCCTAACAAGGACCAGAAACAACCGAGAACTTCATCATTTCTTTGGGCTGGGGTGATTGCTGCCTTCCAGGACAGTGGGGTGTTGGATCCCCACTGGGTTTTAGTCTGAACTGTAAAGGCGTTAAACAACTGTCTCACATTTGGGTCAGTGGCTGAGATAGTTCCTTTAAAGTTTGGACTAAAAGAACCAGAGAAAATTTATAACTCCACTGACATAGGAGCCATTAGTCACCAATACCTATGGGAGTCTGGTCTCATACTGAGAAGATGTGCTCTTCACACCATGTTGGAGAGCGATCTGAACATTTTCCACCTGTCCCTATTACCTGGGTGTCAGACAGGTATCCCCCCCCCAAACCTCTGATATCCTTGGGAGACTGAGAGGTGACATGAGAGTCATCTTTAAATACCTGAAGGGATGTCATGTACAAGATGAAGGCCATTTCCGCACTACACTGTTATAGTGCTATTATTCCACTTTCAGCATCCTGTGGAATTCTGGGGTTTGTAATTTCCTGAGGCCCAAGAGCTCTCTGGCTGAGAATTCTAAATTCCGTTCCCTAAACTGCAAACCCCAGGATTCCATAGGATGTTGAAAGTGGAATAATAGCACTATAACAATCTAGTGTGGAAATGGCCTATGTCTCCAAGGAGTGTATCAGGAAAGTATAGAAGTAGGTTATATATAAGCATGAAAGCACTCTGTATTCTAGGGAGGGAAGTAACTTGGACATTTCAACATTTTGAAAAGCTTTACTTGGTTATTGGCTTATTTGCTTTTTTGTTTTATTATAAATATTGATTTATGTATATGAAATAGTTATAAATGATTATTCTGTATCTGTACTTCTTTGATGAAAAAATAAATTAAAAAAAGTGCAGGAACTGTGTGTTCCTGCATAGCAGGGGGTTGGACTGGATGTCCTTTGGAATCACTTCCAACGCTGTGTTTCTGTGGCCATTTCCGCACTAGACTTTTATAGCGCTATGATTCCACTTGCAACATCCTATGGAATCCTGGGGTTTGCAGTTTCGGGAGGGGCCAGAAACTGCAAACCCCAGGATTCCATAGGATGTTGCAAGTGGAATCATAGCGCTATAAAAGTCTAGCGCGGAAATGGCTTGTGATTCTGCAATACGCAAGGCTGCAGCCCTGATGCTTCCTGCTTCTTAGAAGGCCCCATCTCTCCACACTCTTCGCAGGCATTCAGTTCACGCCTTCACTGGCAAACTCCCTGGAACAAGACATTTGGAACGCCCTGGCCGGAGTTGCCTTTACTGTAACATCCGCCACCGCAAGTTAATGAGGCCTTCGGTTGCTCAATGGGAGAAGATAAGCAGATGCAAAACAGAAATTCGAAGGAGGAAACTCTGGGAGGAATACTAAAACGAAGCCTGCAGCTGATTGCAAGAACACCCTTTTCCTTTTGAGCAATGGAGTCGCTGGGGGCTTTCTAAGCACTAGCCAGACTTCCTCAGCCCAAGGACGTGACTGCGAGGAAGACCTATATTGGACATAATCTGCTTGTAAAAACTCCTCTTGTCCCTTTGGTTAAGCCTGTGCCGGGGTCTACAACTTTGATATAAAATTAATCTAACCCACCAGAGAGGTCACCAGAATACGCACATAGGCAATAACGGTTGTACGATCGAACAAGCCAGATCAGGCCAGCAAAATCCCCAGTCACGTAGCCAGAGGAGACCTCGTGTTGTGATAAGCCATGGTGGACAAAAGCTCCTTAACCTCTAAGGAGTCCACTTGAAGGGAGTAAAAGTGTTCCCAGAAAGTTGGGCACTGGAAGCCATAAAACCTTATCAAATCCATCTTCTATAAACTCACACCGCAGCCTCCAAGCGGAGGAAGATCCTGTTAGTGGGATGACACCTTGTTATCTTCCGATATCAGAGAAATGCAAGGCGTGGAGTTCTTTTTCTTTTCTGTCCCTGTTTGTTTTCCCCAGGAAAGGATTTGCCTTCAAAGTAAATTTTTCCTACAAATAGTCCCTGTTTTGGGGCTAGTTAGGAGAGAAAGGCGAGGCAAGGAGAAGAAGTATGATGCCTCCCGGTCATACCAACTGACCAGTCCCACTCTCCGGACAGCTGCACAATCTCCTCCCCGTCTCTTCGCTGAGCTGCTGTCGGATCGCTGCTTCCCGGACCAAGGACTTCAGGAGGAGGTGCAGTATCACCCAAGCTGCGAATCCCTCAATCATCCCTCTATCTTATTTCCACTCTGTGGCCCTTTTCGCATGTTTTTTTTTGCGCGAGCGCCCTTTGAGCGGCACGTGAGTGGGAGCGTTGCTCCATATGGTGCACTCCCACTCGTGCGACGCTCACGAGGCTAAAGCGGGGCGGGTGCGCATTTTTTGATTTTTGGCTTTAAGCCGAAAATACTGCACGCTCGTGCAATGCTCGCGGCACCCTCGCGCACTTATCTGTGTGCGGTGTGTCGGCAAACCGGCCCGGTAGTGCTTCCTTCCCCCAGCGCAGCCTACAGCTACCAGACTGCGCTGCGGAAGGAAGGGTCAGGGCGCTCATGCGACGGCCGCACTAGAGGAAGCCGATGTGGGAAGCAAGAAGGGCTGTCGTGAGCAGCTTGTGCAAGTGGCTGCTCGTGTGAGCGCCGCTCCCCACTGCCGCGACGAGGTAAGGTGTGAAAAGGGCATTTATTTCTATTAGCCCCTTGGATGTGTGTTTGCGTGAGTACAAACTATTACTATTCAATAAAGTCATTCATTGGACCTTTTTGTGTGATTTCTGACTGAGCCTGACCCCGTGAACGTTAGGTAAAAGATCCTTAATTACCCTGCCCTCTTTGCATTGCTAAAGCAGCGCTCATAGCTAATTTTCCCCACAAGTGATAATTTTGACAGGCATTGTGAACGCCCCTAAGGGACCCCCAGCAAGCAGGGTAACACTCCCCTCTCCACAGGGACTCTGGAGGCAAGTAGATGATTGAGTGATTACTATGTTTTATACTCTGCATTTCTTCCAGTGAACTCAATGTGCCATTCATGGCCCTGCTCTCTATTTGATCCTCACAACAACCCTATCAGGTAGGTCAAACTGTGGGCGAGAGAGACTGATCTGAGGCCACCTAGCAGATTTTGTGGCACCGCGGGGACCAGAACCAAGACCTCATGGAGGGCCAATTTTCTATCCAATAGAGGCTGTGCTGATCACCAGAAAAGAGAGGAAAAAGCTAAAACAGAACTGGCTACGAGTCCACTTCAGGTTTTGAAAAAAATGGATATTTTAAAAATGCAAAAGCATGGGGCCAGGTGATTTAGTGGTTGGAGCGTTGTGCTAGGAATCTCCGCCCAGTGTCCAAACACCTGCTTAGCCATGGGCCCACTAGGTGACCTTGGGCAAGTTACACTTTCTCAGCCTCAGAGGAAGGCAAAAGGAAACCCCCTCTGAACAGGAAGCCTCAGGATTACAGCCTTGCGTACTGCAGAATCACAAGCCATTTCCGCACTAGACTTTTATAGCGCTATGATTCCACTTGCAACATCCTATGGAATCCTGGGGTTTGCAAGAAAATTCCTTGTCAAGAAAACTCCATGATAGGGTCACTTTAGGGTTGCTATAAGTCGGAAACAACGTGAAGGCAGACCACCACCACAACCTACTGTGAGTCGCCCCTTCAAGCAAGGGTTCAACAGGTCTGGGGAGGGGTTGGTTTGGACATTTGGAAGGGTTAAAGTGGGGCCTGGGGGAAACAATGCTGGAGGAAGGAGGAGTGGGCAATTTTTGCTTGCATGATGTCATTGCAGGCTGTGATGGCACACCTGGAGGTAGCAACACATCACTTCCCATTGCTTTTTTGGCTGATTTTCTTTCAGTTGAAAATGAGCACTTGGGGCAGTGAACATACATTCTGGGTGGATTGCATGTGGAAAAACTGTACCCCTGCATTTGTGGATGATTTTTTTGCCATTTTTGAGTGAAGCATTTTGTTGTGTTTTGTGGGACTGTCTCAGGAGTTACTAAAGTGAAATTCAGAAACCATACAAAGTGTGTAAGATGGCCTCCACCATTAAAGGATGTGAAACTGCTCTGGGGGATACACTGCACCCATCCTTGCTCTGACCATTACATCTTACTGACCCTAACCTTTCCAGGAACTCTTCTCCAAACAGAAGTGAGAAGTTCAATTTCAGCCTTTTAACTTTGGAGGAAGAGGAAAATGTGACTTAAGGCAGCGTGAGGGTAGTGAAATACCAGTAGTTCAGGATTTTCCATATCTTGGCTCCATCATAAGCCATGCCCTATGAGGATAGACTTAGAGAGCTGGGTATGTTTAGTCTGCAGAAGAGAAGGTGAAGAGGGGACATGATAGCCATGTTTAAATATCTGAAGGGATGCCATATAGAGGAAGGAGAGGGCTTGTTTTCTGCTGCTCCAGAGACCAGGACAAGGAGCAATGGATTCATTTTTTTTTTTTTGGTCATGTCGAGGATGGAGCAGGCTTGTTCTCTGCTGCTCCAGAGACCAGGACAAGGAGCAATGGATTCAAGCTGCACGAAAGGCGATTCCACCTGAACCTCAGGAAGAACTTTCTGATGGTCAGGGCTGTCTGGCAGTGGAATCTGCTGCCTCAATGGAGTGTGGTGGAGTCTCCTTCCTTGGAGGTTTTTAAGGAGAGGCTGGGTGGCCATCTGTCGGGAGTGCTTTGAGGGTGTTCCTGCATGGCAGGGGGTTGGACTGGATGGCCCCAGGGGTCTCTTCCAACTCTACATTTCTATGATTCTATGATTCTACAATCCACATGGGAGACAGCAGTCTTTGTTCTATTGATTGCAATGTTTGTTAGATTGTTAGACTGTCACCATTTCCACACTAGGCTGGCCCCTCCCTAAACTGCAAACCCCAGGATTCCATAGGAGGTTGAAAGTGGAATCATCACGCTATAACAGCCTAGTGCGGAAATGGCCTGTGTTTCCTTTTGTTGCATTTGCCTGTTCTTTTAAATAAACATATCAATAAAAAAGGTGGGAGGAAGGAAGCTACAGCTGCAACAGCTTACAGTATTTTTTTTAAATGTAGTTAAAAATCATGGAATACAAAAGTTAAAACACAAATTAAACCACCAAAGAGGAATTAAAACAAAGTTAAAATATATAATTACAATACAAACATCCCTAAATTTCATATAGTGAACAGTAGTCAGCACCTTTTATCAGACAGGACATCATCCCACACTGAACGTCTGTTGGAATAAAAATGTCTTTGCCCGTTCAACGAAGCAAGATAGGGAGAGGGCAAGTTGACTTCTTGGCAAAGGGAGTTCTAGAGCCTGGGGGCAGCCCCTGAGAAGCCCCTGTCTCTCCCGTGTTCCCATCAGATATCCCTGTGAAGATGGTGGGACAAGAGAGGGTCCTCTCTAACAAACCTCAAGGCCTTGGATGGTTAATAAGGTAGAATACGGTTCTCCAAATAACCTTGACTTGAGCCGTGTAGGGCTTTAAAAGTCATAATCAGCACTTTGAATTGTGTCCGGAAACAGACCAGCAGCCAGTGAAGCTGTTGCAAAAGGAGGTGTGTGTGTGTGTTGTGTGATCTGTTAATAACAGGATGTCTTGGAGATCTGTCATAGCATTGCATTAAGTCAAAGTCATTATTGTGTGTCTTCAAATCATTTCCGACTTACGACGACCCTATCACAGGGTTTTCTTGGCAAGATTTGTTCAGAGGGGGTTTGCCTTTGCCTTTCCCCAGGGCTGAGAGAGTGTGACTTGTGCAAGGTTACCCAGAGGTTTTCCCCCTGGTCGAGCAGGGATTCAGACCCTGGTTTCCAGGGTTGTAATCCAATGCTCAAATTCCTACCTCACTCTGTGGGTGGAGAGATGTTATTTCTTGCTGTTAATTCTGAAGGAATCCACTAACTAAACACACCCATCCCTAAAAGACAGCAGCCCTCCCCGTTTGAGCAAAGCAAAATATGCAGATCAGCTTGATCTGCCCAGTCTTCTTTTTCTTCCCCAACCACCATGACAAACTTTGCATTTCCTCGGTGCATAATTTGGATTCTTGGCGAGGGAGGGCAGCCCTGACTCGTTTTCTCCACAGGCTTCGGCAACATGTTTCCAGGAAGGGAGAGACGTCGCATGCCCTGTAATTTACTGGCTTGCAAAATTAAGCATTTCTCCCAAAAACCACTTCACAGATGCTTTTCTCACCAACGTCCCATCGGACGCAGCCTCTCATTTTCTCAATTTCTTCTTCCCCCAAGGCCACCTCAATGCTTGTGATTGCAGAATGAATCAATGACTAGGAGTTGTCCTGGGCTCTCAGTAGTTTCTTTATTTTGGGACAGAAAGCTGGAGAGTAAAGAAAGCTGAAAAGAAGAGAATCAAGCCATTTGAAGTTTGGTGCTGTGGGTACCAGGAATGGCTAAAAAGACCAACAAATGGGTCTCAAAGCAAACCAGATCTGATCTCTCACTAGAAGCAAAGAAGACTTAGATGATGGAACAGAGGGCATGCTCATCCAATTTGCAGATGACACCAAATTAAGAGGGGTAGCTAATACCCCAGAGGACAGGATCAGGATTCAAAATGACAGATTAGAGAGAAGTGTAAGGTACTACACTTTGGAAGAAAGAATGAAATGTACAGATATAGGATGGGTGATACCTGGCTTGAAAACAGTACATGTGAAAGGGATCTAGGAGTCTTAGTGGACCACAAGCTGAACATGAGTCAGCAGTGTGATGTCGCAGCTAAAAAGGCCAATGCAATTCTTGGTTGCATCAATAGGAGTATGGTGTTTAGATCAAGGAAAGTAATAGTACCATTCTATTCTGCTTTGGTTGGACCTTATCTGGAATACTCTGTCCAGTTCTGGCCACCACAATTCTAAAAGGACAAGCTGGGACGTGTCCACAGGCGGGTGACCAAAATGAGGAGCGGCTTAAGGAACTAGGTATATTTAGCCTGATGAAAAGAAGTTTAAGAGGTGACATGATAGCCATGCTTCAATATCTGAAGTGATGTAGCAAGCTTGTTTTCTGCTGCTCCAGAGACTAGGACATGGAGCAATGGATTCAAACTATAGGAAAAGAGATTCCACCTAAACATCAGGAAGAACTATAAGGTGAAACCTAGCTAACAGCTAACAACAACCAAAGCATCTTTGGGACATCTTCCACTCATAGCCCATTTCATAGCCGGCTCATAGCTGGCCCCTCCCAAAACTGCCAACCCCAGGATTCCATAGGATGTTGAAAGTGGAATAATCGCATTATAAGAATGCAGTGCAGAAATGGCCATAATGTTACCGTAAGTCAAAGATGGCTTGACAGCAAATAATATCAACAGCAACAGATTAGTCTGGTTGTCTCCAAGCATCATAGGCCTTAGACACTTCCTTCCTCTACCTAGCCTCAGAGCTTGGTTTAGCTGTCTTTAAACACGGTTGTGTCTTTAAATAGGGTTGTCTGTGTGCTTGTATGTTTCATTAACAATTTCTTTCTGCCAAAGTAATCCTTAAACTTGCTTGGTTTTCAGAAGGCTTCTACAACCAATGCAATTCTTGGCTGCATCAATAGGAGTATGGTGTCTAGATCAAGAGAGGTACTGGTACCACTCTACTCTGCTTTGGTTAGACCTCATCTTGAATCCTGTGTCCAGTTCTGGGCACCTCAATTCAAGAAGGACATGGTCAAGCTGGAGAAAGTCCAGAGGAGGGCAACCAAAATGGTGAGGGACCTGGAAGCCATGAAGCCCTATGAGGATAGACTTAGAGAGCTGGGTATGTTTAGTCTGCAGAAGAGAAGGTTAAGAGGGGACATGAGAGCCATGTTTAAATATTTGAAGGGATGCCACGTAGAGGAGGGAGAGGGCTTGTTTTTTGCTGCTCCAGAGACCAGGACAAGGAGCAATGGATTCAAGCTGCAGGAAAGGAGATTCCATCTGAACCTCAGGAAGAACTTCCTGATGGTCAGGGCTGTCCGACAGTGGAATCTGCTTCCTCGGAGTGTAGTGGAGTCTCCTTCCTTGGAGGGTTTTAAATAGAGGCTAGATGGCCATCTGTCGAGAGTGCTTTGAGGGTGTTCCTGCATGGCAGGGGGTTGGACTGGATGGCCCCTGGGGTCTCTTCCAACTCTACATTTCTATGATTCTATGATTCTATGAACCAAGCAAGTTTAAGGATTACTTTTGCAAAAATCTAGATGAAATGGGGTCGCTATCAGGTGACAGTCAACCTCAAGGCACACGCACATTTTCCTTCTTTGCTTATCCCTTCCAGTTCTTTCCATAGTAAAAGGTAAGCTTGAAGAAGGGTGGAGCCCTAGAGAAACCATTCGTTGGCTAGCAGGAGTTGGGGTCCAGGGGAAGTGACCAACTTGCATGCAGAAAACAGAGCCTCTATTAGGACTCACAGAAGAAGTGCTAACTTGCATGGCTGCTGTTCTTCCTAACAAGAAAATGAGCTACAGGCTGCCTTTCCAAGTGCTGGGAAAGCTGAAGAAACTCCGACTTAGCTGTTTGGATTCCTGTTTTCCACCACCTCGTTTCCAAGCTTGTTGCCAACGGAGCAGACGGTATGGAAACTCGCGAGCCAGGAGAGCTAAAGCCGGCTTTTATGCAACCCAAACAAAAGCCAATTTTGAGATTTTGGCTAGCTCTGCTGACCGGGAGGGCGTCTCTTTTGATTACTCCAGTACAGCCTTAAAGCAGCTCATTTCAGACACAAAGCATATGACCCAGTTCTTCCTCATGTAGCTCTCCAGATGTGTGTGCGTGCATGTGTGCACCTTGAAGTTTCCAGTCAACTTATGGCAACCTCATGAATTTCATATTTTCTAAGGCAAGCAATACTCAGAGACCGTTTTGCCAATTCCTTCCTCTGAAATATACCTTGTAACAGCTGGGATTCATTGGCTGCCCACCCAAGTACTAAGCAGGGCTGATCCTATTTAGCTTCCAAGATCAGATAGCATCTGGTAACTTTAGGAGTACTGATGCTTCATGTCTCAAGCTTAATGGCATCACCAGGGGCTGCTCTTGGGACATCACAAGGGGTCACACTTCGGTCTCAGGTTTTGGCCCGGAAATCTCAGATCCAGCATCATCCAGGCTTGGCAAAACTAGATGGAACCAGCAGTAGCCCTGTAGCCCTCCAGGTGTTTTTTTTGGGAGGCTACAGTTCCCATCAGCACTGGCCCTCAAAGCCTACAATGAGGTGGCTGGTGGCTTCCGTGTCAGTGGGGCAATGGATCCACTCAGAATTTTAGCCTGAACTTCCAAGGAGCTTTTCAAGGGGGGAAGGACCCCTAGTTTCCCATCATGGTTGAGTGCTGGACTAGGGCCATTTCCGCACTACAGTGTTAAACTCCTGCTATTCCACTTTCAATGCCCTGTGGAATTCTGGGGTTTGTAGTTTACTGAGACCAAAGAGCTCTTTGGCTGAGAATTCGAAGTGCCCTTCTCTAAACTACAAACCCCAGAATTCCATAGGAGGTTGATCGTGGAATAGCAGCACTTTAACACTGTAGTGCGGAAATGGTCTAGGACTTTGTGAATCCGGTTTTGAATCCCTGCTCAGCCATCAAAGCCTACTGGATGAATTTGGTCACACTCTCTCAGCCTCAGAGGACAGCCACCGCAGACCTCCTCTGAATAAAACTTGCCAGCAAAACTGTATTTTTAGAGCCAGTGAAGTGCAGGGATCTAACCAATGCAATAGGACCCTGGCTGAGCAGGGTTCACGTCCTGGCTCGGCCATAAAGACCCACTGGATGACGCTATGAAAGTTACACTCTCTCAGCCTTCTGAACAACGCTTGCCAAGAAAACCCTGTGACAGAGTTGCCATAAGCTGGAAACGATGCCAATCAGCCTGGGGATTTTAGGAAAGAACTGGAAGGGAACTGTGGGGAACATGCTACCCTCTCTAAGCTGTTATACTGAAATTCCAAGAAGTCCTAGCCTGCATAACCAACTGCAAAGGAAGATAGGAACTGTAGGTCAATATGTGGAAAGCCACACAAAGTTGTTTGGGATCACAGCTGCTCTCTGTGTTAGTCTAAGGCTGACGTAGATGGAACACTAGGAAACTTTTGAATTATAAATTATAATATTCATATATTTATATTATATGCAGCTGCTCTCTGTGTTAGTCTAAGGCGGACGAGATGGAACACTAGGAAACTTTTGAATTATAAATTATAATATTCATATATTTATATTATATGCAGCTGCTCCCTGTGTTAGTCTAAGGCGGACGTAGATGGAGCACTAGGAAACTTTTGAATTATAAATTATAATATTCATATATTTATATTATATGCAGCTGCTCTCTGTGTTAGTCTAAGGCGGACGTAAATGGAACACTAGGAAACTTTTGAATTATAAATTATAATATTCATATATTTATATTATATGCAGCTGCTCTCTGTGTTAGTCTAAGGCTGATGTAGATGGAACATTAGGAAACTTTTGAATTATAAATTGTAATATGTATATACTTATATTATATGTATATAATATTTATATATTTATATATATTTATAATATATACTTATAATGTATTATTATATATTTTAAATATGATAATACTTATAATATTATATATTATATTATAATCAGTTATATAATCAGTTATATCCGTGCTGTTTTCCCCTTAAGCTAGGATTCAAGGTGTCTTGCAAATGAAAACAAACCCAATGCAATTAAAACACATAAAGGGTCACCATCAAAATGCCATTCAGCTCTCAATAACATTCAAAGCCATTTAAAACATACAATTAAAAATAGCAAAACAGCCATTTGTGCCCTATTCAAGGCACTTTTTTTCAAAAGCCCATTGGAATAAGCCAAATCTTTGCCAGCTGATGGTCTGTGAAGTTTCATTCTGTCACCAGGACCCATTCACAAAGGGGCTACGTCCAGTTTGTTACTAAAAATACCAAGCCGCACAAAAGGAGCACAGCCCTGAATATTAAACAGCTACAGTCTTTGGCTGTCAAGTTGCCGACTTTTCTCTCCAGGGTTTTTAATAACCGTGCAGCAAAGTGAAATGCAACAGGAAAGAAAAAGAAAACCTTTCTCCCTGCACCCCAGTGCAAACCCAAGGAAACTCACTATGGACTGATTTCTTTCTCTCATTTGCATGGAGCTTGCACATAGCCCAAAACACCAAATTATTATTAGCAGATCGCCAAAAAAGTATTTTAAAGTCATGACTTACCTCCTGTCTTGCAGAATAAAAGTTGGTAACCCAAACGGTATTGTCAGCACAGGAGGCACCCTTGCAAACCTGCACACTTGGCCTCTTTACTTCAGGGGGAGAATAAATGCTTGCCTTAAATAAGACCTAATCTATGCAATTAAAATTAGATTTTGATGTGAAGAAAAAAAAACTGTCATGGGAATCCTAGTGGCTTTGAAACTATGGCCATTTCCGCACTAGCCTGTTATAGTGCAATGATTCCACTTTCAACATCCTCTGGAATCCTCGGGTTTGCAGTTTCGGGAGGGGCCGGAACTGCAAACCCCAGGATTCCAGAGGCTGTTGAAAGTGGGATCATTGAGCTATAACAGGCTAGTGCGGAAATGGCCTATAACAAAGTACCTCATCTCAAAACCTGTTAGTCCTGGCTAGAGGAGACCCGCTGACTCAAGGGAATTTATCTATGTGTTGACTCAGCACTGACTAATTGATTCAACGGTCTCTTGTATTTAGGACTAATGATTAAGCCTGAGGCCCTCACAAAGCCTTTTGTGCCTGTGCCATGCCCTGGATAACTTGCAATCCAAACTCCACTCAGAGGTAGATAGCTGTGTCTATTTGTAGCAAAGCAAGCAGCACTGCACACTTTATTCAAAGTTCCTAAGACTGAAGCATACATGTTGGTTACGGGTTTATACCTTTCTACACATCACGTGCAAAGATGTGATTGAAAAGGATCTTGAATTTAACATCACCCCACTACGTTAGACATTTCCCAGACTCACAACTGTTTACCTGTCTTTCATCCTTGAGGCTGGAACACATTTCCTGTCGCTTATCTCTGAGCGTTTCAAGTCCTCACAACCCCTTTTGGCACTTTCGTTTCCTTCCCCCCTCTGATCGTCTCCCCCTCTTACAGACACACTGTAGTAAATGGGCAATAAAGCAATTAACCATTTGATACATTGGACTACCCAAGCAAGCTTCAATAAGATATATCATTGCAACAAGAAATTGGCATTCAATACTTTGTAGTGCTCTATCTTGCAATGCCTAAGCTGGCTACCAGATCTATTCTAATACACATGCAACAGATACCTTATGAGAGGAACCACACATCCTAGCAGTCTACCTGGGCCCCCTTTTTCATCCCCCTCCTCTGTCTAGCAGCATCAACAAAAGGAGCCCTGGTGGCGCAGTGGTTAAATGCCAGTACTGCAGCCACAAGGTTGTGAGTTCAATCCTGCCGGGCTCCAAGGTTGACTCAGCCTTCCATCCTTCCGCAGGTCGGTAAAATGAGTACCCAGCTTGTTGGGGGCATGTATAGAAATGTTTCAAAATACATGCTATTTGTAAGTTGTTCCGCCTCGATCCATACGGAGAGGCGGGATACAAATTATTATTATTATTATTATTATTATTATTATTATTATTATTATTATTATTAATAAGGAGGACGGTGAAGAACAACTGGAGAAATATAGACCTTTGGTGTTACGTTGCAGCAGCACATCCACAGCAAAAAAAGCAGTAAAGTTTCAATGGGGACAGAATGGGATTATTCTCTAGCCAATCCTACTGTAGCTATGGGTGCAACAGGCAAGGTGAACAGCAGCTGACCCCAGAATCCCTTAACTGAGTGTAGCTGAACATCAAAAAAAAAAGAAACAGGGCAAACAGATAAGCACGCCTCACCATCTAGCATGTTAGAAACAAAGACAGAGTTGTAAATCTGGCCACAAAATAGAAATCATAAGAAAAACAGAAGTCACTGAAAAAAAAAAAAATAGAAACACCCCTGGATGCATTTTGGAAGATGCTTTCAATCTGTCAGGATGGCTGGCTCCTGTCATATGTAGGCTACATGTGTTAGTATGTGTAGCAGAATAGTTTTGCTAGATCAAATTGCTGAAGTGCTATCCAGTTGGAACTCTTAAAGCAGTGGTTCTCAACCTTCCTAATGCCGCGACCCTTTAATACAGTTCCTCATGTTGTGGTGACTCCCAACCATAAAATTATTTATTTATTATTTACAATGCCCCCCCCCAGCAAAGGCCGCCTCGCCAGCCAGGAACGGGGAGGGGGCAGGTAGGGAGGGAAAGAGGAGCCGTGCATCTCCCCTGGGAAAAAACTCCAAGAACCCCCCCCGGGCTCTGCTTCTGCTTCGCTCTCGTTTCCGCTGGGGGGAGGCAGTGTGGGAAAAGTTTCCAGAGTGTCGACCCTGGCTGGGTGGGGGAGGAATCCCAGCACCTTTGTCTTTTGCGCCGGGCGCAGCTTGCCCCCCTGGAAAAGCTCCCAGGCTGCACTGCGGAAGAAAGGGGTGGGGTGGTCACATGACCAGGAAGCCACCTGCAGGGTGAAGGAGCAGCGAAGAGAGCACCTTGTGCAAGAACCTGCTTGCGCGAACGGCACCCCCCACCTCTGCGATAAGGTAACGTGTGGAAAAGGCCCAGGAGTGGTGGTGCGCAAGCGCGAGCCATGCACTCGCATCCTCCTGCCCCCTTTGGCAGGAGCACATGTGGCTGCACGCACTCCTGCCAAAGGGGGCAGGAGGACACGAGTGCGTGGCTCGGCTTGTGCACCACCACCGAGGAGGGAATGGAGCCTAAGACCATCGGAAATACGTATTTTTCCGATGGTCTTAGGCGACCCCTGTGAAAGGGTTGTTCGACCCCCCCGAAGGGGTCGCGACCCACAGGTTGAGAACCGCTGTCTTAAAGTATCTCAAGGCACCAAATGATTAATTGCTGGATTATTCAATGTCACTTTGTATCTGGGCAAGAGGGAGGAACATCAGAAGGGGGAACGTGAAAGGGTGGAAAGGTGTTATGCGAACAGGGAATGCAACGATAAGCATACAGTCATAGATAAGCATATAGCTCTAGATCCCAGGATGAAAGATATGTAAACAACAAAAGGTCTGAGGAAATGCCTGTGCTGGTGGGAGGATGTGACATTTGTGACTTCCACTTCATTGATGTGCATGCTTAAATTTGTATGACAAGGTATAAAACCTGCAACCATCCTGTATGCAGTAGTCTCAGCAACTTTTAGGAAAGCTGCTGTGTTGCTTGCTTTGCTCCAAATAAATGCTTCTTTTTCAAACGCTGAGCGAAGTTTGCGAGTAAAAGTTAGCCAGGACATGACACAAGCGGACTCTAGAAGGTTCAAGATGTTTTTGTTTACTTGTGTAAGGCTTACCTGACCCAGTTGCTTCATTTCATTGTGCATATTGGTGCTTCTGAAGAAAAAGTTAACTGCAACATACTGAATTATTCTTGCTTTTTGTGGTATAGGAATCTAACCCTATTCTTTCCATGGTATTTCTGCCCCTGGGATGGAATTTTCTTTTAAAGAAGTCATGCCCAGGAACACACCTCTGCTTCATTAACAACTAACTTTGTTGATTAGTAAAACACTAATTGTGAGCTATTGCCCTTTTGTGTGTCAAGCAATAGTAACCCAGAAATGTGTATTTTCCTTAAGGTATAAAAGCTATGAGCCATGGTTTTGTGCTGGATTCTTTAAGATCAATGATAAATTCATGGAGGAGAAGAGATTATTTTCAGACGGTACTAATTTACATGGAACACTCACTGTGTAGAAAGGAATATTTAATACAGACGAAGGTTAGCGTGCCTTTTGTACTCGAAGGAAAAGTCTTATGATAAATCTTGCCCCGTGCTTTCAGGTACGGATGCTGTTAGATGAATATAAATGACTTATTATGTTAATTTTGGTGTTTTTCTAAGTACTCTGCATTTCACATTTCCAGGTATTAAATTGTGATGGCCAGTGTGGCATAGTGGTTTGAGGGTTTTTCTAAAACCAGGGTTCAAATCTCTGCTCAGCCATGGGAACTCAATGGGTGACTTTGGGCCACTCACATCCTCTCAGCCTCCAGTGGAGGCAAAGGCACACCCCACTCTGAACAAATCTTGAAAATTCCATTTTAGGTTCACCTTTGGGTTGCCATGAGTCGGAAGCACCTTGAAGGCACACAACGACAACAGCAGCTATGAACCGTAAAGTTCTGCACAGGCGTTCGTTATGTAGACAAGAGAACAGGCCCCTGCCCCAAGGATCTTACAATCTAACGTTCAACACAAGGTGAATGGAGAGAGGGAGCTGGAGGCAAAAGCAGATGGAGGAATGGTTGTGAAGTTATTTTGGAATTCTTAGATCTAGTGGCAGAAGGGATGATACGGAACAGGTGAAAGGTGAGTTTTGAGGGGAGTTGGAAAAAGAAGAGCAGCATCACAGAGATGTAGAGGAAGGAGACGGCTTGTTTTCTGCTGCTCCAGAGACCAGGACAAGGAGCAATGGATTCAAGCTGCAGGAAAGGAGATTCCACCTGAACCTCAGGAAGAACTTCCTGACGGTCAGGGCTGTCCAGCAGTGGACTCTGCTGCCTCCATGGAGAGTGGTGGAGTCTCCTTCCTTGGAGGTTTTTAAGCAGAGGCTGGATGGCCATCTGTCGGGAGTGCTATGAGGGTGTTCCTGCATGGCAGGGGGTTGGACTGGATGGCCCCTTGAGTCTCTTCCAACTCTACATTTCTATGATTCTATGATTCTAAGTCATCCGTCACAGCAGCTCAATCAGGCAGGGCCTTCCAGATGCTTTTGGACTGCAACTCCCATCAGCGCCAGCCAGCACAGGCAAAGAATGACAGGAGTCCCATGATAAAACTTCCACCATCCTTAAAACTTTGAACGGCTGTTACATAGAAGATGGAAGGAAAGCAGGACCCAAAGTAGAGGTTCCACCTAAACTCGAGGAAGAACTTCTTGTCTGGTAAGAGATGGTCGATGGTAGACCAGATGGGTTCTTCCTCATTGGAGGTTAGAGGTCTAACTCTCAGGGCATTTTAGCTCTGGATTGCCTGCAGCATCTGCGGGCATTGGACTATGACAATGATGAAGACAAGGCTGATAGGATTGGGATTGATGGGACTGGACTATGGGGATGATAGGACTGGGATTTAGGGACACTTGGCCGTTATGCCCTTCTCAGTCCCCATTCTGGCAGGGAGTGGACGATGATGATTTGATATCTATGTATATCCCACCTTTCTCCCAAGAATGGGACCCAAGGCAGCTAATAACATCAAAATGATAGAAATGTAGAAACAATTCATAGAAGTAAAAAAAAAAAGTCAACAATTTATGAGGTTCAAACATTACACATTAAAAATATCAATCATAGAATCATAGAAATGTAGAGTTGGAAGAGACCCCAGGGGCCATCCAGTCCAACCCCCTGCCATGCAGGAACACCCTCAAAACACTCCCGACAATGGCCATCCAGCCTCTGCTTAAAAACCTCCAAGGAAGGAGACTCCACCACACTCCACTGAGGCAGCAGCAGATTCCACTGACGGACATCCCTGACCGCCAGGAAGTTCTTCCTGAGGTTCAGGTGGAATCTCCTTTCCTGCAGCTTGAATTCATTGCTCCTTGTCCTGGTCTCTGGAGCAGCAGAAAACAAGCCCTCTCCTTCTTCTACATGGCATCCCTTCAAATACTTAAACATGGCTATCATGTCCCCTCTTAACCTTCTCTTCTGCAAACTAAACATCCCCAGCTCCCTAAGTCTATCCCCATAGGGCATGGTTTCCAGGCCTCTCACCATTTTGGTCGCCCTCCTCTGGACTTGTTCCAGCTTGTCAATATCCCTCTTGAATTGGGGTGCCCAGACTATAGAAACCTTAGAAAGAGAACCTCAGGGCATTGAAAGCCCAAATTTGAGCCATTTCTGCACTAGAGTGTTATAGCCGGCCGGCCCCTCCCGGAACTGCAAACCCCAGGATTCCATAGGAGGTTGAAAGTGGAATCATCGCGCTATAACACTCTAGTGCGGAAATGCGCCTAGTTAGTCTGTAAAAGCCTCCTAGGGAGGCAGCATCAAAATGTTCTGGACCTCTAGGTCTGGGTCTAGGTCTAGGTCTAGGTTGGACCTCTCTAGGGAAGGAGCTTCAGGTCTGGACCTCTAGGTCTGGGTCTAGGTCTCTAGGTCTAGGTCTGGACCTCTCTAGGGAAGGAGCTTCAGGTCTGGACCTCTAGGTCTGGGTCTAGGTCTCTAGGTCTAGGTCTGGACCTCTCTAGGGAAGGAGCTTCAGGTCTGGACCTCTAGGTCTGGGTCTAGGTCTCTAGGTCTAGGTCTGGACCTCTCTAGGGAAGGAGCTTCAGGTCTGGACCTCTAGGTCTGGGTCTAGGTCTCTAGGTCTAGGTCTGGACCTCTCTAGGGAAGGAGCTTCAGGTCTGGACCTCTAGGTCTGGGTCTAGGTCTCTAGGTCTAGGTCTGGACCTCTCTAGGGAAGGAGCTTCAAAGCCTGGGAGCAGCTACCCAGACGGCCCTGTCTGCCTTGCTGCCACCAAACCGAGCCTGAGAAGTTGGTGGGATGGAGAGAGGGCCTCTCTGGACGACCTTAGAGCTCCACTGGGCTCAGAAATCCTGCCCCTGGGCTAAACAAAGCGCCCAGGTCCCGGGGCAGCAGAAACCCAGGACAAATCCCTGCCTCCTCCCTGGGAGACCCATCCGGAGGCCTCTCTCTGGCTCCCTTCGGTTGGAGGCAGTGCATTGGGGCCCGATCCGGCCAGCGCGGGCACTGCCGGGGCACAGCAGCAGACACGGTGTCCTCAAAGCACCTCTAGAGTGCCAAGGTCCTCATCCAAGGAGAATTCGGTTTCCCCCCAGAATCGAGACTGGTCGCAGAGGCAGGAGAGGAAGGGCTGCCTAGAAGTCAGAGACTGCGCCCGACACGCATCCTGCACGCATTCACACGTACTCAAGCAGGCTGAGGGTTAAGTCTGCCCTTGGTCGCCGGGAAACCGAAAGGAAGGTCGCTGGGAGAGGAGGAAAAGGCGACGAAAGGCCGGCGCGACCCTGCAGAGGAGGGAGGGCGCATTTTCCCCACCCCGGAGGCCCCGATCCCCCCCACGATCGGCGACATCCTGGCTTCTTCCCCGCCCGGCCTTGGCCCCAACTCTTAGCCTCCCCCCTAGAGTAGACCCTGGCCTCTTCCCCTCCCAGCCTTAGCCCCAACGCTTAGCTTTCCCCCAAGAGTAGACCCATTGACTCCATAGGATTTACACACGTGTCGACCTGGCCCAGTTGAATAGATCTACTCTAATGGAGAGTAATAGGCCCCGATCCCCTACTGTAATGGAGAGTAAGGGTCAGATCGAGGCCCCGATCCCGCATTCCACAAAGACAGAGGCTCTCAGGTGGGAAAAAGGGCGACAACTGGGATGGATCGGCGCCTTACCTGGGAAGAAAAGGTTACTCTCGAGGAGGCGTCGCTCACGTGCAGCCCAGGCGCGGTCCCACGGGGGAGATCCTCAGGGTCCGCGTGGAAAAAAAATAATAATAATAGGACGGGAGCAATTAATTAATCAAGCGAACCCCTCTTCTTCTTCCCTTCGGGGTTTCGGACCCGCTCCGCCTTTCCTCCCGGATGAATGAATGAATGAATCCATCAGGCGGCCGCGCTGGGAAAAAAAGTAGCAGTTTTGGCGCGGAAGCCACGCCCCCTCGCCGACACATCACAATGGAATGGGCCCCGCCCACCCCGGCGCGTCACGCCTCCGGCCCCGCCCACAGGGCGCGCCTACGTCCCGAAACTGGCCCCGCCCCGGCTTCAGCCGAGCCTCCCTGCGGCCCTTTGGGGCGCTTGAAAGGAGCGGCTCGTTCGGCTCCGTAGCGGCACCTGGTGGTCGAGATTGGGAACTGCAGTTTGTAAGATGATAGAGATTCAGATTTTCTGCATTAGACTGATATAGTACTATTATTATTATTATTATTACACTTAGGTAGAAAAAATGGAATACTGAAATATAGGATGGGGGACAGGTGGCTGGATAGCAGGATGTGTGGAAGGGATCTAGGAGTCTTCATAGACCACAAGCTGAACATGAGCCAGCAGTGTGATGCGGCAGCCAAGAAAGCCAATGCAATTCTCGGCTGCATCAATAGGAGTATGGTGTCTAGATCGAGGGAGGTACTGGTACCACTCTACTCTGCTTTGGTTAGACCCATCTTGAATACTGTGTCCAGTTCTGGGCACCCCAATTCAAGAAGGATATTGACAAGCTGGAGCAAGTCCAGAGGAGGGCGACCAAAATGGTGAGAGGCCTGGAAGCCATGAAGCCCTATGAGGATAGACTTAGAGAGCTGGGTATGTTTAGTCTGCAGAAGAGAAGGTTAAGAGGGGACATGATATCCATGTTTAAATATTTGAAGGGATGCCACGTAGAGGAAGGAGGGGGCTTGTTTTCTGCTGCTCCAGAGACCAGGACAAGGAGCAATGGATTCAAGCTGCAGGAAAGGAGATTCCACCTGAACCTCAGGAAGAACTTCCTGACAGTCAGGGCTGTCCGGCAATGGAAGATGCTGCCTCGGAGTGTAGTGGAGTCTCCTTCCTTGGAGGTTTTTAAGCAGAGGCTGGATGGCCATCTGTCGGGATTGATTTGAGGGTGTTCCTGCATGGCAGGGGGTTGGACTGGATGGCCCCTGGGGTCTCTTCCAACTCTACATTTCTATGATTCTATGATGATGATTATTATTATTTATTTGTATCCCGCCTCTCCATATGGATCGAGGCAGCGAACAACTGACAAACAACATGTATTTTGATACATTTTTCTATAGAATCATAGAAATATAGAGCTGGAGGAGACCCCAGGGGCCATCCAGTCCAACCCCCTGCCATGCAGGAACACCCTCAAAGCACTCCCTTTGACAGATGGCCATCAAGCCTCTGCTTAAAAATCTCCAAGGAAGGAGCCTCCACTACATTCCGAGGCAGCAGTGTATTCTACTGTCAAACTGCTCTTAGCATCAGGAAGTTCTTCCTAATGTTTAGATGGAATCCCTTTTCCTGAAATTTGATCCATTGCTCCATGTCCTAGTCTCTGGGGCAGCAGAAAACAGGCTTGCTCCATCCTCGATATGATATCCTTTCAAATGTTTAAACATGGCTATCATGTCATCTCTTAACGTTCTCTTCTCCAGGCTGAACATATCAAACTCCCTAAGCCACTCCTCATAGGGCATTGTTTCCAGGGGTTTGGCTGTTTCAGTCGCCTCCTCTGGATGTATTCATAGAATCATAGAATCATAGAGATGTAGAGTTGGAAGAGACCCCAGGGGCCATCCAGTCCAACCCCCTGCCATGCAGGAACACCCTCATAGCACTCCTGACAGATGGCCATCCAGCCTCTGCTTAAAAACCTCCAAGGAAGGAGATTCCACTACACTCCGAGGCAGCAGATTCCTCGGCCGGACAGCCCTGACTGTCAGGGAGTTCTTCCTGAGGTTCAGGTGGAATCTGCTTTCCTGCAGCTTGAATCCATTGCTCCCTGTCCTGGTCTCTGGAGCGGCAGAAAACAAGCCCTCTCCCTCCTCTACGTGGCATCCCTTGAAATATTTAAACATGGCTATACATGCCCCCAACAAGCTGGGTACTCATTTTACCGACCTGCGGAAGGATGGAAGGCTGAGTCAACCTTCGAGCTGGGCAGGATCGAACTCACAACCTTGTGGCTTGCAGTACTGGCATTTAACCACTGCGCCACCAGGGCTGGCCAGCTCCTCCCTAAATTGCAAACCCCAAGATTCCATAGGAGGTTGTAAGTGGAATAATAGCACTATAATAGTCTAGTGTGGAAATGGCCTAGATCTAGATTGTGGGTAGATTTGTAAAAAAGGGGCAATGAAGAGCTTCGATTTACTCAGGAGTAAAAGTCAGATCATTGAGTGCTACTTATTTGTAAGTAAGCATAATTCATTAGAAAAGTCTATAATGCTTGGAAAGGTAGAAGGCAGTAGGAAAAGGGAAAGACCCCATTGCAGGGGGATATATTCTATCCAGGAGGACGCATCCCTGAATCTGCAAGACTTGAGCAGTGCATGACAGAGTGACTTGGAGGCCTCTCATCCAGAGGGTGGCCATAAGTCTAAGTCAGCTTGATGGCAATTAAGAACAACAACTCTGAAGACCCTGTTTAAATATTTGAAGGGATGCCACGTAGAGGAAGGAGAGGGCATTTTTTCTGCTGCTCCAGAGACCAGGACAAGGAGCAATGAGTTCAAGCTGCAGGAAAGGAGATTCCACTTGAACCTCAGGAAGAACTTCCTGATGGTCAGAGCTGTCCGGCAGTGGAATATGCCAGCTCAACGGAGTGTGGTGGAGTCTCCTCCTTCTTTGGAGGTTTTTAAGCAGAGGCTGGATGGCCATCTGTTGGGAATGCTTTGATGGGTGTTCCTGCATAGCAGGGGGTTGGACTGGATGGCCTCTAGGGTCTCTTCCAACTCTGTGATTCTATGATTCTGTGACTGGGGTTTGAATCCTCGGTTGGCCATAGAAACCCACTGGTTGGCCTTGGGCAGATCACACACTCTCAGCCCCAAAGGAAGGCAAGGGCAAACCCCCTCTGAACAAATCTTGCCAAGAAAACCCTGTGATGGGGTCACCTTAGGTTCGTCAGAAGTTGGAAACAACTTGAAAGCCCACAGTTATCAATAAGAACCTGTGAAAGGCCTCCAAGCATCCCTGTTATCAGCTGCCCTGCTCAGATGGTACAGACTCAGGACAGCTGTGGCTTCCTTGAATGAATCTGTTCATCCTTAATTTCAGATCATAGAATCCTAGAATCCTAGACCTGGAAGAGACTCCAAGGGCCATCCAGTCCAACCCCCTTCTGCCAGGCAGGAAGACATCACTCTGGACAGATGGCCACCCAGCCTCTGTTTAAAAACCTCAAAGGAAGGAGGCCCCACCACACTCCCAGCAGCAGTGTGTTCCAATGTCAAACTGCTCTTACCATCAGGAATCTCTTCCGAATGCTTTAGGCAGAATCTCTTTCCCTGTAGTTTGAAGCCATTGCTCCGTGTCCCAGTCTCTGGGGCAACAGAAAACAGGCTGGCTCCATCCACCATATGACATCCCTTCAAATATTTAAACACGGCTGTCATGTTGCCTCCTCAACCTTCTCTTCTCTAGGCTAAACATACCCAGCTCCCCAATCCACTCCTCACAGGGCTTCATGGTTTCCAGGCCTTCACCCATTTTGGTTGCCTTCTTCTGGACATGATGAGTTGATTTTTTTCCCCTGTCTGCTTTCTTTCCTGTCCAGCTTTCACACCCACCCTAAGGCCATTTCCGCACTAGACTGTAATAGCACGATGATTCCACTTTCAACCTCCTCTGCAATCCTGGGGTTTGCAGTATCAGGAACGGCTGGCCAACCCCTCCCTAAACTGCAAACCCCAGGATTCCAGAGGAGGTTGAAAGTGGAATCATCGCGCTATAACAGGCTCGTGCAGAAATGGCCGAAGGGAGCAAGGACATGCACAGGCATTGGGCCTTTCCACCCTACACTGTTGCAGTGCTATTATTCCCCTTTCAACGTCCTGTGGAATTCTGGGGTTTGTAGTTTCTGGAGGCCAAAGAGCTCTCTGGCTGAGAATTCTAAAGGCCGCTCCCTAAACTGGAAATCCCAGGATTCCACATGAGGTTGAAGGGAGAACAAGAGCACTAGAACAGTGTAGTGCGGAAAGGCCCACTGTCATACCCTCCAACTGTCCCAATTTGGCAGGGACTGTCCTGATTAATCCTCTGTCATCCCACTTTTACAACTGCTTTTAAAATGTCCCGGTTTCTCTCTTTTCCTCCCCCTTCCTCCCTTTGTCTTCAGTTCACTTCAATGGCTGCAAATTGAGTCCATGCTGCAAATTGAGTTCATGCTGCAAAAAGAGAGGCCGCAAAGAAGAAAAATAGTTTGTACTCACTTAACTCAGCAAGAGGGATTGGAGAGGAGGATGGAATCTTGCCCTTCCCAGTAGACTCAGGCAAAAGCAAACTGCTGCAGTCTCTCTGAGCTGTTGTGTTCTTCCTCATTAATCATAGAATCATAGAATCATAGAAATGTAGAGTTGGAAGAGACCCCAGGGGCCATCCAGTCCAACCCCTAACGCTGACCACGTTTGCTACATTCTGCTTGGCCACAGGTGTCCCAGGCCATTTCCGCACTAGACTGTTATAGTGCTATGATTCCACTTTCAGCATCCTATGGAATCCTGGGGTTTGCAGTTTAGGGAGGGGCCTCAAACTCTACAGTGCAGTAATAGTGCTATTATTCTGCTTTCAGCATCCTATGGAATCCTCAAAGGCCCCTCCCTAAACTGCAAACCCCAGGATTGCATAGGATGTTGAAAGTGGAATCATAGCACTACAACAGTCTAATGCGGAAATGGCCCCCGTTTCCATTTGTGGAATGTGGAAGGGTATATTCTCTCTCTCTCTCCTTCCCTTCCTCTCACTTGCTGGTGTTACTGCATCCCTTTGCTCACCTGTGGATTCTTTTTTCTCACCTGCATCCCGGTCCTCCTCTCTCTTGCAGCAAAGGTGGATTAACTAAAAAGCTAGAGGCTGACCAAGGTCTTGAGCCCTATTCCCCCAAACAAGCTCAGCACCTTAGCTTTAAAAGTTCCGACTGAAACCAGGAGCAGATTTGCTACCCCACTAACACAAACGCCACCCCACACAACCCCACCTGCCCAGCTCACAAACATGTTTGCTACCCGGCCCTTCGCTAACCACTAAGCCCAGGGATGTAAGAAAAACACGGTAAGAGGCCAAAGGGAAGCAGACGGCCAAAGAACCAACAGCACAAACATCCCCCCTCCGCCCACAACCTCAGGACTGGAAGGCAAAACAACAACAGCAAAATGCGCCGCTTGGAAAGCACCAGACAAGGAGGCTGACTTTTTAATTGTTGGACCCACAAGGTCTGTGCTTTTTGCACAGATTCAAGTCACTTCTGAGTCAGCAACCTGCACCCCCCCCTTGTTTAAAAGGACGAAGCTTTCAAAAATAAAAATGCTGCCCTCTTCTTTCCACACCTACAGTTAGATTAAGCCAGGCACCGACTCACTTTCTGGCTGCGTATCATAAAATCTCTCTCTATGTGTGTGTGTGTGTTTTTGTGTATTTGCTGATCGCTTTAGACTGTAGCCATTTACGCACTAGAGTGTTATAGCGCTATGATTCCACTTTCAACATCCTACGGAATCCTGGGGTTTGCAGTTTCAGGAGGGGCCTTTGAGGATTCCATAGGATGTTGAAAGTGGAATGATAGCACTATAACAGTCTAGTGCAGAAATGGCCCTAGTCTGGGAATGTGCACTCATGTTCTGATGCAACATCAATCCGAACTGCTCCTGCCCTCAGGAATTCTTCCTAATGTTTAGGTGGAATCTCTTTTCCTGAGGTTTGAAGCCATTGCTCCGCGTCCTAGTCTCTGGAGCAGCAGAAAACAAGCTTGCTCCCTCTTCCATATGACATCTCTTCCAATCTTTAAATACAGCTACCATGTCGCCTCTTAGCCTTTTCTTTTTCAGGCTAAACATACCCAGGTTCCTAAGCCGCTCCTCATAGGACTTCATGGTTTCTAGGCCTTTGAGCTTTCTGGTCACCACCTTCAACTCATTCAATGCAAGGAGTATGGGAAACAAGCAGGATGAGCTTGTACTCCTAGTACAAGAAAATAAATACGATTTGATAGGCATCACTGAGACCTGGTGGGATGAGTCTCATGATTGGAATACAGGAATAGAGGGGTATAGCCTATTCTGTAAAAACAGACCAAACAAGAAAGGAGGAGGAGTAGCCTTGTATGTCAAGGATGTTTTCACCTGTGAAGAGATCCTGGGCTTAAACCCAGAAAGCCAGGTAGAGAGCATTTGGGTAAGAATTAAGGCAGCGAGAAACAACAGGGATATTCTGGTGGGGGTTTACTACAGACCTCCAACCCAGGCTGAGGACTTGGATGACGCCTTCCTCAACCAAATGACTGAACATTCAAAGAGGAGAGATACAGTAATAATAGGAGATTTCAATTACCCGGATATATGCTGGCAGTCAAACTCTGCCAAGACAGCAAGGTCCAGCAAGTTTCTTGCTTGTCTTGCAGACAACTTCATGGTCCAGAAGGTGGAAGAGGCCACAAGGGGATCAAATATTCTAGATCTGGTCTTGACCAACAGGGATGACCTTGTGAATGAGGTAGAAGTGGTTGGATCTTTAGGGGGGAGTGACCATGCCCTGTTGGAATTTAGCATTCAGTGGGAAGGAGAAGATAAGGGTAGCCAGACACTCGTCTTAGATTTTAAAAAAGCGGACTTCTGTAAACTTAGGGAGCTGCTGGCTGGAATTCCGTGGTCAGGAATAGTGAAAGGGAAAGGAGTTCAGGAGGCCTGGGAGTTCCTTAAAAAGGAGATACTGAAGGCACAGTCTAAAACTGTGCCATTAAGGAGGAAAAATGGAAGGCATCTGAAGAAACCAGAATGGTTGACTAAAGAACTCTCAGCTGAGCTAAGAGTCAAGAGAAACATGTATAGGAAATGGAGGAAGGGGGAAACCACCAAAGAAGAATTTAAGCAAGTAGCCAGGAGATGTAGGGAGGAGGTCAGAAAGGCTAAAGCACAGAACGAACTTAGGCTGGCCAGAGACATTAAAAACAATAAAAAGGGTTTTTTTAAATATGTCCGCAGCAAAAGGAAAAAGAAGGAGACAGTAGGGTCGCTACGCAGAGAAGATGGCGAATTACTCACAGGGGGGAGAGAAAAGGCAGAGCTACTTAACACCTTCTTTGCCTCCGTATTTTCCCAGAAGGATACAAGCACTCAACCTGGCGGTAGGGGAGCAGGGGAGGAAGCAGAGGAAATGAGGCACTTAATAAGTAGAGAGGTGGTACAGGAATACCTGGCCGCATTGGATGAATTCAAGTCTCCAGGGCCAGATGAATTGCATCCTAGGATATTAAAAGAGCTGGCAGAGGTCATTTCGGAACCGCTTGCTATAATTTTTGAGAAATCTTGGAGGACAGGAGAAGTTCCAGCAGATTGGAAGAGAGCAAATGTTATCCCCATCTTCAAGAAGGGAAAAAAAGAGGACCCAAATAATTATCGCCCAGTCAGCCTGACATCGGTACCCGGAAAGATCCTGGAGCAGATCATTAAGCGTTCAGTTTCTAATCATTTAGAAAACAACGCAATAATCACGAGAAGTCAACATGGATTTCTCAAAAATAAGTCATGCCAGACTAATCTGATCTCTTTTTATGATAGAGTTACTAGCTTGATAGATGAAGGGAATGCTGTGGATGTAGCATATCTCGATTTCAGTAAGGCCTTTGACAAAGTTCCCCATGACATTCTTGCATCGAAGCTAGTAAAATGTGGGCTAGACAGGGCTACTGTTAATTGGATATGTAATTGGTTGACCGACCGAACCCAACGGGTGATCACGGATGGCTGCTTTTCATCCTGGAGAGAAGTGACTAGTGGGGTGCCACAAGGTTCTGTCCTGGGCCCAGTGCTGTTCAATATTTTTATCAATGACTTAGATGAAGGAATAGAGGGCATGCTCATCAAATTTGCAGATGACACCAAATTGGGAGGGGTTGCTAATATGCCAGAGGACAGGATCAAAATTCAAAATGACCTGGATAGATTGGAGAGCTGGGCCAGGGCGAACAAAATGAAATTCAACAGAGAGAAATGTAAGGTCCTACACTTAGGCAGAAATAATGGAATACAGAAATATAGGATGGGGGACACGTGGCTGGATAGCAGTACGTGTGAAAGGGATCTAGGAGTCTTCATAGACCACAAGCTGAACATGAGTCAGCAGTGTGATGCAGCAGCCAAGAAAGCCAATGCAATTCTCGGCTGCATCAATAGGAGTATGGTGTCTAGATCGAGGGAGGTACTGGTACCACTCTACTCTGCTTTGGTTAGACCCCATCTTGAATACTGTGTCCAGTTCTGGGCACCCCAATTCAAGAAGGATATTGACAAGCTGGAGAAAGTCCAGAGGAGGGCGACCAAAATGGTGAGAGGCCTGGAAGCCATGAAGCCCTATGAGGATAGACTTAGAGAGCTGGATATGTTTAGTCTGCAGAAGAGGAGGTTAAGAGGGGACATGATAGCCATGTTTAAATATTTGAAGGGATGCCACGTAGAGGAAGGAGGGGACTTGTTTTCTGCTGCTCCAGAGACCAGGACAAGGAGCAATGGATTCAAGCTGCAGGAAAGGAGATTCCACCTGAACCTCAGGAAGAACTTCCTGACAGTCAGGGCTGTCCGGCAGTGGAATCTGCTGCCTCGGAGTGTGGTGGAGTCTCCTTCCTTGGAGGTTTTTAAGCAGAGGCTTGATGGCCATCTGTCGGGATTGATTTGAGGTTGTTCCTGCATGGCAGGGGGTTGGACTGGATGGCCTGTGTGGTCTCTTCCAACTCTGAATTTCTATGATTCTATGATTCTAAGCTTGTCAATGTCCTTCTTGAACTCAGAGTTGGAAGAGACCCCAGGGGCCATCTAGTCCAACCCCCTTCGGCCATGCAGGAAGACACAATCCAAGCATTCCCAACAGATGGCCATCCAGCCCCTGATTAAAAACCCCCAAAGAGGGAGACTCCACCACCCTCCCAGGCAGCGTGTTCCACTGTCGAACTCTGCTTTTGTGGTGGACACTGTTTCGGGTCAGTCTAAATGACCTCTGGGTGTGAGGGAAAAGCAGTTAATTTCCTCTGCAATTGAAGTCCCTCTGTGTTTGAAGGAAAGACAAAGACACTTTGTATAATGGAATGTTATCGGTTTGGTTTGACACACTAGCCTTTGGCAGCGCAACTGGAGATCTGCAACATTTTGTAGATGCTGGTGGGAGCACATCAGTTTCCTTCCTTGAACATGTGATGTTTGCACTGGAAATGTATAAATGGCTGTGAATGTAAAGGGGCAGGGCTCAGTCTTTGGGGAATGATCCCACTGGGACAATAAATGATTTTCCTTAAACTGTGGGTCTCTATCTCTGTTCTGCTACACTCTCAGTAAGACACGTCCTTCTAATATTTAAATAGACTCAGTAATTTCAATCCACTGGTTTGTGTTCAAGCCTCTGGACCAGGAGAAAGCATCTCCTCCATCTTCCAATATTTAAGCATGGCTATCATGTCCCTGCTTCTCCAGGCTAAACGTCCCAGACCGCTAACCCACTCCTCATAGGGCTTCATGGTTTGCAGGCCTTCTGCCCTTTTGGTCCCCCTTCTGTAGACTTGTTCCAACTTGTCCATATCCTTCCCGAACTGTGGTGCTCAGAACTGGACACAGTATTCCAGGTGAGGGTCTGAGCAAAGCAAAATAGAGGGGTACCATCACTTCCCTTGACCTAGACACTAGACTCCCAGGATCGCATTGGCCTTTTTAGCCGCCACATCATACTTCTGGCTCATGACTAGTTTGTAGTCTACGAAGACTCCTGCATCCTTTTCACATGTGCTGTGGTCAAGCTAGGTGTCACCTATCTTATATCTGTGCATTTCATTTTTTTCTGCCCAAGTGTAGTACCCTACATTTTTCCCTACTGAAATTCATTTTGTTAGTTCTGGCCCAGCATTCTAACCTGTCAAGATCATTTTGAATTCTGATCCTATCCTCTGAGGTATTACCTGCCCATACTAATTTGGTGTCATCTGCACGTTTGACAAGCATGCCCTCTATTCCCTCATCCCAATCATTGATAAAGATGCTGAAAGGCACTAACAGACCTGGACACTATGGCTATTTCTGCATTGCACTGTTATACTGCTATTATTCCACTTTCAACATCCTGTGGAATTCTGGGGTTTGTAGTTTACTGAGGTCCAAGAGCTCTCTGGCTGAGAATTCTAAAGGCACTTCCCTAAACCACAAACCCCAGGATTCCATAGGAGGTTGAAAGTGGAATAATAACACTATTAACAGTGTAGTGCGGAAATGGACTATGCAGCCTAGAATTGCATTGGCTGCATTGCATTACAAGCGCCTCTTGCTCCGGAGAATGGACCCCCAATAATTTCTCATGTGGGGGGGGATCTGGGGGCTGCAAGTATTTTCCTGAGGCCCCTCTTTCATCACCCTCGTGCCGGGATGCCAGAGCAAATCCGTCTGGATGCAGGAGGGGAGCAGTGTTTTGTTTCATGCTCAGTGGCTGTTGCTTGTCAACAACAGCAAAGCTATCCCACAAGCATCCAAACACCAAATAATTAGGCTAAATGCTCGGACTGTGTTAGGTGTAAACATTGGAGGGCTAGAGCACAGACAAGGCTATTAAAACTTTGCCAAGTTGTTTTCTCCCTTTGCTGCGGTGGCGGACGGCTGGAGCAAAATTGTTTTTGGTAATTTGAAGCTGTTGACGGGTTTAATACACCTGTGGCAAGGTGGGGTTTTTTGTTCTCTTATGAGTGAATACCTGGACCCTTGAGAAAGCGGTTTTGTGCAAAACACTGGCTAGCTTGGTACCTGGCGTTTAACTGGCAGACTGGCATCATTTGCCCGGTCTTTTCCTTCTTGTTGTGGGGGGCTGCTTGTTTTGCCAGATCTGTAGGCTTTTGTTCTGCACGAGGTAAGGAAAATGCTGGTACTGCCCTAAGAAGAAAGGATGGTGACGGTATCTTAGGGAGGTCTTATTGTTCTTGCAGATCCTTCTCAATTTAATTGGCCCCTACCCTCTTCTGTCTTTAGCCATGGCACTTCAACATGGCAGAGCAGTTTTAGGGTATTGGGGCCTGGAGGATCTGGGTTCAAGTTTCTTCCTGGACCAGCCGCTGTCACTTGGCCAGGCCTACCTCACAGGGATGTTGTGAGGAGGAACTGGGGAGGATGAGCGTTCTGGTTGCCTTGAGTTCCTTGGAAGAAAGGCACCATAGGAATCCAACTAGTCAAAAAATAAAATATATAATATGATGGTGCAAATACTACCAGTTTGTGCTCCCTTGCTGGAGCTGGAGCAAGTCCAGAGGAGGGCAACCAAAATGGTGAGGGGCCTGGAAGCCATGAAGCCCTCTGAGGATAGACTTAGAGAGCTGGGTATGTTTAGTCTGCAGAAGAGAAGGTGAAGAGGGGACATGAGAGCCATGTTTAAATATTTGAAGGGATGCCATGTGGAGGAGGGAGAGGGCTTGTTTTCTGCTGCTCCAGAGACCAGGACAAGGAGCAATGGATTCAAGCTGCAGGAAAGGAGATTCCACCTGAACCTCAGGAAGAACTTCCTGACAGTCAGGGCTGTCCGGCAGTGGAATCTGCTGCCTCAATGGAGTGTAGTGGAGTCTCCTTCCTTGGAGGTTTTCAAGCAGAGGCTGGATGGCCATCTGTCGGGAGTGCTTTGAGGGTGTTCCTGAATGGCAGGGGGTTGGACTGGATGGCCCCTGGGGTCTCTTCCAACTCTACATTTCTATGATTCTATGATTGCCAAAAAGTGATACTCTTAAGGTGCTTCTGCCTTTGGAGATAAGTCGGCTGTGACTGTACAGTAGAAATGGAGACGATGACTTCCACCTGTTGGGACTGCAGTTCCCAGCGTTCCCCTATATTGGCTATTTGATAGGACTGATGGGACTTGCAGTTCAGCATCATCTGGATTCCCTGCATCATCTGGATTCCCTGCATGAGCGCTTCCTCTGTTCTAGAGGGAGCTTTTTCAGACCAGAGCTTGAAACAGTTACTTTTGGGGATGCCAACTCCCGGGTGAGGCTTTGAGGAAGTGGTAGTCCCCCAAAGTAACATTTCCAAGCAGTGGTAAAGGAAAACCCCTTGTGCATTAACTCTCTCCATAAACATGATGTTAAACAAAAATTTTTTTTTGCAAGGTGGGTGATTGGCAGTTGCCACTTAATGCCCTGGTCCAACTACCATCACAAACACGATCGTGGAGGACGTAATAGAGGCTCTTCCCAATGGCTGTATTTTAACTGTTTTTTTTTAATTGTGAGTGGTCTTGAATCCCAATTGTAGGGCGGGGGGAGAGGAAATAACAGGGATAGACACTGCTGAGATGCTACATCACCCAATGGAAAGATCCACTCCTATGCTGAATACCAGTGTAGCAGAATGTATGCAGCTCAGTGCTGGCTCATGGCTTGGCAACCTATGGCACAACCGCAATGTGAAATGCACAAGGCAATGTGTAGAAAGAATGCACATTCAAACACTACGTTGAACATTTCCGCACGACACTCTTATAGCGTGATGATTCCACTTTCAACCTCCTATGGAATCCTGGGGTTTGCAGTTCCGGGAGGGGCCGTCTGGCCCCTCCCGGAACTGCAAACCCCAGGCTTCCATAGGAGGTTGAAAGTGGAATCATCGTGCTACAAGAGTGTCGTGCAGAAATGGCCTTTGTGTAGTTTTAACACTCTGCCGCATGCCCCCTCCCCATGTGCACAGTGCAATTTACATCTGTATAAATCATCTAAGAGGATGCCAGCAACTGCAGAAACCGAATGACATCCTGTTTGTGACACATGCAGATGTAACTTGCATTATGCGTATCTTCAAGCATGTATCCTAGGCCATTTCTGCACTACTTTTTTATAGTGCTATTATTCCACTTTCAATGTCCTATGGAATCCTGGGGTTTGTAGCTAAGGAGGGGCATTTAGAATTCCCAGCCAGAGAGCTCTTTGGCCTCAGTAAACTACAAATCCCAGAATTCCACAGGATGTTGAAAGTAGAAAAATAGCACTATAACAGTGTAGGGCAGAAACGGTCCTACTCAGAGCAGTCGGGTAGCTGCTCTTATTAATACACTGTTAATATCAGGTTATAAACACTGAAAAGTAACATTTTTTTAATTAAAAAATCTATTTTATCTTTTAACTTTATTCCTGATTAAACTTCACAATTGCACAAAACCCTATTTCCTATTGCACATTTAATTTTCCTATTGCACCAAATGTGCCCACTTGCCCCACAGAATAATTCCTGGTGGTGGTCCAATCCAGCACAGATGATCATGCAGATGAGAGGTTTTCTTAATATCAGGATCCTTAATAACTGTGGTCAGGCTGAGATTCCATCCAAACAGTGTCTCTCCAGCACACCTTTCTTGTTTTCTCCCTTAATTCAAAGTATACTGATTATTTTGATGGGATGCCATGTAGAGGAGGGAGTGGGCTTGTTTTCTGCTGCTCCAGAGACCAGGACAAGGAGCAATGGATTCAAACTGCAGGAAAGGAGATTCCACCTGAACCTCAGGAAGAACTTCCTGACGGTCAGAGCTGTCCAGCAGTGGAATCTGCTGCCTCGGAGTGTGGTGGAGTCTCCTTCTTTGGAGGTTTTTAAGCAGAGGCTGGATGGCCATCTGTCGGGAGTGCTTTGAGGGTGTTCCTGCATGGCAGGGGGTTGGACTGGATGGCCCCTGGGGTCTCTTCCCACTCTACATTTCTATGATTCTATGATCATTCCACAGGACAAACCTTCACAAATCCAAAGAAGGGTCAAAGAAAGATGGTCAAGGGCCTGGAAACCAAGGCCTGCAAGGAGGGTGAAGGGAGCTGAGTATCTTTAGTTTGGACAAGAATTCCAGGCGGCATTCTGCCACCTTTGTATATCTGAAGGACTGCCTACGGAAGATGAAACAGGCTTGGGTTGTGTGGATCAAGAGGGCAGGAGGTGAACCAACGGGTTTAAATTGCAAGAAAGGAGATCCCAGCTAACCACTTTAAGAACATCCTGATGGTAAGGATTGTTTGGCAGTAGGATGGATTACCGGACACTGTGGTAGCCTCTCTTTTGTTGCAGGTTTCTAAACAGAAGTTGGCTATTTGACAGGGATCCTTTAGCTTCCAGGATCATTAACAAAGGCTTGCACTAAATCAGTGGTGCTTAAGCTTTTCTTCATTGGGGGACCCCCTGCAAATATAATTTGTTGCCTAGGACCCCCAAGACTTAACTCGAGATTTAAATATTCAAGTATTTATTTAAATTTTCCAATTTTTTTTCACCTATTCGTTAAGGGCTTCTAGAGAGTAGGATTCAAATCCCTGTTCAGCCACTGGGTGACCATGGGCAAGTCACATTCTCTCAGCCTCAGAGAAAGGCAAAAGCAAACCCCCTCTGAACAAATCTTAGCAAAAAACCCCCCAGTGATAGGTTCACTTTAGGGTTGCCATTAGTGAGAAGTGAATTGAAGACACACAAAAAGAAAGTGCCACTAACAGGGAGGTTCTAACCATCATCTCTTTCCCTTGGAACGCTGACTTACGGTGATCCTAAGGTGAACCTATCATGGGGGTTTTCTTGGTAAGCTTTGTTGCCTTTGTTTTCCTCTGAGGCTGAGAGAATGTGACTTGCCTGCTGTCACCCAGTGGATTCCATGGCCGAGAGGTGATTCAAACCTTAGTCTCCAGAATCATAGTTTGGACATACCTGCTACCGTATCCCTTTCAAATTGGGAGGGGTTGCTAATACGCCGGAGGACAGGATCAAAATTCAAAATGACCTGGATAGATTGGAGAGCTGGGCCAAGGCGAACAAAATGAAATTCAACAGAGAGAAGTGTAAAGTCCTACACTTAGGTAGAAAAAATGGAAGACAGAAATATAGGATGGGGGACACGTGGCTGGGTAGCAGTACGTGTGAAAGGGATCTAGGAGTCTTCATAGACCACAAGCTGAACATGAGTCAGCAGTGTGATGCGGCAGCCAGGAAAGCCAATGCAATTCTTGGCTGCATGCATAGGAGTATGGTGTCTAGATCGAGGGAGGTACTGGTACCACTCTACTCTGCTTTGGTTAGACCCCATCTTGAATACTGTGTCTAGTTCTGGGCACCCCAATTCAAGAAGGATATTGACAAGCTGGAGCAAGTCCAGAGGAAGGCGACCAAAATGGTGAGAGGCCTGGAAGCCATGAAGCCCTATGAGGATAGACTTAGAGAGCTGGGTATGTTTAGTCTGCAGAAGAGAAGGTGAAGAGGGGACATGGTAGCCATGTTTAAATATTTGAAGGGATGCCATGTAGAGGAAGGAGAGGGCTTGTTTTCTGCTGCTCCAGAGACCAGGACAAGGAGCAATGGATTCAAGCTGCAGGAAAGGAGATTCCACCTGAACCTCAGAAGAACTTCCTGACAGTCAGGGCTGTCTGGCAGTGGAATCTGCTGCCTCGGAGTGTAGTGGAATCTCCTTCCTTGGAGGTTTTTAAGCAGAAGCTTGATGGCCATCTGTCGGGAGTGCTTTGAGGGTGTTCCTGCATGGCAGGGGGTTGGACTGGATGGCCCCTGGGGTCTCTTCCAACTCTACATTTCTATGATTCTATGATTCATCAGACATGCAACAACAGGATGTGCGACAGTGCCCAAACTGCTCCCTCATGTGTAAATGGGGGAGCAGTTTCAGCACTTGCAACCCCTGCTATGGCCACGTCCCTGTCGCTACTGTTGATGTCCAGCAGCGGGGCTTTGTGGACCCACTGTGAGGGCTACACGGACACTCAGGGGTCCATGGACCCCAAGTTAAGAACCACTGCACTAGATGACCCAGGTGATCCCTTCCACCTCTTTGATTCTGTGACCATTTAGCTGTTGACAGTGTCACACTCAAGAAGGTTAAGAGGGAACATGAGAGCCATGCTTAAACATTTGAAGGGATATCATGTTGAGGAGGGAGCGGTGTTACTGTAGTTTCTAGCCCGGGCCTGTGGTATATTAGATATCATTTGATATCAATAATTTGGCCTTCACTACCCATTCCTCTCCATGTGCTTGCGAGGCCCCTGGACAAGCATGCACACGGGCATGGCCAAAAATAGCTGAACCATTCAAAACCAATCCAGGCAGACCAGTATTTGCCAGACTACAGCTCCAGGAGACCTCCAGGCAAGTACACTATTAGATCACATTATGTATGCACGCTGTTTACAAGAGATCCCCTGCCCCGAGCAGGCAGCTTGACGAGCCGAATACGCAACTCTCAAGCACTCCGCGTTTGCATACCG
The DNA here is from genome assembly GCA_948474755.1 of Ctenosaura bakeri. Lineage (NCBI taxonomy): Eukaryota > Metazoa > Chordata > Lepidosauria > Squamata > Iguanidae > Ctenosaura > Ctenosaura bakeri. Next base: position 709,989 of record CAOLHI010000129.1, read on the forward strand.
GTCACTCTATTAACAACACTGTCATAACTCAATCATGCAAAATACTGACCTTTCAGAGGCTTTGTCTCCGAAACCCATTGTATTCCCCGGGAAGGGACTGGCCTACAGGCACATTTTCCCCTATAAGATCCCCTGGTTTTGAGCGCTTCCTCGGATTGCTCTGACTTTCATCCCGCCTTGCTGTTGCTCCGTTCGACGAGCCTTCCCCTCAGCTCCACGTGCTGAGAATCTCCACTTCTACGGACTTTTCTTCGGACTTTCCAGGCTTCGGGACAGGTGTAGTATTCCCCATGCAAAACCTCCTCTCAAAACCCTCTATCCAACTCCTACCTTTCTTTCTTAGATCTGTGTGAAGTGTGTTACATACATACGTTTTGACTGTGTTTATCAAAATAAAGGAAAACATTTGATTTGACTTCTGTTTGCTCATTGACTCGGCCTGACCCCGTAGACATTGGGTTCAAGATCTCGCTAGGTTGCCCTGCCTCTTGCATTGCTAGCTTGTGCCCTGCTAATTCCCATTCCCCATTGTGAGCACACTGAGGTGTCCCTCCTGGGACCCCAGAAATCAGGGTAACAGCGGGCTTGTTCTCTGCTGCTCCAGAGACTAGGACAAGGAGCAATGGATTCAAGCTGCAGGAAAGGAGATTCCACTTGAACCTCAGGAAGAATTTCCTGACGGTCAGAGCTGTCCAGCAGTGGAACATGCTGCTTCATTGGAGTGTAATGGAGTCTCCTTCTTTGGAGGTGTTTAAGGAGAGGCTGGATGGCCATCAGTTAGGAATGCTTTGATGGGTGTTCCTTCATAGCAGGGTGTTGGACTGGATAGCCTCTGGGGTCTCTTCCAACTCTAGGATTCTATGATTCAGCCCCGCTGCAGTGTGGTAGAAAGAAATATGCACCCTTAAGCAGTGTCTGGCTTGTACAAGTTAAGCCTCACTTATCTGGGAATCTGAAACCCTACAAAACCTGAGATATTTGAGATGCAGAAGCCAGTCTTCTTCCTGTAGGGAACATGAGCGGATTACAGAGGTTTGCATGGAACAATGCATGTGCTGTCCCAAGAGAGCTGAGAGGGGAAAAACTGAGTCAACTGAGAGATTTTGAAAGCAGAACGCACAATTGCACAGTCCCAAGCAAGCCTCCGCAGTCTCCTCATGTCCCCTACAGGAAGAAGGCAAGAGGAGAACTGATGAAAAAGCAAACTCTGCATCAAAAGAACATAGAATTTACAACAATTATGTGACAGTATATATACAACAGCAATATGCAGCGGTATGTAGTTTAAAACTATTTAAATTTACAATTCAAGGAATATATGATACATACATGTATTTTGTGTTTAGACTTGGGTCCCGTTTCCAAGATACCTCATTATGTATACACAACCATTCCAAAACCTGAAAAGTTCCAAAATGCTGAATACTTCTGTTCCCAAGCATTTTGCTTAAGGGAGGCTCAGCCTGTATTTGTGGTGTCACAATACCAAGTTGCACACCATTGTGGAATTGTAGTTGATCCTAACAAAGGTGTTGACCATTTCTGGACTCTGTTGTGTTCTTTTAGATTTTCTAGACAAGGGCCATTTCCACACTAGACTGCTATAGTTTTATTATTCCACTTACAACATCCTATGGAATCCTGGGGTTTGCAGGATTCCATAGGATGTTGAAAGTGGAATAATAGAACTATAGCAGGCTAGTGCGGAAATGGCCAAGGTGACCTCCATCTTTGTGTGCACTTTGAGCATGCCTCCTAGGATTCATAGGGGGACATTATTAATTTGGAAAAAAAATGTGGTGTGGGGACTGGGGGGTCTCAAAATTGATCTTGTGGGACAGATGCTTTGCATCGACCATGCATTCCCCACAAGGCAATCGTTCCCGAGTGCTTCTTCTCCTATTCAAAAGATTCAGGAGTAGAAGCTTCTCCACTACATGCAGCTGTTACTCCAAAGGAGAAATCCTATCCCAGGGTCTACAATTTTGATATTAAAATATGAGTCTGTGTGTCAGAGAGGTCCCCCGAAGGGGCACATAGGCAGGCACAGTCAAAAGATCGAAAACCAGATCAGGCCAGTAAAAACCCATGTCACGTAGCCCCAGGAAACTTCAAGATAAGCAAACCCACAATAAACAAAGGGTCCGAGACACTGACTCGAGAGGATTAGTGTGTGTGCCCCAAGTTGAGCAAATATTCCATCAGGCGAGGACCAGTCCCACCACAAAACACAGCCGAAGATCCTGAGACTTTGGCAACACCTTGCAATCCCATCATACAAAGGAAATTACCAATGTGGAGCTTCGTGCCCACTGCAACACCCATTGTTCTCCCCGGGAAAGGATTAGTCCTCCAGGTACGTTTCCCCCTACAAATAGTCCTGGCTTTTGAGCGTTTCTTTGGATTGCTCCTGGTCACCCCAGCCAACCATCGCTTTGTTTGTCGAGCAATCCCCTCAGCCCTCTCCGTGCTGAGCCCCACTTCTTCGCTGCCTTCTCGTACCCAGGACTTCAGGACAAGGTGCAGTATTACCCCAACAACACCCCTTTAATGCTCCCTCTGTCCAATTTCCTCTCTTTTACTCTTTAATAGCTTTTGGGTGCGTGTGTGCGAGATTGTGTTGGTGCGTGAGACTCTCATTCAATAAAATCATTTATTGGACCTTTTGGTTTGGTTTTTGGCTTGGGCTGACCCCGTAAAAACTGGGTAAAAAGCCCCCGTAGGTTACCCTGCCTCTTGCAGTGCAATTGCTTGTGCTCTGGCTAGTGTCCATTCCCCATCACGTGGAGCACAGTGAGGTGTCCCCCAAGGGACCCCCAAAATTAGAGTAACACAGCTCTGGCATACAAATTGTGATGAATTTTTTTTTTAAGGGGAAGTCAATACAGAATAGCAAATACATTTAAACACATCATTATCCTAGCAATTTGTATTACCCTCCTTGCCACCAGAAAATACTTGAATTATAAGGAAGAAAAGTATGTAGAGCTCTTATCAGAGCTTAGAAGAGTTGCTAAAACACACAACTGATCTTGGATTGCATAAGATAAATATATTTGGAGGGTTTTTTTTTATTTGTATTAATTTGCAGAAACCATAGTAACATAGGTGGGAATCAAGCAATTTACTGAATACATTCTGTGCCCATTTGTCTCCACTGTGTGTCCAAAAGCCAGGACTGAATGTTCATTTGGACATATGACATTTACTTAAAAAATAGCTTCTCCCCACCCAACTTAACCTGATGCTGGAGAATGGAAAAGCCTGTGCACTGTTGTGGAGTAATGGTTGGTTATAGCAGATTTTATATGGAATGACAGAAGTTTAAGCCCCGAAACCTTCTTGAAATGAATGCCCATTTGTGTTGCCGATGCACGTTGTCGCCTTTTCTTGAAGCGGTTCTTGAAGAAGCCAAGCAAAACAAGAGATCACACACAAAGTCCAGGTTCTGACACCAGTGACTTTTAATGACTAAGAACCCACAGTGACGGAAAAAGGAAAAATAAAATAAAACCAAACCCCAGCAATTATAAATGTAACATCTCACTGGAACTGGTAAAATTTTGGCAAGGAGCGCACTTTGTTTTTTCTTCTTCCCTGTTTTGTTCTTGTCCTTAATGCAATGTTTTAATAGTTATTATAACTTAAGCTGTGACTGGCACCCTCGCTTGTGTGCCTATGAATACTTAAACAAGTATATAAAAATATGCCATTAAATTCATATCAACAATCAAAAGACTCAAGGATGTTATGTACAGAGGAAGCCATATATACCAATATTTACAATAAGTCTTCAGCGGTCAAGGAGGTCAGTTAAGTCCACAGGAAAAGAGACAAGAGTCAAACTCTGGGGTCAGGAAAACTGCAAGAGAGAAACTGGCTAGCTCTCCAAGTGTACACTGCAAAGACAGTCATGGGGCAATACCTAGAATTGCTTCCATCATTACATCAGCGGCTGTTATTTGCTGATGATCTGGAAACTGCGTATCACAGTCAAAACACTCACATCTTGGCTTCTAGTCTGTGTCAGGTTTCAATTCTGGAATCTTTACTACATCACAGCCAAGTTCTCGACTATGAATAAGGCCTCCAAACATACACAGAGTGCTTTCTCATCATTGCTTAACCCAGCACATTACTATCAACAGGCTTGAGGAGCTGGCCTTTCGATGCCAGATGGCACTTTCTCCAGGGCTGGCTCGTGCCCACCAGTCAGGCAATACCACAACTCACATTTTCTAGTTTTGGGGAGAAAATTCTGGTCCAGGGGAGAAATGCAGTTGCATAGGGGAAAGCTGGTAATGAAAAAAATTAACAACTGCCATGACTTCATATAAGTAAGATAATGTGCACTTGCTCCATCATAGAAACGCCTGCTGCCATTTGATTCCCCCCCCCAAAATGGATGTTTCTCCACATAATCTATTTTATTATCCATATTAAAGCATATGTTAAAGAGTGGGAAAAGGGCAACCCTCTAGGTGTTTTAAAGCCTTATATATCCTAAAGGCACTAGATCCTGTCTGATCTTGGGAATGAAGCAGGGTCAGCCCTGGTTAGTATTTGGATAGGAGACCAACAACAAGTGCTATAGGCTATATTTTGGAGGAAGGAACTGGCAAAATCACCTCTGAAGATTCCTTGCCTAAGAAAAGCCTATGGGCTCTCCACAGGTCAACAGGCAACTTGAAGGCACATATACACACACCAGGTATTTTGGAACTGCAGCTCTCACAACCCTTCACCATGACCTAAGTTAGCTAGGATTGATGGGAGCTGCAGTCCATCAATATCTGGAGGGCCATATTTTGCCCACTCCTGGTTTTTAACGAAATGATTGTCAGCCGTTAGAGAGAAGCAATGGACCTGCCTATATCCATCTGTTCCACTTTTATTTCTTTTTAACTAGTGTGGAAATGTTTTGGGAAATGTTTTCCCAAACTTACCAACCAAGTTCAGCAGAGCTGATAAAGGCACAGAAGAAATATAAGTGTGTATGCTTCTCTCCTATCCACATTACACAATCATAGCACTCTGATACTTGGGCCATTTCCGCACTAGCCTGTTATAGCGTGATGATTCCACTTTCAACATCCTCTGGAATCCTGGGGTTTCCAGGTTAGGGAGGGGTCAGCTGGCCCCTCCCGAAACTGCAAACCCCAGGATTCCAGAGGATGTTGAAAGTGGAATCATCGGCTATAACAGGCTAGTGCGGAAATGGCCTTCATTAACTGCTATGTTTTTACCCTGTGAAATCCTGCCTGAGATACGTAGTTTCATGAGATATTTTTCTGCCTGAAAACTCAGATGCTGTGGTTTGGGGGAGTCCACTAGAGAATCTGAGACCTTTCTAGAGAATTCTAAGTAAAACTACAAATCCCAGGATTCAGGATGGTATCAAATGGCTATAATTATACAGTGCACATTAACACCAGTAGTACCTGTCTTTGACTTTAAAACACATATTCCTTCTGTGTATTTCAGGAATTGGATTGTGATCCAAGAAAGCTCATGCTAAAATAAATCCGTCTTAAAGGTGCTGCCATGCTCCCTCCTCTCTTTCCTTTGGTACTTAAATAAATTCACATGCTTCTCTTTTTTGAAAAACGTTTCTCAGCATTGTTCCTATATGCTTAGATTGATCACTTCTAGCTTGCTATATACCATTTGTTGAGATTTCTTTCCAAGAAAGTGAGCACAGAATGCAACTCCATGGATTAAAATTGAATTTTCTATTGTCTTGCTGTGACGGATGTTCAAGGGAAGGAAAGCCAAGAAACCAGACATGTCAACAAGCCACAGGAGCTGAAAAATACGCCCACCTTTAAGTAACACAGGTCTCTTAATTTGCTTCTCAGCAAAACAGAGACTTCCCCCATGCTTTGATTTGGAGCACCTCCCTTTCTAAGCCACAGGCTATAAATGCAACTTTAACTCCCAGCAACGAGTTCAAAATCTCAAAAGAAGACCAAAATAGATTAGTGAATGATGTAGCTATTTTGATCAGCTTTGTAATGCAGAAAGTAGCTATGCGTGAATCACAAAAGCTAAGAGGGAATTGGCTGTATGTGTCACACCTGCTTCTCCTGTAGAAGATGGAACAACCATGGAAGATTTTGGGAGCTGTAGTCCAAAATGTAATTTTTCCAGGCTCTAGAGCTATCCTTCCCTGCAGTGGTGATAGTGACTCTACCACTGACTTTCTCCATGGGTCAGAGAACATGCCTGAATACTGTGGGGCTTTCTTTTCAGGGCATTAGATTTCAATTGAACATTAGAAGGAGCTTCTTGACAGTAAGGACATTTCTGCACTAGACTGTTATAGTGCTATTATTCCACTTTCAACATCCTATGAAATCCTGGGGTTTGCAGTTTAGGGAGGGGCCTTTGAGGATTCCATAGGATGTTGAAAGTGGAATAATAGCGCTATAACAGTCTAGTGCGGAAACGGCCTAAAAGAGATTCAGCATTGGAATCAATGCCTAGGGAGGTGGTGGGGTCTCCTCGTCTGGACAAAATGGGGCTAGCCAGCTACTTGCTGGGGGTACTTTAGTTGGAGAGCCTGCCCTGGACAGGGGGTTGGACTTGATGGCCCAAGAGGCCCATTCCAACTCTATGATTCTTTGAGTGAATTCAAACAGCAGGGATGGGAATTCTGCACCCCTCAGGTGTTTTCAGGGTGCAACTACCAGTATCCCTAGCCAGCACAGATGATGGTAAGGGATACCGGAAGTTGCAGTTGCATGCTAGCACCTCTCTTGTGGGTATAGGCATCGCAATATTTATGAAACAGGGATTTGCATCTGTTTCATTTCACAAATTGTTAAGATCACAATGCAAACATAACCAGACAATGAGACAGATCTTTCCCCCACTTTCCATTTTGGGAATCCAGATGGTTGCTCACATCTAGTTCATATTCAGGTGAAACCCATCCCTCCAGCCAAGTGGCTTGTACCTTCGAAGTGGAAGTCCTAGTCAAAACAAAATAAAACAATAGCAATCAAGTTTCTTTCCTTCATGTTTTCCAAGATTTGCTTGAAAAAACTGGGGAAAGCAAAAGCAATTTAAAAGAGTGGAAATAAGGATGGCGGCTGGAAGGGCTAATGTGGACTTTTGTTTTATATTTCACGGCAAAAATTTGTGAAAAGGAAAACTACAGACTCTGTGTCTCAGGGGAAACCACATGGAAAGTTACATTCATATGGAGACTGGATGCTTCCATCAGGATTATGGCTGAGAACTCACACTGAATTGGAGAAGCAGTCACTTGCTGGCTGGGGGAGTTATAGACCCCAAAAAGTAACTTCTCTGTACTCTGCTCCTCACCTAGGTACATTAATAGCCAGGCATGGTCTGACAATTTGGGTAAATGAAACATTGCCCACACAACACCCAAGATCCTTCTCACACAGGCAGAAGGCATAGTTCTTGCAAGAGAAGAGGCTGGCTAATCAACCCATTGACTCTGCCTCTACTGACCTAACCAACTCCTGCCCCACCAGTCCTGGGGGGCATTACCAGCCCCTGTCAATAGCCCAATCCTATTAACACTATAACCTGGGAGTGAGCATCACTGAACCTGGGGCTTCCATCTTTGATGCAGAAGAACAAGGTCCAATTTGTCTAGCAGAATTGACAAGCACACCATTCACCAGTGGGGTCAATCGGTATCCCAAAACGGCGTCCCCAAGGTCACCCAGTGGAAGGTAGCCTAGCTTCTCTTCAGCCCCTGTGCTAGCAACCTCTTCACCTTAATCCCCACCTCCAGAAGCCACCAATGACATGAATGGTGATCAAACTTCAGTATGTATATTAGGAAACTACTTCCTGTGAACGTGCTGACTTTCTGCTTTTCCCAATTTATTTCTCCCACACTCAGCAAAGACAAGCCCAGTTAGCTCTTTCCTTTGTTTCTGAAAGCCTTCTCTTTCAATTTTTTTCTAAATGGATAAATTAAGCGCCACTAACAGTCCAATCGTCTGCATCCCCTTGAACATCTGGTAGCTTGCACGGCTGAGTTGTAGACCAAATGAGGTGGGACGCCTCCCTTGCCCTTTTGGAGTGAGGCACTCTCTGTGTGCTCAGCTTGCAAGCTGCTATAGGTAGCTAGTTTTTCAAGAAAAGAAAACATAAATACTGTACAAGGAGACCACGAGGACAATACGAAATGCCACCCACATGCTCCTTCCATCCTGTGACAACATGGAGCATAGTAACCCTGGTAACCAAGAAGGCCTAAAGAAAAGTGTTGTGGGGAGGCCTTTGTGGCGCAGCCCCCGGCATGTGCAGAATCTGTAGGTGACTCTGCTCAATATTGCACAATTCTTCTGTCTAGAGCCCGGTTTTTGCCTCTGTCACCTTCACAGAATCCACAAAAAGTAAACTTCCCTCCACCCCCAACGTTTTTCTTCTTCCCCTCAGCCCTACACACACACACACACACATGCACGCGCACACACACACGCTCCAGAAGCCATCTTGGCTGGTGACTGTCATCAACTTCACAATATGACACCAGCTACGTACAGAACTGCCTTTAATATCAATGTGCGGTAACAACCCTGCACTCAGCACAAGAGAGTTCAGCTGCCACTGACTGTGATATGGGTCCACAACCTTGCTCTACCTCCAGCTCACTGCTTGTTCAGAAATGGTGTGCACTCATCTCTCCACTCTTTCCCCCCTTTCAGAACACCTCCTCACCCCAGGCAACAATAAATAAAGGTTATTTATACATACATTTTGGAAAGACACACATACACACAAACACACACACGCACACATTCACCCCCAAGTTATCAGTATGCTGGCAACACGGGAGTGAACCCACTAGGGTTGTTGAGGCGATGGCGTGGCTGATTTTTGTGAAGATTACTACGGAGGCTACTGTGTGCTTTCTACATGGATGGAATATAATGGTACCACTGAGTGGAGTATCTGGACATCTGTATCTAGTCCAGGAGCGTGAGGAAAACCAATGGCCAGGAAAGAAATGGTAAAATTCCTACTTATAGTGGGAAGAGATGGGTGCGGAGATGATCCCAGAATTGTTTATGCAAGCTGGACTCAGAGGCGTCAGTGGATCAAAATGGGAAAAGCAACCACACCCCAATGTTCCTGGGTTCAGTGTGGGGGTTTTCTTACCAAGCCAAACACACAAAGCAGTCAATCCCTTCCACAGCAAGCCTGGGTTCCTGCACTGTTCTCTCTTTCTTCTTGTTCTGGGACCTTCTGGAGTGCCTGGTGGATCCGAATAAGCCCGCCCGCGCTTTGCACGAACATATGCCACGGCACTCATAAATACAGCAGCAGGTGCAAAGTTGTGCAATACGGAGCTGGAGGGGGCAGGGGAAGGGCTGTACACCATCCGTCTCGAGCCACTGCTCCTTCTGTGAGGTGGATCCAGGAGGCAATCGCCGTACAAAGAGACATTCAAGATGGGTGATGAGACACAGCTAGGAGAGCGGTACGCATCCATGGGCGGACGCAAGGACGGAACTGGAGCTTTCCGCCTCTCTCCCCTTCCCTGTTTGGATACCCCTCAGACCCTCCAGAGGAGGAGATGGTTTGTGCTGTCGTCCCGTCCCACCGTCTCACTGCTGTTGGTGAGTCTGAAGTCCTCATAACCGTCTCCGCCGCTGATCACGAGCATTTTGGACTTGGAAGGCCTGTGCCTCAGGGAGTCTCTCTTCTCCAAGTCACTGGACTTCTCTGTACCTAGGTAGCCAAGGAAGAGTAAAATGGCTTGTGTTACTTTCTGTGCCAGATCCCAAAGTCAGAGCCACATAAGCAGAACATGTGTAATTTGCAGGTAGTAAGCACTTAGAATATCAGAAAGCCAGCATGCTGTAGTGGTTTGGGTGTTGTACTATAACTCTGGAGACCAGAAGCAACTATTCTGAAAGCACTGGACTCACTGGACTGCAGAATCTCCTAATTCACACTATGGAATATAAACATCCCCGATTATTAGTTTCTTAAACTGGCCTTCTACTCCCAGCACTCTACTCAGAAATTCCAAGCGCTGTCCAGGACTCAGGCCATTTCTACACTAGCCTGTTATAGTGCTATGATTCCAGCTGGCCCCTCCCCTGAAACTGCAAACCTCAGGATTCCATAGGATGTTGCAAGTGGAATCATAGCGCTATAACAGGCTAGTGCGGAAATGGCCTCACTCGAAGAGGGAATCTGATGAGCCCAATTCAGAAACAAACTTCCAACCAACAAAACACTGCTGTAAATTTTTCTCCAGCTCAGATCCAAACCTGAGAACTACACCTCCCACCTTCTGTTTTATTTCCGTGCTTTTTCTATGTCAAGCCCATGCCAACCCACCTGGGTCCTTGGGCAAGGGAAAGAGGATATCAAAGCCTTCTGGCAACTCGATGGACGTGAGGAACCGGACATGCCCTGTGTGTCCTTGGGAAAGACCCACTGGCGAAGGCAGAATCTTTGAGGAGGTGGCGTTGGCTGTGATGGAGACCGTCAGCACCACTCCCGCACTGGTGCCAATCCAGAGAAGGTCTTTGCATGCCAAGAGGGCGGTGATTCGCAAGCAAGCAGCCTTGTGCTGGCGAATGATGGCATCCGACCCTGTGATCCGCCAGAGAAGAGAGCAATGATTACTTGTGTCATTAGATAGAACTATATTGTATAGTTTGAACCTCCCTTAACTGGAATGAAAATCTTCCAAAACCCCCCCTTTTTTTGCTGTCAGCTATTTCTGCCTTTGAGAAAGCTGCTGTGGTGGTTTTGCTTGTTTGTTTCTCTGATCCTCAGTCTCTCTCTTTTGGCACCAGCTGCCCACTCTATTCCACTTTGGTCAGACCTCATTTGGAATCCTGGGTCTAGTTCTGAGCATCTCCTTTCAAGAGGGATATTGACAAGCTGGAACATGTCCAGAGGAGGGTGACCAAAATGGTGAAGCAATGTCCTATGAGGAATGTCTTAGGGAGCTGGGTCTGTTTAATCTGCAGAAGAGAAGGATTCAAGTTGCAGGAAAGGAGATTCCACTTGAACCTCAGGAAGAACTTCCTGATGGTCAGAGCTGTCCAGCAGTGGAATAGGCTGCCTCGGAGTGTGGTGGAGTCTCCTCCTTCTTTGGAGGTTTTTAAGCAGAGGCTGGATGGCCATCTGTTGGGAATACTTTGATGGGTATTCCTGCATAGCAGGGAGTTGGACTCGATGGCCCCTGGGGTCTCTTCCAACTCTATGATTCTAAGAGGGGACATGATAGGCATGTTTAAATATTTGAAAGGATGTCATATTGAAGAGGGAACAGCCTTGTTTTCCACTGCTCCAGAGACTAGGACAAGGAACAATGGATTCAAACTACAGGAAAAAAGATTCTACCTGAGGCTCAGGAAGAACTTCCTGATGGCCAGAGTTGTCCGGCAGTGGAATCTGCTGCCTGGGAGTGTGGTGGAGTCTGCTTCTTTGGAGGTTTTCAAGCAGAGGCTGGATGGCCATCTGTTGGGAATGCTTTGATGTGTTTTCCTGCATGGCAGAAGGGGGTTGGACTAGATGGCCCCTGGGACCCCCTCTTCCAACCCTGTGATTCTATGATTCTAATGTTTTTGTCTCATATAGCCTATGACAGTTTGACAAGTCACCATGTTCAGGACGGATGCTAACAAGAATTATATTAAGAATACTGATGATTAAAACAATAAACTTATATAAGACTTCTAAGTCAGCGCTCTTAATATAGGAATTGCCAGCACCTCTCCTAGAATGCTTAAGCTGGTGACATGTCACAATGCACAGGGAACGGTACATCACAAAATAACTATTATTGTAGTCTGGGCATAATCTGGAAGCCTCTTCCTTCTCTACCAGCATTATATCATTTTGATGTTGGTGCCCTCTTACTTCCTTTCTGTGTATCATTGTTGCCCCCACCTTTCCCCCAAGGGACAGAAGACACTCAACCCAGATGGCAGTTCTCTCCCTACAATAATCATCCAAGGTAGATCAGGCTGCATCAAGGATGTCCAAAGATGACTAGGGGGAATTTGAACCCAGATCATCCTGGCCTAAATTCAAGCACTCTGTCTAGTGTAGACTAGCTCCCAGGTCTTAGCTCCAATACTGCACTGAATATTCAGGAAAAATCCCGAAGAGAAGGTATTTTCATAAAGATTTGCAGTGGTTGTTGTTGTTTTCATGCAAAAGAATCCCTGGTATCTATAGGTGGGGATGGGAAAGATCAGAGTTTAGAAAAGTTTGCTTTTTTGGGATTACAACTCCCAGAATCTGCTAGTCACAATTCTGGGAGCTGTTGCCATCAAAGTAGCATTTCAAAGCTACACTGATCTAAGCTGCATGTTAGACATGACAGGAAAATTAACAATGGAATTGTGAAAGTGAGGGTCGAGCTGTTCCTGTCCAGCACCAAATGCTGCCGTTAGGCAGTCTCTGTGTAAAAGCCAATCCCAATGAGTCTGAGTTATTACCCCCTCCCATAAAAGCAGTGTTTCCAGGCAATTCTGCTTCTTACCTGCCAACATCTTGTGGACTGGAGGAGTGATGTCCACTTCAGCCAACTGATCATAGCTGGCAGGATGGTACAGCCTCACCTGGGCACTGCCCTGGAGTGTAACCCAGACCCCCACGCTGGAGCTGACCATGCAGGTCACGCTGCGGTGGCTGTCCTGTCCAACCTGAAATGTGTGCTGGGGAGGAGAGGAAAGAAGCCAAGCTGAAGCCTTTGGTGGAAGAGGGGGAGAGAAAGGCATTTGTTCTCACTGTGTGACCTTCTGCTCAGTGTGTGGCTTTTTAGCTTGTGCCCAGTGAGGACTGGCTTAGGGAGCTGGGTTCGTTTAAACTGGAGAAGAGAAGGTTAAGAGGTGACATGGGCCATGTTTAAATATTTGAGGGGATGTCTTATGGACGTCAGTCCAATCACTAGTTCTCAATGGGAACAACCATGAGTGGTCTGTCTGGCCCCATCTGAGTCTTTGGATCCCACCTGAGGTCTCCTAAGATGCTCTTCAGATGAACAAAACTAAATGTTAATTGTGTTGTTGGGTAACTGAACTGAGATGGAAAGCAAGGCAAGAATGTACCAGAGCTGGGAAAGAGTTCTTTTCTTTTTTAAACCCCAGCTCCCAGAATCCTTCAGGCAGCACAGCCTCAGACCACACGTAAGAGGGAGTACCAGATGTAAGAGCTGACACTCTTCCTTTCCTACCTCCTGCTGCAGCGTGGATGTGTTGAGGACGATGACTCGGTTCTGGCATCCGCACCACAGCTTCCCACTGACAGCTACCATCTTGGTGACAGGGCTGCCCGGAGAGCCCAGTGAGAGGGATTTGGAGTTCTGAGAGTCCCAAAAACGTCCTGCCACAGAGAGAGGGAGAGATCCAAGAAAATAAGAAATCATCCCGCCTCCCTTCCATTGCAAACCCAGCCCTAGAGCAGATTTAGAGTCAAACATTTTACCTGGTTCTCTTTGGTAGGCAACAAGCTCTCCATTGGCCAGGGACACAAACACCTGGTTATCGAGATACCTGTGAGAAAAGTGATGTCAGCATAGTATCAGCTGGAATAAGCAAAACGATACCAGACTTGATGAAGGACAAGGTGGAACAACTCCCAAGGTTCGTTCTTTCTTTCTTTCTTTCTTTCTTTCTTTCTTTCTTTCTTTCTTTCTTTCTTTCTAATCAACCTCTCAGGGAAATTATGGTTTAAATGACACATTTATACTTGCCCTGAGTTCCATAAAGAAGAGATGTAAATCTTCTCTTAATTTGTTTTTCCATGCAAAAATGAATAATTTCTAAAGTTTTCTCCCTGTTGGGAGAAATTATAAGACTTTTAATAGAATCATAGAATCATAGAAATGTAGAGTTGGAAGAGACCCCAGGGGCCATCCAGTCCAACTCCCTGCCATGCAGGAACACCCTCAAAGCACTCCCGACAGATGGCCATCCAGCCTCTGCTTAAAAACCTCCAAAGAAGGAGACTCCACTACACTCCGAGGCAGCCAATTCCACTGCTGGACAGCCCTGACTGTCAGGAAGTTCTTCCTGAGGCTCAGGTGGAATCTCCTTTCCTGCAGCTTGAGTCCATTGCTTCTTGTCCTGGTCTCTGGAGCAGCAGAAAACAAGCCTGCTCCCTCCTCTACATGGTATCCCTTCAAATATTTAAACATGGCTATCATGTCCCCTCTTCACCTTCTCTTCTGCAGACTAAACATACCCAGCTGTCTAATCTATCCTCATAGGGCATGGCTTCCAGGCCCCTCACCATTTTGGTCGCCCTTCTCTGGACTTGCTCCAGCTTGACCATGTCCTTCTTGAATTGCAGTGCCCAGAACTGGATACAGTATTCAAGATGAGAAGCAGAGTAGACTGGTACCAGAATCTCCCTCGATCTAGACACCATACTCCTACTGATGCAACCGAGAATTGCATGGGGTTTCTTGGCCAATGCATTTTTGATTACTTTACTGCACTTTGGGGTTTGCGAAAAATCTGTTCCCCCGCCCCAGCAAAAAACATCTTTTTGGGGACAAAAAGTTCAAAATTGCCAAAAATATCATGGTAGCTGGGGGAGGGGGGAATGGAGTGTTTCCATGTATCAAGATAGCCTTTCTCATCAAAGATGAGAAAATTTGCAAACATTATTTATATCCTGACTGTAAAGCCAAGCAGGTATTGGTTTCTCCAAGAAATGAACGTATTTGCTACTTAGGCATGAGTTGGCAACCTGAATGTTCAGTTGAAACACAAGTTGCTTATCCTCACTGGATGGCAAGGGTGGGATTTTGTTATATTGGAGCACACATTTATGCTTTTTTCTATAGGCTTATCTGTCATCACTGCTCCAATGTGGATTTGTAGCTGCCCAGAAATAAGTGCGGCATGTACCTCTTGATATAATCAACCAAGGTGCAATGACATCAGAAGATGAACTATACAGTTTAGCCCTCACAGAGGTGGAAAACCAGTTTCTGCGTGGTAGCAAATTCAGTTGAAGGTGGGGATCATATGACAGCACTTGACTTCATACCAAGAAAAAAAGTGATCTGAAACAATTTCCCACATTTCATAATTTGCTCTGGTTTGCACTTTTGCTAGTAAATTGTGAAGGAAGGAACATAGTCTCTCACTGTCTCATCACTAAAAATCCTATGTAGCTCCTTTTGGATTCTTCAATTTCAGGAAACATTTTGCACATACACTTTCAGCCATATGGACTATAAACTTGCTTTCAAACAACAATGAAGGCGGTGTTCTCAGGAAGCTGGATTTGATGTCCACTGCTACATTTTCCAATTCAGAATCACTCTTTGATACTTACAGAATACATGTCACAGAGGCTGAATGTTGCATCTTCAAGCTATTCTTCCTGTTGCGGATATTATCTGAAGACTGGTACACGTGGATGCTGAAACCCAAAGAGAAGAAAGGAAGACATGAGATCCTGAATGGTTCCAAGGCAGTGCACAGAGAGGAGGTGCTGTGCTGAATTAGCGCTGTCTGCTAGTGAAATATAACTTCCTGGACTTCGGGCCTTTCTGCCCTACACTGTAACAGTGCTATTATGCCACTTTCAACCTTCTATGGCAGTGGTTCTTAACCTGGGGGTCGGGACCCCTTTGGGGGTCGAACGACCATTTCACAGGGGTCGCCACTCCTCAATCCTGCCCCCCTTTAAAAGAAGGTGGCCTCACAGCCAATGGGAGCAGTGCTTCTGAGACCCCTGCCCTGGGGTTCAAACTGCAAACCCCAGGATTCCATAGGATGGTGAAATAATAGTGCTATAACAGTCTAGTGCAGAAATAGCCAGGATGACTTTCTCCTCTCGCTTTTGTTGTGTGTGGACCCTTGGCGCTTGCCACACGCACGTGTTGTGTTCTTCGCCCTGACTGTCTTGCATTCCTCGCTTTTTGTATGTTCAGCGTCCGCACTCCCGTTAAGGGAGGGAGTGAAACAAAATGCATCTGCTTATGCCGCCGCCATCTTTCCTCTCTCCCTGTCCTTCCTCCCTGCGCCTCGTGTAAAATGTGGGCTGTTTTGGCATTGCTTTTGGGAGTGACTGGCTTTTTGAACTGTGGAAACCCAACATTCAGAACTAGAACTACTGCCTTAATTCTGGCATTGATGGACGCTTTCTGTGCTTAAAAAAAGGGGGAGGGTTACCAGTTTAGGCATAAGAAGTCTATCCAGAGCAGTGATTTAGGGCAGTGTTTCCAATCTATTTGATATTGGAAATAACTAATAACTAACTAAATAGAGATACATAAAATAAAAAAAACGAAAATGATTTTATGGTTGGGGGTCACAGAACATGGAACTTATATTAAGGGGTCACGGCATTAGGAAGGTTGAGAACCACTCTTCTATGGAATCCTGGAGTTGGCAGTTTAGGGAGGGACATCCAGAATTCTCAGCCAGAGAGCTCTTTGGCCTCAGGAAACTACAAACCCCAGAATTCCACAGAATGTTGAAAGTGGAATAATAGCACTATAACAGTGTAGTGTGGAAAGGCACTTAGACTTTGACCATTTCCACATGAGACTGTTATAGCACTATGATTCCACTTTCAACATCCTATGGAATCTGGGGTTTGCAGTTTGGGGAGGGGCCTCTAAATCCCCTCCCTAAACTGCAAACCCCAGGGTTCTACAGCATATTGAAAGTGGAATCATAGCGCTATAACAGTCTTGTGCAGAAATGGCCTTCCTCAATTGTGGCTCTAACTAGCCACAGAGATTTTCCACTCCCTCCAAAGCAACTCGTTGTTGTGGTTGCTCTGGGTCTTTTGGTCAACTCTGACTTATGGTAACTTTAGCTTTAGGGTTTTCTTGGCCAGATTTAGTCTGAAGAGGTTTGGCATTGCCTTCTTTTTAGGAAGAGAGTGAATTGCCCAAGGTGGGTTACAGTGGTTGAGTGGAGATTCAAACCCTGGGATCCCAGACTCCTAGTCCAGCACACAAACCACACTATGCCATAAAGTCAACCATATTGCTTTTCTACATTCATTCATTAATCTTTGCCTCCAGAAGTTGGAACACCTTTGAAGATTTTGTAACCTCACAGTGGCCGAGGGAGTTTACATGTCTATAGTTTGTTCTGTGGATTTCACTGGGTGCTTCCCAGTGGCGGAGCTTAGAGTGTGTGTGTGGGGAGGCATGGCTATGGCATGAGAGACATGACCACTGTGTGTGGGGGCATGTCTGTAGTGCATGGGGGCATGGCCAAGTGTGTAGGGGCATGGCTATGGGCTGGGATGCCCCAAAAATATTGCCGCCTGGGGTGAACGCCCCCCCCCCGCCCCTATGCAACTGGTGCTTCCCAGTTTCTGCTTCCAAATCATCCTGTAACCCATCTTTTTTGCTACTTACACAGAACACAGAAGTTGTTCCAAAACTGCCCTTAGGACTGAAAAGTTTCTAAGGCACAATTTTAACTTACCAGCCATCTTCGGTCCCCAACCACATGGAACTCTGATAGGCCTCGGGGTCCGTGCTCAGCAGGTCTTCCAGGCTGCCCCTGGTGAAGGAGCCTCGACTTGACCGCCTCATAGCCCGGCCATCCATAAGGCTCTCGCTGTTCCTGTTCTGGGTGAAGGTAGAAGCAAGAGGAAGGAAAGCAGCAGGATCTTGCTCCTCTTCTGAGCTAGTTGTTTCAGCTGTCACATCTTTAGAGCTTGGGATCTCCTCATCTGGCAAACAAAAGGTGGCATACACATAATGCATCAGAAAGTTTCTCTCCAAACATGAGACATGCAGTCAGGGGCCGGCACGTGTAGCAGGGGCCAGTTTTCACCACCCTGAGGGGCCACAGTTGGCCATTTACAGTCATAAATTGATCCAGAAGCAAACTGAAAGTAATGGGAAGACATTTTATATTCTGGGAGGCAGGGGCTTGATTTTGGTTCACTTTCACATGCAAAGCAAGTTTTAGGGTCTGGGCCTAGAACATCATCCATCCATCTGGCATTTTGGGCCACTTCATGAGGCACTGTGAATACGTGTGTCTCAACCACCATTTGCTCCCTTCCCAGAACTGCTCCCCTACTCTTCTGAAATTTGGAGCCCATAGTTCTGAAACAAGAACTCTTTCTCTGTCATGCCTGTTTTGGAAATTTTGACAATGCATGATTCCTCTACTCTTATATCTTGCAGAAGACTGATGGTTCTCTGCCTTATACCTACTACTCTCTGTCCAGCCAGATTTCCCAGAACTTGTTGTGTGGCTCACCTGGGCTCCCATGATTGCAGAGACCAATTTTATCCAGTTGTTGGATCAACATCCGTATCCCTTATTTTCTCCCTATATCTTTAAGTTAGAAGTATTTGTGCTTGGAATCAGCTGGTGATCCTCTACTCTTAATATTATCCTGCCTAACATGGAGACAACTAACTAACAAGGCACCTATTTTGCCATTATCTTCAATATACAGACTTCAGGGACTTAAATTTTGCAGAATACGTAGAGAAGTTTAGCTTCCAGCCTGTACCAACTTCTACATCAGTTTGTTGACCATGAATGAGCAGAGCTTGGAAAATTCACTTTTTGGGACTTCAGCTCCCAGACCTGTTTAGCTAGGGAGATTACTGGCCATGCACTGGTGAGGCATTTCTGGGAGCTGGAGCCCCCAAAAGCAAAATTTCCAGGTTCTGCACCAGCCTGCTACTCCATCATCCATTTTAAAGAGTGACACTCAAAATTCCAT
This sequence comes from Ctenosaura bakeri, assembly GCA_948474755.1. Lineage (NCBI taxonomy): Eukaryota > Metazoa > Chordata > Lepidosauria > Squamata > Iguanidae > Ctenosaura > Ctenosaura bakeri. Next base: position 728,679 of record CAOLHI010000129.1, read on the forward strand.
TTCGAAAACAACATAAAGCAGGGATGGGCAACCGCATGGGGTGTGAGCCGGCCAATTTTTGCCTTCATGCCCTCCCTGTGAGCCACACCAGCATGTTCAGGTACGCCTGAATTTATGTTTTGTCGCTTCTGCTTCCCATTTTCATCCTTTCTCCCCGCCCCTGCGCTGGAGATTTTGGTGGGTGGCCAATGTAAAGTGGGCAGTTTGGGAGCATTTTTGGCTATCTCAGGGTAAGAAATTGCCCCCAAATTGACCTGATAATGTTTTTTTACGGGTATAGTGGGGCTTTGGAGTCTGAAAAAGTGGGGTTCAGGGATCACATACAACCCACGGGCTGCACTTTCACCACCCCTGGCTTAAGGTCTTTCTGTTTTCAATCACTGTCACTTTCTCTGCATTGCCTATTCCATTTATGAATTATTCTATTAATTTTTTGTCTTTTAAAATTCACTCAAGACATGTATTTAGATACCTATTCCTGTATATATTTAAATATGCATTTTCTCTCAAATTATGTATTTGAATGTGTGCCTTCCCAAAATAGCATTAAGTAAATGAGCATTTTTCTACTTTTGTTTTTAACCTAAAACTGACCACATTGTTCAGAGAGGAACAGAAGTGTAACTGTATTGAAAAGCTAAGTTGTGATTCACATGTAAGTGCAGGAAATGTGAATCAGGTCCATTTCCACAGCTGCTAGCCAAAATCAAATGCTTCAAGCCACCCTAGATTTTCATTCCAGTAAATGCTTGAGAGACAGCATGGGTTAGCGGTTTGAGCACTGGGCTATGATTCTGGAGACCAGGGTTTGAATCCCTGCTCAGCCATGGAATCCCATTGGGTGACCCTGGGCAAGTCGCACTCTCTCAGCCTCAGAGGAAGGCAAAGGCAAACACCCCCTAAACAAATTCTGCCAAGAAAACTCTGAGATACTGTGCCTCAGGGTCACCATAAGTCAGAAATGAGTTGAAAGCAAACAACAACAACAAAGTGTTTGGAAACTAAGAACATTTCGCACGACACTTTATAGCGCGATGATTTCACTTTCAACCTCCTATGGAATCCTGGGGTTTGCAGTTCCGGGAGGGCCAGCCGGCCCCTCCCGGAACTGCAAACCCCAGGATTCCATAGGAGGTTGAAAGTGGAATCATCGCGCTATAAGAGTGTCGTGCGGAAATGGCCTAAGACATGAGCAGGAAGATGGATTGTTAGTCTACAGCTAATCTAGAATTATGCTGGCAGTATTTTATCTGCTGCTGCTTTAAGATGGTTGCTGTGTGAAATGTTTCTCTTTTCACTTAATGACAGTTGTCATTTTGATTGGAATTTTGGTGGTGTTAAACTGCCTCTGCCCCAGCAATGCGTATGTTTGTGGCAAGCTATACTGAAGACAGCATTCACTTAGTTTCCATAGCTTGTTCAAAAATAAAGATAAAACAAATAATAACATTTGGTCACCATCTTTCACTGCATATGGAAGGTGTCACATAATTCCGTGTAAAATAACACTGTTATTCTCAAACTGGTGAGCTGAACAAGCAATGGCAGCTACTGAGTAAACAAGCTCTGGGCAATTTAAAGCATAGCAATAAATGTGGAGTTTTGTTTCTTAGGAACTGAAAGATAATTGCAGCATGGGTTTAAACATTTCTGTATTTCCCTTCCAAAATCTTGTTCAAGGAAGCTGAACACTTGTTCCAAAAATGCCTGGTTAATATCATATGATCCTAGCAAAGTGCAGCTCCGGGCCCCCTCAAGGCTCTTGGCAAGCAGCCCTCGACTCCTCCAGACTCTGGTCATTTCCACACTAGACTGTTATAGTGGTATTATTCCACTTTCAACGTCGTATGGAATCCTGGGGTTTGCAGTTTAGGGAAGGGCCTTTGATGTTGAAAGTGGAATAATAGCATTATAACAGTCTAGTTCTGCAGTTTGGACTTTTTTTGGAGTTTGGAACACAGTACCTTTTTGGAATAGCCTCATGTCTCATTCATTTGCTACTTGTGTTCAAGTATGAGACGCAAGGCTAGAGAGAGGCTGAGGCTCTGTGAAATGGTGGGAATCAGAGTGCTCAGCACAAATCCATGCTCCCTGCCATTTCATGTATCTTCAGTTTCTCTCTTTTTGCTGCTGGCCATCCGCTTCTGTCTTTGAGGCAGCGGCGGTGGCAGTCCTACTCAGATCCTGATGTCTCAGATCTTCATTTTTTTCTCTTTTTGCTGCCAGCCATGGTTAGTGGCAAAAAGAGACTGAAGAATCAAGAGATGAACAAGCAGGAATGTCACAGGCAGTGCCTTGAAGACAGAAGTGGATGGTTGAAGACAAAAAGTTTTGGTTTTGGGAGGTTTTACAATTTTGGATTTCTGAATAAGAGAGGCTGAACCTGTATTAAAATTCACCTTTTAAAGATACAACCTCTCTGTACATTTAACTGTTTCATTAAAAAAAATCCCAAATGATGCAATTTTTCAGATCAGAAGTGGCTTCTTTGCCACTTCTGGGTTTTTTTTGGGGGGGGGATTTTTGGCTATCCATGTGGATTCTGGAGTGACTTGGGGCAGAGAGCAACCATAAAATATTGCCAGCATAATTCTAGATAAGCTGTAGACTAACAATCCATCTTCCTGCTCATGTCTTAGGCCATTTCCACACCACACTCTTTTGACCCTACAAATATACAAAAAAAATCAACATAGGATTAAGCTGTCTGTAGAATTAAAACAGTAATTTAAAGGCATAGCATAAAACAGTAATTTTTTATTACTTAAAGGCATAGCATAAAAAGCCCATAAAAATACAAATTACATTTAAAACAATTGGTTGCCCATAGTCTGCTGAAATGAAAAGAGCTTCAAATGTGCCTGCCCGAGTCATAAGATCTTCCCGGGAGGACTTTCTCTTCATCCCATAAATAAAATATCATATCGCCATCATCATCATCATCATCAAGAAAGAAATAAAACAAAAATTGCTCCCCCAACAGCTGTAATTGTCTACCCAGTCCTGGCAGATGCAGAGGTGGGTCAATTTCAGGTTGCAATGCTTCCCTGTCATAACAGTAGTCACATTGAAGGGAAAACTAGTTCTGTGCATACACACGCGCGCACACTGCATATTGTGTATCACACTGATGCTATGTTTGCTGTCATGTATGAGAAGATACCTGTAAATACATACATGTGGAGAACTGCTATGATGTCTCAGTTAACAGAGAGAGGGACTGGAGAGCAAAAGCAGGGGAAATGAGCATGAAGGGTGTTACGAGAACAAAGTGGCGCTGATATAATGGAGCAAGCTAGGAAAGGAGTCAACAACTGCCCAAAGTCCAGAGAGCCTGCGAAACACACCAGCCTGGGAAAACTGGGCAATGCTTTACTAACCAATGAATACTTAGCACAAGAGAATTTGTACAAACTGCCTATATACAATATGTATGATGGTTATGCAGATCAGCTCTGGCAACTTCTGTGAAAGTGTGCAGTTGCTACCCATGAGGATCCTTTGAATGAACCTACTGTTAACTTCAGAGTGTGTTCTTTGGAGCAATTGGGGTTATTCTGTACATGACAGTCAGGAAGGGAAGATATTCAGCCATGATGGACAAAGCTGACATGTGGTTTCCAGCAAATTGCGGGCCCCTTAATGCAATTGAGTGAAGTCTCTCAAAGGGAAACGGAAAGCTTTGCCAAGTGGATTATCACCTATGAAGTATTATATGATTGGGGTCGAGGTATTCAAAGGACTGTGTCTTCCCGTATAAGCCTGCTCATCTAAGATCCAGGTTAAAACCAGGCTTTGGGTCAAACTGATTTCATCCAGGCTGCACATGTTTCATGGTTATATTATTCAAGATTGCTTGAACTGGTTTCTGGCTATTTCTAAACTGAGAAACTATTTAATATATTTTTAATTTTTTAAAACTTTCATAATTATTTAATTGTTTTAAGTTGATTTTATTGTAAGCTGCCCTGAGATCTTTGGATAAAGGGTAGGATGTAAATATTCCATTAAATAAATAAATAATAATAATAAATCTTTGGGGCAGGTGTTCCTTTTGAATCCCCCATCTTCATAGGCACATTTAGTGGGAATGCAGGAGAGGGCTTTCTTTGTGGCTGCTCCTACACTCTGAAATTTCCCTCTGCAGGAGGCTAGACTGGCTTCACCCTTGCTGTCCTTTTACTGGAAGGTGAACCTAATTGACTGATTGGTTAATTGACTGAGTTATATCCCATTTTTCTCCTCCATGGGACTCCAAGCAGCTTAAAATATAAACTAAGGGCCTTTCCGCCCTCCACTGTTACAGTGCTATTATTCCACTTTCAACCTCCTATGGAATCCTGGAGTTAGCAATTCAGGGAGAGGCATTTAGGATTCTCAGCCTAAGAGCTCTTTGGCCTCAGGAAACTACAATGCCTAGAATTCCACAGGAGGTTGAATGTGGAATAATAGCATTATAACAGTGTAGCGTGGAAATGCCCTAAAACAGAGTGTCTAAAACCATATGGAGTACAAATGCTAAAAAGGCATTAAAAGATACATTCAATTAAAACATTACTTTTAAAACATGAACCAAACAAGCAATTAAAACCCTTGAACCGCACATTATATGCTAAAAACAGTACACTTAGTTGCATATCACTCCACCCTGTGCAGCCAAGGCTGAGAAAAGATCTTTGCTTGCTGGTGAAAGATAGCAAACAGAGGGCACACTTAATCTCCCTCGGGAGGGAGCTCCAAAGTTTACGAGCAGCCTGAGAAGGCCCTCTCCTGTGTCCCACCAGCTGAGTCTTGGAGGGCAGTGGGATGAAGAGAAAGTCCTCCCGGGAAGATCTTATGACTCGGGCAGGCACTTTTGAAGCTCTTTTCATTTCAGCAGATGATGGGCAACCAATCGTTTTAAATGTAATGAGCTTTTTATGCTATGCCTTTAAATTACTGTTTTAATTGTACAGACAGCTTAATCCTATGTTGATTTTTTTGTATATTTGTAGCAACATGTGATTTTTATTTGCTTGTTTGTTTTTAGGCTTATAAGCTGTCTTGACGACAAGTCTTGTAGAAAAGGTCCTGGAGGCAAGTCATGGAAACCATCAAGCCCTATGAGGAGTGGCTTAGGGAGCTGGGGATATTCAGGCCCTTTTCGCACGGGCCTTTTCTCGCGCAACAGCCCCGTGAGCCTTGCGGGAGTGGGAGCGTCGCTCCGCATGACGCACTCCCACTTCCGCCGGGCTCACGGGGCTGAAGCGGCGTGAGCGCGGGTTTTTTGATTTTCGCTTCGAAGTGAAAATCACCCGCGCTCGCGCAACGCTCCCGGCGCCCGCACGCACTTACCTCTCGTGTGGAGCGTCGGGGAGCTGGCCGGGTCGCGCTTCCTTCCCTCCGCTCCTGCGGAAGGAAGGGACGGGACGGGGCGGGGCACTAGCGCGACGGACTCGACACATCCTGCTTCGCGCGCGCGCATGTGGGGGGGGCGGACGCAACAAGCTCCTTTCTCGCGTGCGCAGGGGGGATGGACGGGACAGGCTCCTTTCTCGTGCGCACGGGGGGGATGGACGGGACAGGCTCCTTTCTCGCACGCGCGCGGGGGGGGATGGACGGGACAGGCTCCTTTCTCGCGCGCGCGCGGGGGGGATGGACGGACGCGCGAGCCACCGCCGCCTCCGGGAGCCTGCTGCTTCCCCGCTCGTTCCTTCGCCTGCGGAAGGAAGGAGGGGGGAAGCGGCAGCCTCCCGGAGAAGGCTTCTTGCGCGAGCCGCCCTCCTCTGTCGCGCGAGCGCCGGTGCTGCGAAAAGGGCCTCAGTCTGCAGAAGAGAAGGTTAAGAGGGGACATGATAGCCATGTTTAAATATTTGAAGGAATGTCATGTTGAGGAGGGAGCAGGCTTGTTCTCTACTGCTCCAGAGACTAGGACAAGGAGCAATGGATTCAAACTAAAGGAAAAAAGATTCCACCTAAATATTAGCAAGAACTTCCTGAGGGGTAAGAACAGTTCAACAGTAGAACCTGCTGCTGCTTCACAGTGTGGTGAACTCTCCTTCTTTGGAGGTTTTCAAACTGAGGCTGGATAGCCATCTGTCAGGAGTGCTTGGATTCTGTGTCCCTGCATGTCAGAATGGGGTTGGACTGGAGGTCCCTTGTGGTTTCTTTGGATTCTATGATTCTATAAATAAAGCCATTGTGTATGTTTAGTCTGCAGAAGAGAAGGTTAAGAGGGGACATGATAGCCATGTTTAAATATTTGAAGGGATGTCATGTAGAGGAGGGAGTGGCCTTGTTCTCTGCCACTCCAGAGACCAGGACAAGGAGCAATGGATTCAAGCTGCAGGAAAGGAGATTCCACCTGAACCTCAGGAAGAACTTCGTGATGGTCAGAGTTGTCTGGCAGTGGAATATGCTGCCTCGGAGTGTAGTGGAATCTCCTTCTTTGGAGGTTTTTAAGCAGAGGCTGGATGGCCATCTGTCGGGGGTGCTTTGAGGGTATTCCTGCATGGCAGGGGGTTGGACTGGATGGCCCCTGGGGTCTCTTTCAACTCTACATTTCTATGATTCTATGATTCTATGAACTCACTTCCAAAGCTTGAGGAGATGGTAGAATGGCTGGCTTGGCTCTGGAGGGTGCCAGAGGGACTTGGCGAGGACTCATCGTCAGTATCGTCACTGTCGAAGGGGACCAGTTCCCGATTGGTGCTGTCCATTGGCTCCGAGAGCTCCAGCGAAGACCCAGAAATGGAGATATGCAAGCACTGCTGGGGCCCAGACTCATCCAGTGTCGTGTGAACCGGTTCTGAGGATGGGCTGGTCAGAGATGTGGGACGCTCCCTGGGGGGCAAAGTGAAGTGGGAGGAAAAGCCATGAAACAAGTCCAGCAACAGAACAGAGACAATAGAAGCAAGAGTAGGAGAAGTGAAGAACTAGCAAGGCTGCGATTTCATAGATTTCAGGGCACTGGACGACTTAAACTGAACCATAAAATAAATAGAAACACCCAGGGCAAGGATATTCCCTGCAGCCTTTTCATTTATATCCCACCTTTCTCCCAAGGCAACTTAGAAGAAGGCAGAAAATAGCAACAAAAGTACATAAAACCATACAAAATTAAGACTGAAATAGTGTTCAAAAAACCCAATAGGATTAAAACCATTTAAAATCTCACTTTAAAACCGGGTCATTTCTGCACTACACTGTTATAGTGCTATTGTTCCACTTTCAACATCCTATGGAATCCTGGGGTTTGCAGCTTAGGGAGGGGCCTTTAGAATTCTCAGCTGGAGAGCTCTTTGGCCTCAGGAAACTACAAACCCCAGAATTCCACAGGATGTTGAAAATGGAATAATAGCACTATAACAGTGTAGTGTGGAAATAGCCAAAGATTAAAAACAGTGCAGCATCATAAAAGGGCCTTTTCTTGTTAAAAATCAGTTACCAAAGAAGGCTCACTGGAAAAGAAAGATCATAATCTGACACTAGAGGGACAACAACGAAGGAGCCATCCCCAGGGAAGGCGTTTTGAAGGCTGGGAACAGCCAAAGAAAAGGCCCTCTCTTATGTTCCCACGAACTCTGGCTGTGAAGGTGGTGAGATAGAGAGAAGGGCCTCCTCTGTAGATCTTGAAGCTGAGATATGCTCATTATCAAACCTGTGATATCCCTGATACAGTAGTTTTTGGATAAGCAAAATCTGTACCAACTGCATTTGGCCAGTTATGTAGCTCAGCTCTGAACACAAGGGAACGGCAACCGAGAGCAACACAAGGGAACGGCAACCCAGAGCAACAGCACAGGGGGAGTAACAGCCTCAAAAACAACCCAGCTGGAGTAAAAGGATCCCTCCTTTGCTGCATCGGAACAATGGTCCATGTAAACTTGCCTGGCTGGCAATGACTCTCCAAAGCTTGAGGCAGAAGACCTCTTCTTGCTCCACTGACTGTAGTTGCTAAGGAAAAGAACTGACATTAAATGGCACGCTGATGTCTATCTCCTTCTCCCATAGACTTGGGATGGTTTTGCACTGAGCAGGCATTCTTCACCTGATCATTCTTGAAATACATCTAAATCAAACATTTGTCCCAGGTCTTCAAAATGCCAAGCCAAAACTTCAAACATTTTGTTTAAGGTTTTGGGGGTGTTGGAGGAATAAAAATGGGGTGGGGAGCAGCCCATCTGGCAAATTTGAGGGGAACAGATGGTCAAATTTGGGAGGCGATGACTCATTGCCTGTCATCAGAGATCTTCTGGATAACTGCCATATTTTTTTTTCCAAAGTTCCCTGGAACAACATCACCATGAGGCAGGATTGTCCTGCCTCAACGAGGCTGTTGTAGGAAGCGGGAAAAGTGACTACCAAGTGCACTGATGCTTACCTTAACCAACCCAACCCAAAAATATTCCCCCTCCACCTTGTTTTTCTGCCCACAAGTGGGGAATGAGGTAGCAATTCTGCCACCATTTGACATTCTGGCTTCAAATCCTTCTTTATTGGCTGGTCTGATTTTTAGCATTCTTTTGGGTTAAACTGATTAAGCAATAACCCACCTTTCTTCCTGCATGGGACCCAAAGCAGCTTATGGTATAAGGTAAAACAAAATGTAGCTAAGCCATATACAGTATAGAAGTTTTAAAAATTAACCGATAATCCAATTAAAATATTGTCAAAAGTTGAAAACACATTGAAAACTCAGTCAAAAGTTAAAACCACATCACACCCCATTAAAAGATTCTTCTGCCATGACAAGCTAAAAACCAAATGTGAGCATAAATACAAAGGTCCTGCTGTTTCTCCAACCTTGGGACTCAAGGTTGCTAATGGAGTTCTTTTCCAAGTTAAGGCCATAATCCTGCATAGTCCAGCCTAGTGAAGTATTTCTGCATGTGGAATTATAACTGTCCATTCACTGACCACTGGATATACTGTAGAGTTGTTGCAGCCCTCCTCTCCCCATCATTGTGGGTCTGGGAAAGTGATGAGGGATGACAGAACCATCTGGCTATGTCTTTGTATCCTATGGAGAAATGATTCTGTCAGGGGCCAGGACCTGGCTTCCACAGGTGAACAGCAGCTTTGAAGGAGAACAAACAGATGCCAGTGCATCAGAAGCTAATCAAGTTGGGATGATAGCCAGCTGGTTCCAGCCTTCTTAAGGAAGGCAGAGGGCAGTGGCTCAATGTCAGAAACAATTCATGTGTTTGCTGGCTCTTACCTTGTGTACTCTAGATTCCCTGCCTGGATTTTCTGACCCTGGGCTGTCTGACCGTGTTGCCTACCAGATTCTTGGACCTTTGGACTCATTCTTGACTATGTTTCTGCTCCACACTGAACAGGCAAGCATTACTGGTTCTGAGCAGTCTCCTGCTAGCTTGGCATTCCATGCCAAGCAACAAACAGCTGCTGCCTGAGACAGATTCCATCCACCATTGAGATCTGGTGGTGTCCTCCTGAGTCCTCAGCAGACAATGTATTCATTTTGGGTCTGGCAGTGGTTATATAGCCAGACACTTCTCTGGTCACCACCACTCTCCCCAGTTAGGCCATGGGGGAGGAGCAACTCTATGGTAGGTCCAGAGAAGCGCTTTTATTGGTGTGGAGGAAGGAAGGGAATGGTCAAACATCACATCCACCAAAAAGAGATATCTGAGGGCATATGGTGGGCTTAGCCTGTTTATGCCACTAGCAGGATTCCAGATAAAAATGTTGATAATACTGGTAAGAACCAGTGTGGTGTAATGGTTTGAGTGTTGAACTATGACCCTGGAGACCACAGTTCAACTCCCTGCTTGGTTGTGGAAGCCCACTGGGTGACCCTGGGCACGTCACACACTCTCAGCCCCAGAAAACCCTGTGATAGCTTTGCCTTAGAAATTGGAAATGCCTTAGAGGCACACTGGTAAAGATAGACCAAGAAGGTGACTCAGCATAAGGCCACTTTGGGTCTCATATTAGGAGAAAAGCAGGATATCAATCAATCAATCAAACATAGTTTTACTTTTTTAAAAAAGCTTGGGCTGTCCCCAACCTCATCCTGGCTGCTTCTGAGCCAGGCATGAAGCGGTTGTACGGGTTGAGGGGATCTGCAGTCTGTTATAGATCTGTAGTAACTTTCCTAAGCTCTCCCTTTTTCACCTGTATGTTCTCTTGAGGCCCGGCACAGAGGCGATGCAGAGAATCCTGGCAGAGCAGACGGCAATGCAGGCTTCGACAATAGGCTCTTTCCTGATGCTCAGAAGGCAGACCTGTCCGACGTAGCCGTCGCTGTTACACACCCAGACCTCGTAGGCATTCTCAGGGTTGCTGTGGCTGGGAGAGGCACAGGAGAACTAGAGGAGAGGAAAAGGACAAAGGCGTCAGGTTCAACATTTGCACGGAAAGGGTCTCTGCCGACACCATTCATTCACTCTTCCCTTTGCACACAAAGGGAGAAAAAGAATCTAAATGTTTATGGACTAAGAAGGTAGAAGATATCTGAGCAGCCTGCTGCACTGAGAAGTGACATGACAGCCATCTTTAAGGATCCGTAGTGACACCACATTGCAGATGGAGCAAGCTGATCTTCTGCTGCTCCAGAAACTAGGACATGAACTAATGGAATCAAAACACAAGAAAAGAGATTCTACCTAACTATTAGGAGGAACTTCTTTACTGTAGGTTTGACAGTGGAACAGACTGCTTCAGAGGGTGGCAAACTCTCCTTCTTTGGAGATTGGAGAGCTATCTTTCAGGGGTGTTTTAGCTGTGTGTTCCTCCACAGCAGCGGGTTGGACTAGATGGTCATTGTGGTCTCTTCTAACTCTAAGAGTCTATGAGTCCACCAAACACATCAACCTGGAATTGGAATGTTCATAGCAAAGCTTGGAAAAGTTACTGGCCACGTAGACTGGCGCATGCTGGGAGTTTTAGTGAAGCTGTAGTTTACTATCAATGTTAGATCCTAAATTGGAAAGTTGGCTGAGAAGCAAACAGGACTCAACCAGCACTGCTGCTCTTCCAGGGTGGGCCAAATTTCAATGTCTGGATCATCCCTCCCACTGCAGCAACTGAAGACAATACAGCAGCATTTCCCTCTGACCTGCTCCCTCCCCAAAACAACAAAATTCAAAGCTAGGAGGAGAAAGTAGGCAATGGAACCAACAATAAATATACAGGAGTAGATATGGAACTGAAGAGGCATCATAGCTGAGGTGAGAGTTAGAGATATTTTCTTTTAAAGTAGGTAGAGCAGCCTGCAGTGATCATACTTTTGGACATTCTTTCCATCACTCTAAATGTATAAGGAATATTAAGTTGCCTTTTTGAAAAATTCCTTTCAGCTTTCCTTGGCACCTTAGCACTTGGGCAGCAGCACCAGTTACTGCTGCCATCACTGGGGATCTTTAACTAAGACTAAACTGGGTCACCCAAAACCAACACAAACTACTGGTTACCACAGTCTTCATTCAAAGTGCCGTAAACATAATTGAACAGCACTGAGGTGGGTTTGTTTTCAATCTGGTAAGCAAATAAAACACATGAGCTAAGAGTTTACATCAAGATTGCATAGTTTAAATCAACATTTGCTTAATTAAATGACAGCTCTACTACACCATCTTTTTGGTGAATATTGACACTGTGCAACCAGTTACCTATCTTCCAATGTGCTTAGTTATTGCCCTACTGTTAAATGACTGTCTCTGCAATCCCAGTGAAAAAAGTGGTGTAGTGAAAGCAGTGTCAAATAATTACGCACTTCCAAGAGTGTGCAACTGCCTGAGCAATGGTTACATGCAGAACTCTGCTCAGCAACTGTGTGGTGAATCTGAACATTAAGCAAAAGCAGAAAATGTAAACTGCGAGCATAAGGGAACTCAGATGTATGTAAAACATCAACAAGAGACCAGATATGGTTTTTAAAATACTTATCTAAGAACTGTTTATTTAAAAAGGAGGAGGAAATCCTACAATTCCTTGGAGGGGATATGTGATTATTTTACCTTGCCTGGGAGGATTGAACCTCCTTTCTTAGCTTTCTTAGCTTTAGTAATGATTTCATTACTAAAAATATAATGAAATAATCTCCTCCAACCACACAGCATAGAACAGAACTTCTGCAGACAAGGTGCCTTATTGATGCTTGAAACTGGAACAACAGTCAAAGCTTTGAGATTTAAGCACCTGCCTGGAGCAGTCAAGGTCTAAGATGTTAGTTTAGATGTTAGTTAGCACTCTGTTTAGGGAGAATATTGATCAGCTGGTAAGAACAGGCTTCATTTCAAGTGCAGTGAAGTTAAATGAACAACAGTAAAGTCTACTGTGGGTTGTCTACACAGCCAGCAAGAGGAACAAATGTTTCACTCAATGTAGTACGGCGGAGTCATTGGCTCTTTTCGCATGCTTTTTTTTTCTGCGCAAGCGTCCATTGAACATCACGTGAGTGGGAGCATCGCTCCATATGACGCACTCCCACTCGGCGACGCTCACGAGGCTGAAGCAGGGTGAGCGCACATTTTTTTATTTTCGGCTGTAAGCCAAAAATACTGTGCGCTTGTGCAATGCTCGCAGCGCCCTTGCACATCTACCTGCGTGCAGTGCGTCGGTGAGCCGGGGCAGTCGTGCTTCCTTCCCCCAGCACAGCCTACAGCTCCCAGACTGCGCTGCGGAAGGAAGGGGTGGGACGCTGTTGCAACGGTCACGCTACAAGGAAGCCGATGTGGGAGGCAAGAAGGGCTGTCGTGACTGGTTCACGTGAGTGGCTGCTCGCGTGAGCGCCGCTCCCCACTGCCGTGACAAGGTAAGGTGCGAAAACAACAACAACACAACTGTGTGCTTGATCGGCAAAACTGAGACCTACTTGCATTCCACTCCGTGTTTTCATGATTGGAATCGCCTTCAGGAACTCAGGATCCAGGCAATTTTTGTTAGAAGCTGGTTATGGAAACAAAAACCAACAAACAAGTCTGTGGCATATATAAGCATATGAAAACACACTAAAATATAAGTGGCATCTGTTCCCTTTCTGTGGCAGTGGAGCTGCTTTGATGTTACAGAACGTTCACAAATATTTTAATCATCCATACTGCTGACAACAATATAGCACAAATTCTGCAGCAAAAGCAAAAGGGCCCATTCAACAGGAATTTAAACTGCAGCTTGTTCATCAGACCCGTATCTAGGGTGGGGCAACTGGGACACGTACCCTGGGCACCAATGCCACAAGGGTGCAAAAAAGCTGATCCCCCCCACCCTCCCACCAGTTCCTGGCCTGCTGCTACCCCACTACCCCTGCCAGGGTCGTTCCTAACCTGGTGTGGTGGCAGTGGCAACAGTAGCCTTCTCACCAAGGCCTGGCTCGCCCCCACCTCCCTATCCCCATTGGGGTCTTCCTCAGCCCAGGGCAGTGGGAGAAGCAGCACCTAGGCGCACAGCTTCTATGATCGCCCTAAGCACTGTTGACCTTAGATACACGACTTTTGTTCATACATATTGCAGTGGTACCTATAAATTACACCTGACTGGTACCTCCACAAAATGATAGAAGCGAGACAGCATGCACTCTTTGGGTAGAACTCAAAATTGTAGAAGACCAGAACACACTAATTGAAGATCACTGCCAGCCACGCTTCTATCTTCAGAGCCTCATTTTTATATGGATTACACTGTACCTTGCCTGTACTGATTTAGACTGCAGAAGAGGGGATGGAGATATACTTAGAGAGCTGGGTATGTTTAGTCTGCAGAAGAGAAGGTTAAGAGGGGACATGATAGCCATGTTTAAATATTTGAAGGGATGCCATGTAGGGGAAGGAGAGGGCTTGTTTTCTGCTGCTCCAGAGACCAGGACAAGGAGCAATGAATTCAAGCTGCAGGAAAGGAGATTCCACCTGAACCTCAGGAAGAACTTCCTGATGGTCAGGGCTGTCCGGCAGTGGAATATCCTGCCTCGGAGTGTGGTGGAGTCTCCTTCCTTGGAGGTTTTTAAGCAGAGGCTGGATGGCCATCTCTTGGGAGTGATTTGAGGGTGTTCCTGCATGGCAGGGGGTTAGACTAGATGGCCCGTGTGGTCTCTTCCAACTCTACATTTCATGATTCTATGATTCTATAATCAAACATTCCTCTCTACGATGACCACAACTAAAAACATAATACACACAGAGAGAAAACCAGCACATTGGGAAGAAACACAGACTAGTCTTCATCATCGTACGCCACTTTTCTATGCCTGGAGATCTACATATTTATTTGTCTTGCAGGGAGCAGCATTCAAACCAAGTGCCTGTCTGGAAAATACAGCATCTGATGAACTGTCAAACATCATGATTTTCAACATGAGCTACCTAGTTTCTTCTTAGTGTCCTCAAAAGCCTGCTCAAAGCTGTGGCGTGCATCAGGATTGGGAAACTCAAAGATGTAGGATTCTGTGCCATCAGCTTTTGTGGTAGTCAGCTCCATCTTGTTAGGCGGGAAGGACATGGAGAAAGACAGCGACTGCTTCTCTGCCAGCTCGCGGTGGATGGCCGCCATGAGGTCCTTGATGACATCATCCAAGCTCTAAGGAATGTAAGGACATATAAATATTGTTAGCAAGGATGATTACTATTGTCATTCTTCCTGCTTTTCATGTTACTTATATTCAGCCTTTCCCTCCTTTCCAGGATTTAGAGAAGGTTACAAAATACAGAAAAAAAGCTCAAATCAGTAAGAACATACAAAAGTTAGGATACAATTATGAGAAGAATGAAAAGGAGTTTTAAATGCAATCACTAGAAAGCAAGAAATATGGACAACACAGTACATGATTACAAACCCTTTCCCGATAAGTAGTTAATTCCCAAGGGACTGGGCCAACAGAAAGGCCTGCCGGAGTGGCTGCTGAACACCATAGAGGAGGCCAGTCTAACCTCTCCAGGATGGGAGCCCCAGAAGATGGGAGCAGCCACTATTTCACGTTGCCATCAGAGGCAGCTGTGAGGCTGGTGGGAGGGAGAGAAGGGTCTCCTCTGAGGAATTAAGTGCTTGCCTGGAACTAAGCTTGGAAACAGACTGGTCGCTAGTTGAGCTGCTGCAACAAAGGAGCTGTGTGCCCTCTGTAACCCTTCCCAATCTCACTGTTGATATCTACCACTGGCAAGGAGACAGTGTCTATATTTAGATATCTTGATTGTCTTCCCCTTGCTTCATTCATGCAAAGTATTTATCTTTTTCACCCACTTGGGCTCCCAAACCATGCACAATAAAACAGATAAATATGTCCTTTAAAATCAGTTTAAAAGCCAATTTTTGAGAAAGCTTTTAAAAACTAAAGGCCACTATGAATAACAATACGCTTTGGTCAGTCAGAGGAAGTTCCACGGTGATGGGAGTAGCCTAGCTTCTTTAGGAGGGAACTTCACAGTCCAGGGAGTGCTACGGAGAAAGCCTTGTTTTGCGTGTTCATCAGCCTAGCCTTTCAAGGTACTCAGATATGTAGGGGTCTCTGCTGAAGATCTCAAACTCCGGGCAGGCTCACACAATAGAAGATACTGTACCAGATATCTCAGTATTCACTGCTGGATTAATGAGACACTTTGATGTTCTGCTAGTTTTAGTGGGGCTGCACTTTTTGTCTATTTGCATACTCCTCTGGCCCTTGGATAAAGATTTCTCCTACCTGATGGGGAAAGTTGAGAGTTTCAGAAAGTTTGCTGACTTGACCAAGTGTGCTGAGGTCTTCATCTAAACGGCATATGGCCTTCTGGATACTTTCACGGTTGGTGGACTGAGATGCTCCTACAGCAAGACAAAAATCACAGGAGTGTATCAGATGAGAGGAGGGCTGTAGTCAGATGGCTTGTGAGTTAGCAAGCTTTGTTTATTTTTTTGCTTGATCAATTCATTAAATTTATACTCTGCTTTTATTCCTGCCATGAAACCCAAAGCAGTTTAAAATTGTTTTTTACCAAAGTTAAAAAACAATTAAACAACAGAATCAGAAGTCATAAAGATACAATGGTTAGGTGGGCACAGAACATTGGACATTCAGTTGAACTAGAAACTTGGGAGAGAGCGTGGGAAATTGATATAAAATTTACACCAAACCTAAATTTAAGAGAAAAAGTTTGTAAAATGCTGCACAGATGGTCCATGACTCCAGAAAGATTACAAAAAATGACTAAAAACGGGAACACAAGGTGTTGGAAATGCGATGAAAAGGTGGGGTCTTTTTTTCATATGTGGTGGAATTGCAGGGTAGGAAAAAAATTTGGAAAGGGATACATGATGAAATTCAAAGAACTTGTATTTTGAATTTTCAAATGAAACCGGAGTTTTGTTTGTTGAATATGTTAGGGCAACAAAGGGAAATAAGATGTCATCAGAAGATATTATTATATTTAATAACTGCTGCAAGGTTGACATATGCGCAATATTGGAAAGAAAGGAAATATACTGATATAGAAGAATGGAAGCTAATAGTTCTGGATATAGTAGAGACAGAAAAACTAACATGTTCCTTGAAAAATAAACCT
This sequence comes from Ctenosaura bakeri, assembly GCA_948474755.1. NCBI lineage: Eukaryota > Metazoa > Chordata > Lepidosauria > Squamata > Iguanidae > Ctenosaura > Ctenosaura bakeri. Next base: position 745,151 of record CAOLHI010000129.1, read on the forward strand.
ATCCAGAACTTTGAAAGGGAATGGAGAGAAGTTTTGGACTGGATAAAGATATAAATGTATAAGAAATAAAGAAAGAAATAATGTAATCGTTCTCTTCTTTGTTAAGCAGAAATTATGTTTGTATGTAATGGAAATAAGTAGATTCAACTGGAAAATTTAAGCTTGGAAGTGGGAAGGGTTTTTTTATTTTTAAAATTAAATTTTTAATAAAAACATTAAAAAAATCTATTTAAAAAAGCAGATGGTTAAAAAGAGTTTAAAAATACACTTAAAACATAATTGAAAAGATACAAGATAAAAAAGCACGCCACTTTCAAACATCCTCCTGCCATGTTCGTAAAAATCAAAGGGCTGCCTAAATAGAAAGGGCTGCCTAAATAGAAAGGTCTTTGCCTATTGGTGGAAAGAAAGCCATGAGCTTTGGCAATATTGACTGCTTTTGGAAATACTTTAATGCTTTAAAACATTTGTGTTTGTGTTTGGGGTTTGCAACCACGATGTCTAAGATGAGAAGAAATAATCCCAGAAAGGCGTTAGTGACCACACCCTTCTGTATCCACCAAACCAGCTGTTCATTAATTTATTTATTAAAATATGTCTATTCCTCCCTATCCCTAAGAATCCAGGATGGTATACCATAAAATCAATTCAAAGAATTTAAAATTTAAAGTGGTAAAAACAAACTATAGTCTAAAAAATATATATTAAACTATGTAACAATATATAACAGCTTAAAGAAGTTTAAACATGTCTAGTAGTTTTCTCCTTATCCAAGACGCCCCCCATGGATGCCTGAAACTGGGGACAGAACAGGAAGCCTACACCACCACTGCAAGTAGCAGTCTAGTTTCACAGGGATCATAGAGAGGATTCACACTACTATCTCTCTATAGTCCTTGCAAAGCTAGAGGGCTACTTGCAGTGATGCCAGAGTCGTCTTCTGTGGTGATGTTGACAAAGGGGTAGTTAAAGCGAAGGGGAGGCAAGATATGGGTGGCAGGACATGGAAAAAGCTGTGTGGGTGCCATTGCCCAAATGGCACCCACACAGAGCAGAGGCTGGATGGCCGTCTGTCGGGAGCGCTTTGAGGGTGTTCCTACATGGCAAGGGGTTGGACTGGATGGCCCCTGGGGTCTCTTCCAACTCTACATTTCTATGATTCTATGAAATGCCAGATGAAGGCAAAGGGTGGGAAGGAGGAAGGTGAGGCTGTCAGCAAACAGGGTGACTGCAGCTAACTGAAAGCAAAACCACGGAAAAGGGAGTCTACTGCATATTTACAGACGTGAGCTAAATTATTACCCCCCCCCCAAATTTAATAAAACTCTATATTTTCATTCGGTGCCAGAATTAAGCCAACATCTATGCCAATCGGTCCCCCAAGGGGGGGCATTATGCCACAGCTAAAAAGGCTCTCTTTCACGAAGTCACACGATGTGTAGCTCTCATTGATTGGACACAGAGGAAGTTTCCTTCAGTAGACTTCTGTGTCTAGGCAAACAAATATAAGGAGAGGTGGTCCTTCACGTATTGAGGTTCAAAGCCATTCAAATAGGCAGACGACACCTTTCCAAGATCCAGGTTTGGTGGCTCAGCTACAAATTGCCAAGGCAATTCAGACAAGGCACAGTTTAATGTGGTCTACGCACTCTTTGATTCTAAACACTGTGGCTACTGTGCTCCTAATTAATGATCATGAGCCATATAGTACTGCAACAATGGGGACAGTAACAAACCTTTCACGATGTCGACATCTTCCAGGGGCAATTTCCAGAGCAATTTGTACTTGCTGGCTGTGTCTATAACACTGGCAGCTGTATAACTGGAGAAAAAATAGTAGAGAAAAATAAGAACGGAGACATTCTACGTTGCAATACTGAGTGTGACCACTAAGTGGTCAAGTTGGCTTATTTTAGAAGGGATATGTACATCACTGCAACTCTCTTCACCTTACCTTTGCATCTCACTTCCTTTTCTTTTCTTGTCATATGGCACTGTGAGTATCATTGTAAGAGCTGTCCTACCTTTTAAAGGTGTTTAGATTTTCCTAGATTTTTGATATGTTTTGTTTGTTTGTTTTACAAATATCTCCCTGCTGGAATTCATTTCACAGTGGGATTGATTTAATGTTCTGTTCAGACCTCTGAAGAGCTATGTTTTGAGGATCACAAATCTCAGAGCTATCCAGCTAGAAGTTGTAGTCCCAAAAAGCCAAGTTTCCAAGGTCTAGTCTGGTTGTGTTTCTAATTGCTAGACTGCTGTTATTCCACACCAGGGCCATTTCCGCCCTACACTCTTATAGCGCGATTATTCCACTTTCAACTTCCTATGGAATCCTGGGGTTTGCAGTTTCTGGAGGGGCCGGGCGGCCCCCCAAAACTGCAAACCCCAGGATTCCATAGGATGTTGAAAGTGGAATAATCGCGCTATAAGAGTGTAGTGCAGAAATGGCCCAGGAATGGGGAAAGTGCAGCTTGTGGGCAGCCTGAAGGCCCCCATTTTCTGGCCTCCAAAGCTCTCTGACTAAATTAGATAGACAGATAGATAATGGGGGTGGGGTGGAGATTTTTGTCTCCCGAACACCAAACATGTCTTAAAACTGCTACAAAACAACCCCCTAAGGAGGCAGTGAATATTTAGAATTCCTTCCTCATCAGCCAAAAATGAGCAGAAACTGTAAGTGATGTGATGTCTCTTCCAGTAAGCTAAGTAAGATTTTATCTTTATAGACCATTCCACTGAACCAGATGGGGCAAACTAATAATCTTTAAGCAAGACACTGGGGCATAAACTTGCAGTACTATTTATTCAAAGCAATGGGTTCAGATACGAAACAATCACAGCCCCATGGGCTTCTGTGTGCCCAAGGCAACTGGGGAAGTGAGCACTGAGAGGCAGTATGCCATGTTACTCGCTGGCTGAATTGACAATTCTCCCCTGTGGGAGAGACAGATACTCTTTTGCTTTGCTTTTGACTTTGAGTGTCTTTGTGCGAAAACTAATGATCAGGCAGAAGGCAATGCTCTCCATAGATACACACCCCCATCTCATGATTCCTGTGTGTAGGTGAGAATGTCAGAAGCCAATCTGGAGTTGAATTGAGATCTTTGGCCAGAATCCACTTAGTGACTTATGGCAGCATAACCACTTGTTTGGATGATACAGAAGACAGCAGCCAGTATTTCCTTGTTATGTTTTCCCCTCTGGCTGCACAGTGGCAGCCAGATGACACACAAATACAGCTCTGTCCCCAACCCAAGCAATCATTGATTGCCAGTGGGTATGCATCTGGGTAATTTCCAGCTGCTGTTGTGCAATTGGAAAAAAAAAGGGATGCAGGGGATCTTGAGGCACCTTTGAGACTGAGAGAAAGATGCTATCAGCTTCTGAAAGAGAAAAAAAGAGTAAGTCTTTCAGCCTTCTGGGCCTCTCATGTAAGTAAACCGGCAGAACTCCACTTTCTGCCAGAGTTCAATAGGATAGCGACTTCGGATGTGGTATTTTCTCTGCTTAAATGCATCAGCAGACCACAGGTGCTGTGTTCCAGGGATGACAGTCTTTCTAACTTCCCAAAGAACCTGCAGCCAATCTTTCTGCCAACACACAAAGAAGTTTGACCTTTTTTAACCTCTGGCATTCTTGGGTGCTATATGCTAGGACATCCACAGCATGGACTAGTGCCAAGTGTTGTCCCCCAGATACTGCTGGACTGCACTTCCCAGCAACCTAAATAGGAGGTGGTGAGGAATGCTGGGTGTTGCACCCCAAGGAAAATAGGAGGTCTGTACTCTGCCATCCGTGCCAAAGAAAAACATTTGCAGAGGGCAGGTTCTTTTTTGGCTATTAGCCATCATGGCTGGGAAGGTAAGGACAATGGCAATCTGTTTATCAGATGCCGAAGATAAACAGAATGGATGCCTGGAATGCCTGGCTGGCCCCTGCTGAGCAGAGGGTGTTGCAATATTAGTCTGATCTTAACAAGGAAGTTCATAGCATGCACGTACCAAAGCCAGGGGTCACCATCTGAACAGAAAGGGTAACCTGAGTAACAGAAAATTGTGAAGAAAATAATAGATGTAAAAAACACATGCATAGTCATCCCTCCACATTTGTGGTGGTTAGGGGCACAGGGCCTTTGAGACAGTGGAAAAACCACAATACCTATAGGTTCCCCAAACCCTATTTAACACACACACACATATTTAACACACTGCATGTTCAGATGTACAGTACTCACTACATGTGAATTTGCAGTGGGGGACACACCAGCCAACCAGTTGTGCCTTTGAAGTGCTGGGGTTCTTTTGCATGGCAGAAATTGGCGGGGACTACGCTGCCCTACGCCATTTTTAAGAGGAACTCTATTAAAAATGACGTATGGCAGCAGCGGAGGCAGCGCTGAATAATCCACAAAAATCAAATCTGCGAAAGTTAAATGCACAAACGTAGAGGGATGACTGTAGATGTATAACCACTGTAACCATTAAGTGCACACAAGAGAAGGGCAGGCAGCAGGAGAGGAGGAAGAGAGAGAATAAGCTCTGCCACCGCCATTGTGCCTCATCCTCATTTTGTTTCGGACTATTCACTTACAGACTCATGGAACTTCGTCGCAGAGACCCGGACTTGCGCTTCAAAGTGGTGCAAACTAGAAGATCTGAGAAGAGGAAAAGGGAGCGGTCCTTCTTTCCACCCACAGCCTTCTGCAATGAGAAAGAGAAATGGTCAAGGGGATATCTACTTAATCAGGTAGCAATGCCTGTTGGGGTCACTGGGTCCCAGCTGCTGGACCAAGCAGATCTCTTTCGTCTGAGTGATGCATTTGCACCAACATTAAAGGTCATAGAATCACAGAGTTGGAAGAGACCCCAGGGGCCATACAGTCCAGCCTCATTCTGCCATGCAGGAACCCACATCAAAGCACTCCTAACAGATGGCCATCCAGCCTCTGCTTAAAAACCTCCAAAGAAGGAGATTCCATCACATTCCGAGGCAGCATGTTCCACTGCTGAACAGCTCTGACTGTCAGAAAGTTCTTCCTGAAGTTCAAGTGGAATCTCCTTTCCTGTAGTTTGAATCCGTTTCTCCTTATCCTAGTCTCTGGAGCAGCAGAAAACAAGCCTGCTCCCTCCTCAACATGACATCCCTTCAAATGTTTAAACATGGCTATCAGGTCCCTTCTTAACCTTCGCTTCTGCAGACTCAACATACCCAGCTCCCTAAACCACTCCTCAGAGGGCTTCATGGGTTCCAGACCCTTCACCATTTTGGTCGCACTCTTCTGGATGTGTACCAGCTTGTCAATATCCTTCTTGAAATGAGGTGCCCAGAACTGGACACAGTATTCCAGATGAGGTCTGACCAGAGCAGAATAGAGTGGTACCATTACCTCCTTTGATCTAGGCACCATACTCCTATTGATGCAACCAAGAATCGCATTGGCTTTCTTAGCTGCTGCATCACACTGCTGACTCATGTTCAGCTTATCATTTACCAAGACTCTTAGATCCCTTTCACATGTACTGTTATCCAGCCACGTGTCCCCCATCCTATATTTGTGTGTTCCATTTTTTCTGCCTAAGTGTAGGACATTACATTTCTCTCTGTTGAAATTCATTTTGTTCGCTTTGGCCCAGCTCTCCAATCTGTCAAGGTCATTTTGAAATTTGATCCTGTCCTCTGGTGTACTAGCAACCACTCCCAATTTGGTATCATCTGCAAATCTGATCAGAATGCCCTCTACTCCTTCATCCAACTCATTGATGAAGATGTTGAATAGTCCTGGGCCCAGCACAGAACCCTGTGGCACCCCACTAGTCACTTCTCTGCAAGATGAAAAGCACCCATTGGTGAGCACCCTTTGGGTTGGCCAGCCGGCCCCTCCCGAAACTGCAAACCCCAGGATTCCATAGGATGTTGAAAGGGTTGGTCAACCAATTACCAATCCGCCTAACAGTAGCCCTGTCCAGCCCACATTTTACTAGCTTCTTTGCAAGAATGTCATGGGGAACTTTGTCGAAGGCCTTACTTAAATCAAGATACGCTACGTCCACAGCATTCCCTTCATCTATCAAGCTTGCAACTCTATTGTAAAAACAGATAAGATTAGTCTGGCATGGCTTGTTTTTTGAGAAACGCATGTTTCTCAAACCATTTCCAGTTTGCAATCTGGAAACCCTACCCACCCCTCCCTCTTGCTGCCTTTTCTTTCTTGCTACCTTGGTGATGTTTGTTAGCAGTCCGTACCTGACAGTTCCCCTTCCACATACTTGCAAACACAAAGCTCAAGACCACGCCACTGGTTCTCTCCCAACAGCAATTCTGATCAGGGAACCAGTAAGACAGGGGCTGATATTAAGCCGCTGTTTCTCCCCCAACACCATATTATTCTGACAAAATTAACAACCTCCCTCAAGTGACGAGACCCACTACAAATTTCTTGCATAATGCATAGTCCGATTCTCAGCCACTGGGGAGGTGTGCATGCGTCTGAACACGGTTAGTTCATTACCCCATTGGATAATTAAGGCTATAAACCTTACTAATTACCATGGGGAATATTAGAAAACCCAAATTAAGCATACTTAATTCTACTAAGAATCCATACAACTGATAGGGAGAGGGAGCGTTAGGGAACTGCATACTTAAAAACTACAATTGTGTGAATCATTTTTGAGAGGTAATAGAGACTGTTACCACCCACTGTAGCAATACTGAGGCCATTTCCACAAGGGACTGTAATAGTGCTATTATTCCACTTTCAACATCCTATGGAATCCTGGGGTTTGCAGTTTTGGGAGGGCCTGCAAACCCCAGGATTCCGTAGGATGTTGAAAGTGGAATAATAGCACTATTACAGTCCCTTACGGAAATGCCCAGAGTTAAAAAGAATATATGCACAGAGCAAAAAATTAGCAGTCTGAACCATCTAATTGTCATGGCACCTTCCTACAGAAGGGAGGGATTTATAGTTCTCTGAGATACTTTGAATTCTTAGTAGAATTGCCTTGAATTACAGCATCAATGCCCTCAGGCAGAGAATTCATGAAACCACAAAACCGAGGATTCTGTAGGATGGAGCCATGGCAGTTGAAGTGGTATCAAAGTGTTATAATTGTGTAGTGCGGATATACCCCAAAGCTACCTTGCTGGCCACCGAAGAGTGGCAGCCCTCCATTTTGTGGCTAAACAGAGTACATAGGATTTTACGTATGTGTCCACTCACTGTTCAGCAATTAAGCCCCTGGACCTACTTCTCCTCCTGGGGCTAAATAATAAGATCTGGACCTATTTTTCCCCCGTAGTTTTGATGTTTAACATGCCCTGTCTGTGCAATCTACATTTCCTGTCATTTAGCTGTAAAGTGAGGAGGACGATTAGGGAGATGAGAGAGAGAGACGGTTCTCTGTTGTTCTTCGTCACAGGAATATCCCGCGTGAACCAAAGGAGGGCTTTTGTGAAAAATAGGCTATTTATTTGGATCCCCTGCTCTCGGATTGCCATGGCAACACCCGGCAGCACGCACTCCGCTGAGGGAATTATGATTTCTTATCTTTCCCTTTGAAAAAGGCTTTTGGGGCCTTTCTTGGTCCAGACAAGGTGGTGATGACGCAGGGAAGTGTGTTGAGGGGGGAAGAGCCGTCGCTTGTCCAAAAAGTATCCCAGAACACACGAAGAGGGGCGAAGGATATCCAATTTACACACACTCGCAGCTACGCTAGGCCTACCACTGTGCGGCCGCCTTTATTTTTCAGGAATACTGAGAAACACAGCAGGGCAGAATTTGGCTTCCTGAAAAAGGCTCAGCTTTCTGTTTTGTTTTGCTCAAAAGAGCAAGGCTTTGTTTCTTCTGGCCACTAAGACAGGGTTGCCAGATTGAAAACTGGAGAGAGCTCCTGTGCCACAGAAGACAGAGTTTCAGCAGGTGTTGCTTGTCGTGCAAGCAGGTAACCGGCCAAACCTGCAGGAATTTCTTCTTCTACACAGTCATGAAAGGTCCAGGAAACATCTCCGATTTTCACTCTGGCCACTCTATGCTAAGATGTGTTGAAATCTAAGATGGGCAGAAATGCGGCAAGAGGTCACAAAACTTCTAGTGATCAGGACACTTTGGCCCTTTTCGCACGAGGCGAGGGAATCACTCCGTGCCGTTACCTACCGCTTCTTCTGGGGTCTGAAGCAACGTGGACTGTCCCTGAAGCCCGTCCGCAGGCCTCCTCCTTGGTCCAGGGCGAATCAGAGCAGTGCGGGGTCTGTAGATCCACACTGCTCCGACTTCCAAAATGGCGGCTTCCGGCTTCCAAAATGGCGGCTTCCGGCTTCCAAAATGGCGGCTTCCGGTTGGTTGTGGGTCCCAACCAACCTCTGAAGCTCACCACATCTAAAGCCCACCCTCTGCAGATCGCAGGCTCGCATTGGGGCGAGCCTGCAAATCTGCACAAGGGAGCAGGAACGCAATGGCGCGTTCCGGGAAAATAAAGACTTGTTTTTTCTGGTCTTTCAAAAATATGCTGGAGGACCACTTGGGGTCGTTTTGGAGCGGACTGAGGTGCGGATCTCTGGTAAGCAGTCTGCTCGAAGGTGCAGATGACCTCCGTGAAGGACGCACTGTCCTGTTCTAATTACCTGGTGCCGAAAGGGCCTGAGTTTCAATGCCATTGCTCAGATCATGCAAAATTGTATATGAGGGAGAATAAAGAAGAAAAAGAAAACCAATCTGCTCTATTTGCATTAATGGGGATATTTGCAGCTGTGCAATGGATGGATGGAAGGAAGGAAGGAAAGAAGGAAGGACAGATGGATGGAAGGAAGGAAGGAAGGAAGGAAGGAAGGAAGGAAGGAAGGAAGGAAGGAAAGGAAGGACAGATGGAAGGAAGGGAGGGAGGGAGGGAAGGAAGGAAGGACAGATGGAAGGGAGGGAGGGAGGGAGGGAGGGAAGGAAGGACAGATGGAAGGAACGAAGGAAGGACAGAAGAAAGGAAGGAAGGAAGGAAGGAAGGAAGGAAGGAAGGAAGGAAGGAAGGAAAGGAAGGACGGAAGGAAGGAAGGAAGGAAGGACAGATGGAAGGAAGGAAGGAGGAAGGAAGGAAGGACAGATGGAAGGAAGGAAGGAAGGACGGATAGATGGAAGGAAGGAAGGAAAGGAAGGATAGAAGGAAGGAAGGAAGGAAGGAAGGAAGGAAGAACAGATGGAAGGAAGGAAGGAAGGAGAGATGGAAGGAAGGAAGGAGAGATGGAAGGAAGGAAGGAAGAAGGAAGGAAGGAAGGAAGGACAGAAGGAAGGAAGGAAGGAAGGAAGGAAGGAAGGAAGGACAGATGGAAGGAAGGAAGGAAGGACGGATAGATGGATGGAAGGAAGGAAGGAAGGAAGGAAGGAAGGAAGGAAGGAAGGAAGGAGGAAATTAGTTAAATAATTAATTAATTCTGGGCCATAGCGGCCATATTCTGTACTGAGAAAAACTGAACTCTGCAGTCCTTGTCACTTTTTCTCAGTACAGAATATAGGCCACTCAGGCCCAGAATTTATTTCCCTCCATCCTTCCTTCCTTCCTTTAATAGCACAGCTGTAAATACCGCTAACTCAGTATTCATTTAGAGCGTTAATTTATTTAAAGCACTTATCTAAGGCCTCTCTGAGCACCACTTCCTCCGAATTGATGTACAATAAGTAACAACATTAAATACATCAACAAAAACACTTAAAACAGACTAAAACTCTCTAAAGATACTTTAAATGTATGGGAAACTGTGGTTGGTACAACCAGAGAACACACAAAGCACAACACCAAAGCAACATCTCATGCTGGCTTCTTTATAGCTGCTTTCCTTGCTCTGATGATAGGTTTGGAGGTTTTTATGGCTTTAATTATATTTTATTGTTTTACTATATTTGTGCACTGCTGTGGTATAAATAAGTAAAACAAACAAAATTTAATTGAAAGAACTTTGGTTTCGTTTAACTACAGTGTCCCATATTTGGACAAAAGAAGACACTGGTATCTGTTGCAAACCTTCGACAAGAAACTGGTATTTGTTGCAAACCTTCACATGTCTTCCCTCAACTGTGAAAAGGGTGGGAACTACAGGGTGTTATCACACCATACACCCCCACTTCACAGGATGTACTATTTTCATAGTTGGACGTATTTCATGGCTGGAACATATGTTTGAAAGTACACTGGTTGTAACCATAGGCCAGGTCAGGATGACCTCAGACATGATCAGGCCATAAGTTCAGAGAGGATTAGATGGGAAAGCCTGATGGTGATGGGTTTGGGATAATCCTTTATAGAGCTGTCAACTGTGAACACTCTTGAAAACAACAGCAGGCAAAACTGCCCAGGTGAAGCAACCAGGAACCCCTACTGTGAACATATCCTACAGAGACTTTCCTCATTCACACTACCTGACCAAAACATTTAAGAGACTGTCAGGATTCCCGTCAATGTTTTGTCACCTAAAGTTAAGAGAGTCAGCCCATTCTGGACTCTTTTGTCAACCCCATGGGAAAGCCATTACCACTTTTTCCATGTGCCCTACTACAGGGAAGGAAATAGGTTATTTAAACCCTAGTTCTAGCCCCACAAAATTGTAATACTTTGGATGTGGTATGTGGCGCTCAGACCTCTGTTCCTCTGTGTTATCTTGAGATGCACTGTGTTATCCTGTGTTATCCTGAGATGCACTGTGTTATCCTGTGTTATCCTGAGATGCACTGTGTTATCCTGTGCTATCCTGAGATGCACTGTGTTATCCTGTGCTATCCTGAGATGCACTGTGTTATCCTGTGTTATCCTGAGATGCACTGTGTTATCCTGAGATCCGCTTCTACCTTCAGCTTCAGAATTGGTAACTATTACCTTTTCCACCCAATTTCTCTCTATCCAACCTTCCTTGCTTCATTTTCAAACAGCCTTGTATAATTCCTGGGAGTGTCTGATTTCTTGTGTGCTTGTTATTTCCAGACAAAACACTCTGTTTAACTCTTAACTGGAGTCCTCTCTATAGCAATACTAGTTTATACAGATGAAAAGATCCTGCTGTTACCCTCTTCTCGCAGGCTTCTTTGAGCTACAACTACCCAAATTCCAAGGAGGCACTGGTATTGTGGGTGGACCCCAAGGTCTCCCACCTTTTAGGTTAACAAGGGTGAGACAGACAACCCATCACTGTTGTTTTACTTCCCTCTGGCTCTTATCAAATAAGACCAAAAGGCTTATCCAGATATTGGTCAGGAGATTGGGAGCAAACTGTATGGTTCTGCCCCCTGAGGAGGGCGACCAAAATGGTGAAGGGTCTGGAAGCCATGAAGCCCTATGAGGAGCGGCTTAGGGAGCTGGATATGTTTAGTCTGCAGAAGAGAAGGTTAAGAGGGGACATGAGGGGACATGATAGCCATGTTTAAATATTTGAAGGGATGTCATGTCGAGGAAAGAGCGAGCTTGTTTTCTCCAGAGACCAGGACAAGGAGCAATGGATTCAAGTTGCAGGAAAGGAGATTCCACTTGAACCTCAGGAAGAACTTCGTGATGGTCAGAGCTGTCTGGCAGTGGAAGATGCTGCTTCAATTGAGTGTGGTAGATCTCCTTCTTTGGAGGTTTTTAAGCAGAGGCTGGATGGCCATCTGTCAGGAGTGCTTTGATGCATGTTCCTGCATAGCAGGGGGTTGGATTGGATGGTCCCTGTGGTCTCTTCCCACTCTATGATTCTGAGGTTCCGCTGCTTTTTTTTGTCTCTCGCAAAGATAACTGCAGAGTTAACAGCTTTAACTATGGTTTAGGCTGGTACTGAGGAAAGATTCAATAAAGATTAACACGGTTGAAGATAATATCGTACATCTGTGCCAGTCAAACCACAGTTAGTGTTAGATTAACCTACAGAGTTATACTGGAGTTATACTGTCTGTTCTTAACTGTATATATTGCATTGGATACTTTTAGGTACAAAGATGACCTAAAGTTTCCCATCTTAAACAGAATTTAAACCCATTTGATTGTCGATTTGGAGATCATGGTTAAAATGTTTCAGAAGTTTGTGCAGCTTGTACCTTTTTGATTGGCATAATAAAGGTATTAACTCAGTATGACCTTCGGAATTGGTTAAAAGAATTAGGGATTGTGCAGATTCAATTTTTAACTGTGGATGAAATGTGGCAAAATGGGAACAGAATGTAGCTATAGAATGGAATGTGTAATTGTATGGTTTTCTCCCAATCTGTCAGCCAGGGGAGTTACCTCTGTCACAGGCCATGATGGTTTTATCTTGAAATGCAAGTTGGAAGAGAGACTCATCTTTTAAGTTTCTTATCCCAGGCCCTTTCTGCAGGACGACATTGTCCCATCGTGAAGACGTGAGAGACGATGCTTTTGCACAACACTGTCTCAGTCCTGCCCTTCTTGCAACGTCAGCTGGTGCGATTGTGGGGTATATCATTGACAGAGAAACTCCATCAACGACCCTGATAGCACAAGCCTTCCATCGCAGCTGCCCATGCAGAAGGGAAGGAAGAGCGATGGAGGCGCTTCCTGCCCCAGCACAGCATAGGAAAGAGCCCGGTTGCGCTGTGGAAGGAGGAGGTGTGTCCCTTGCACTCCCTTCCGCTGGAACACACTCCCATCCCAACAGAGGTGCTGCCGGGATCGTGACTGGAAGGCAACGGAGGAAGGTAAACTGTGGAAAGGGCCCCATGTGGCATAAAGGGGAGGAGCTGGCACTTCTCTCTCTCTAGGGCATTCACACAGAATCACAGAAATGCAGAGTTGGAAGAGACCCCAGGGGCCATCCAGTCCAAACCCCTGCCATGCAGGAACACCCTCAAAGCACTCCCGACAGACGGCCATCCAGCATCTGCTTAAAAACCTCCAAAGAAGGAGACTCCACCACACTCCCAGGCAGCAGATTTAACTGTCAAGAAGTTCTTCCTAAGGTTTAAGATGAATCTCCTTTCCTGCAGCTTGAATCCATTGCTCTCTGTCCTAGTCTCTGGAGCGGCAGAGAACAAGCCCTCTCCCTCCTCTACATGTCCTCTCATTTCAGACTTGCCAATCAATATAAGGTTATGTTTAATCTACAACCAAGACTTCAGTTGATTGCACCAGTCTTAGGTCTCTACAGAGGCACTAATTCTCTGGCAATGACAATGACTGAGGTGACCAGTCCTTACCATTTCTATCACCATCTCCTGGCGCAGGAACCTCCGCAGTGGGGCCTGGAGCTGGAGAGACAAGATGGAAGATCAGTTAGAAAAACCACCAAGTACTCAAGTGATAGTGGATAACTCATTTCAAAACCACTACAGAATAGCTAGGCTTTAGGAAGATTCCTTGAAGAGTGGAAGCCCCTTATGGACTTTTTGAGGAAAGATAAAGATGATTTGATTGGTGCCGGATTTGTTTATTATCAGTTTAGTGATAATACAAATACGTGTGTAGTCTAGTAGGGAAATTAGAGAGGTTGAGATAAGATTGTTATATACAGCGCACCCACTGTATATGTGGGGATTCAGTTCCAGGAACCCAAGCATAAAACAAAAAATGTGAAGCGTCATGTGCATTTACTATAACGAGACACAATGCTTTGCTTGACCTTACATTCATGCACGCAGAGATCGTGCAAGTGAATGGCCCACTGTATAGCTGATGATATGCAGATCATGCACACTTTTTCTTCTTTTTCTTTTTTCTTTATTTGCTAATGTTTTGTAATTTTAATTATAATGTTGTTTATTATTTTTGTCTTTTTTTTTTAAACTTAACAAAAAAATAACCTCCCTCCAGCCCTCTTAGAATCAGGTCCAGATCATCTTAAGGCCCACATTCTGCTCATGTTTTGAGATCTTTTGGGGAGTCCCTTCTCTCCATCTCACCACCTTCACAGGTACATCTGGTGGGAACAGAAAAACACAGGTGGGTACCACAGAGTCCCAGGTGATTTTGGTAAAACCTACATCCTCCATTCCCTCGATGTGGGACTCAATCTCTTGCACAATCCGGGCATTCCTCTCCACCTCCTCCGCACTCTTCATCCCTTTGTTGATCCGCTCAGCCACTTGCTTGATGTTCCTCTGGGCTTCTAGCAAGAACGGGTGGTCAGGATGTTCCTCTGGGGTATGTTTCAGAAGGTCCTGCAGGGAGAAGAAAAGAAAAACTAGCAATAATTCGTGTGCCATGGGTTCATAGACAGCCAATGTGGTATAGTGGTTTGACTCTATGGCAACCTACTGGGAGAGCCTGGGAAAGTCACACACTCTCAGCCTCAGAGGAGGCAATGGCTAACCTCCCTGAACAAACCTTGCCAAGTAAACCCCATAAGTTGGAAATGACTTGATGGCAAACAACAAGGGTTTCTGCCCTGTCTCTGCTCTCCTTTTGCCAGCAAGTTAAGACCTTTTAATTTAAACACGCATTTGATGAATAATTGGTGGTGCAGAAGGGCCTTTTTATGGTGTGTGTGTGCGTGTGTGCGCGCGTGTGCGTGCTATACCTTTTATCCTTGTTATGCTTTTAAAGGATTTTTAAAAAATACTTTTTATTGAGAATGAAAATTTAAAATTTACACACAAATCCACCAGTATTCATTTTAACATTATAAAATAATTTCATGCAACTAAAGAAAAGAGAGAAAAGGAAAAAAAAATAAAGAGAAATAAGAAACATAAAAAACAAATAAAGAGAAAAAAAGTTAAAAGAAAGAAAAAATTAGGAATATGGAAAGAAAGAGAGAAAACAGAAAAACAAGGATGTAGATTCCAATGTATAAGATTAAAGTACAGAAAAAGAGTATATACCTACACACACACACACACACAAGCGCGCGCGTGCACACACACACACACGCACACACACACATATATACTTATACTACTTAAAATATCTACTGTCTCACTATTTACATTCATTCTTAAGCTTCCTCCCATTTCCAGCATAGCTATAATTTATATGATAAAATATATTATCTAATCTAATTTACTCAATCTGTAAACTATAGGAACTAGTAATTTGACATTTTCATCTATTCATAGTACTAACACCTTCTCCTTAAAATATAACGTTCTCAAAATTCTAAACTAACCTCTTTCAGATTTCCCCACATGTTCTTAAAATATGCAATTATTATATCCCAATCCTTAATAAATTTACCATATTTCTCCCCTCTCAAAAGAAGTGTGAGTCGATCCATATAAATTACTGTATATCTAATATTTTCTGAATCCAATCATCTATCGTTGGAAGAGTACTTTGCCTCCACTTTTGAGCCGGGATTATTCTCGCTGCTGCGAAATAAAATAGTATTTTACCTATTTTTCTTTCCAAAATATCATCCATGATAGAAAATAAGTATAACTCAGGTGACATTGCAAAATGTAGACCCAACATTTTTTCAATTTGTACATGAATTGTCTTCCAGAACCTATTCCCTTTTTTACAAGACCACCATAAATGAAAGAATGTACCTACCTCAGAATTGCATTTCCAATATTTATTACTATATTTTGTATACATTTTACATAACTTATCTGGGGTTAGGTACCACCTATATCACATTCCATATAAGTTTTCTTTAATATCTTGGCAAGCTGTGCATTTCATCCTTTTAGTCCAAGTTTTTGTCCATTGCCATAAACTTACTGGATGGCCAATATTTTGAAACCATTTGATCATAGAGTCCTTAACTAATTCTGTTTCCCATAAAACCTCCATAGAGGTTCTGTTCCAGGAATTCCAGCAAATAACAGGATTTGTGAATGCTCGTATCCCATTATATTAAAGAGTGGTGATGTGTGCACACCTGTGCACATGTTGCTGCCATTTTAAGCACAGCGACACCACACTTTGTGCAAATGCGAATTTGTGCACACAGAGACTGCAAGTGAGGAGGGTGCACTATAATGGTGATGTACAAGATGGCTTATTATATTTTCCAAAACCCTTTTTTGGGTTTCTTTATTATATCCTTCTCTAATCTAAGTCGTAAGCCATCTTGGGTCCCATATCAGAGGTGTGTGTCTGTGTGTTATAAACCAAATGAATAAACTAATGCCTCAAAGGGCAGGCACTCTGGGAGGTGAAGGAGGAACATGCATGTGAGTACAAAGAACTTGGAAACTCCAAGAATGTGACAGACATACGTTCCACTGTGAGGCATACGTGCACATCATATATTTGGGTGATTCTTCTGTCTATGTTTCCCCTGCAATTTTTCCTGCGTATGTATTATCTTTGTTTTCTTTCGAGAGCACCTGAACAAAGCTATTGAAGCACTTCTTGCCTGAAGTGTTTTCAGCTAATATGAAGAATAAAGTTTCTTTAAATACCTCCTGAGAATCAGCCACACTTTTACATCTGTCTTGCTGGCCAAAAAGTAACATTTCCAACCTTTCTTAATGCAGGCCCAAGGGAAAAGGCAAGGAAGCTGAAATGAACCTGAGATGGGTGAATCTGTAAAGCAAGACTGGGGAACTACTCCAGGTCTGGGGGGCTGCAAACATACCTTGCTGGATCTGAGAGGGCCACACCTCCTGCACTGGGCAACTGAACCCATTTTATTTCCATAAGTCTTTGAAGGAGGTGGCAGAAGGACAAGATCTTGCATGTACGTGCCTTCAAGCCGCCTACTGCCTTATGCAAACCCATGAATTTCATAGGATTTTCTAAAGCAAGCAGCAGGCAGGGGAGGTTTGCCAGGCCCTTCCTCTGAAATAGAGTTTCTGTTGCTATTTCCTTTGTAGTATTTTGTCCAGATTGGGAAATTTGTAGCCTTCCAGATGCTGTTGGACTGCAACTCACATCAGCTCTCACTACCATCTCTGCTGGCAAAAGCTGACGAGAGTGGCAATCTAACAGCACTAAAAGAGCTACAGATTGCTCATTGTGACTTAGAGTGACCCTAGCCTGGCATTTCTTGGCAGGAGTTCTTTAGAGGAGGCTTGGTATTGCCTTCCTCTGTGGCTGAGAGAGTGTGACTTGCCCAGAGCCATCTGCGGGGTTTCCATAGCCATGGAAGAGGGATTCAAATCTTTGCCTCCTGGACTTCTTGTCTAACACTCAGCCACTAAATCACACTAACTCTCTAAAAAAAATCACCCATCATTATTATTTCTAACTTAACAGCGATGCTAAGGTCAATCTATCAAAGTTTTCTGAAGCTGAGAGTGTGTGATGTGCACAAGTTCATCAAGTGGGTTTTTAAGTCAGTGATCAGCAATTACTCTAAATACTTTCATCATATTATACTGTTTTTGGCTTCTTTGGGTGTATCTCTTGAACATTTGTCTCCTCAAATCACTGAATGAAGACTAAAAACTGTGTTTCTGAACTACGGAAGGCTGGCAGACAGATGTTCCCAAATAAATAAAACAAACAATTGCTCTCCTGGGGAACAGCTTTTGTAGCAAATGCTGCATCTCATCTCAAGGGAAATGTGCAACAAAGCTTCCAAAGTTGGAGCAGCCTGGTTTTGACCAAAGGCAGCAACGCTGAGCAGAACATTTCTCTTGCAGCTGCTAAGCAACATCTTCCCCTGAAGAATGTCTGAAAATGAACACAAATATAAAACCATGCAACACTGAGGCAGGGCAGGCTTCTCACATAGCCCACTACTGCAGGGGTGGGTAAAGTGAGGTTAGGGCGGCATGGAGCCCACTACCCATTTTTGTGGTGCTTCTTGGGCAGGGAAACATGGAGAATTCTGCTCCTGGAAGCCTCCAAGAGTAGCCATTGTCCTCTAAAGCAAGGCACAGGTTCCTGCTTTAGTGTTGAACTGGGATTCATGTGGTCCTCCGCATGGGGTGTGGGAACTGACATTCCCATTCTCCTTCACCCCTGCCTGTGCGTGTTAGGCTGGCTGGGAGTTGCAGTCCAACAACATCTGGAGGGCTGCATGACTCCTACTTCTGTTCTGGTGCATGTATGTTTACCTTTTGGGGTTGTATTGCAAAATGGGAAGTCAGCACCTGGTCACTTTTGACTTGAGGAGGAAAATGCAAATGTATATATAGTATTTCTGCAAGTGGGGTAGCCCAAAGTAGGTGAGTGGAGAGAAATAAAGCTGCACTTGCTCAGTCGGTTTTCTACTGTTCTGTTTGACCATCTCTCCCAGGTCTCATAGAATCATAGAATCACAGAGTTGGAAGACAGTTGGAAGAACCCACATCAAAGCATTTCCAACAGATGGCCATCCAGCCTCTGCTTAAAAACCTCCAAAGAAAGAGACTTCACCACATTCCACTGAGGCAGCATATTCCACTGCTGGACAGCTTTGACCATCAGGAAGTTCTTCCTGAGGTTCAGGTAGAATCTCCTTTCCTGCAGCTTGAATCCATTGCTCCTTGTTCTAGTCTCTGGAGCAGTGGAAAACAAGCCTGTTCCCTCTTCGATATGATGTCCTTTGAAATATTTAAACATGGCTATCATGTCCCCTCTCAACCTTCTCTTCTGCAGACTAAACATCCCCAGCACCCTAAGCCATTCCTCATAGGGCTTCATAGCTTCTAGACCCTTCACCATCTTGGTCCCCCTCCTCTGGAAATGTTCCAGCTTGTCGATATCCTTCTTGAATTGTGGTGCCCAGAACTGGACACAGTATTCCAAATGAGGTCTAACCATAGCAGAATAGAGTGGTATCAGTTACCTCCCTTGATCTGGACACCATACTCCTATTGATGCAACCAAGAATTGCGTTAGCTTTCTTGGCTGCCACATTACATTGCTGACACATGTTCAGTTTGTGATCTACCAAGACTCCTAGATCCCTTTCACACGTACTGCTATCCAGCCTTTGGTCAGGTCATCCCTGTTGGTCAGGATCAGATCTAAAGTTAGTCGATCCCTTGTTGCCTCTTACATCTTCTGGACTATGAAACTGTTTGCAAGGCAAGTGAGGAACCTGTTGGACCTTGTGGTCTTCCAGAGTTTGACTGCCAACAAATACCCTATCTCTGGATAGTCTCTGCCAGCTGTGCAACCTAAGCTGGGAAGGAATGAGGATTGCCAGAGTGAAAACTGCACGGGAATCCTGTATTCTTAATGGTTGTGCAGAAGAGAGAATTTCAGCAGGTGCCACTTGTTATCTGGCTGGGTGACAAATAACTCCTGCTGAAATTCCCTCTTCTGCACATCCATTAAAGATATAATTGAATACCAAAGTCAGGATTATCTGTGCCATCATATTTCCAGTTTCTATGTAAAGTTGTGAAAGCTGGAGAGTGAAGAAAGCTGATAGGAAGAGAATCAACTCATTTGAAACATGGTGCTGGAGGAAAGTTCTGCAGATACCATGGGCTGGCAAAAAGAGAAATGAGTCCAACAGCAAACCAAGCTTGGACTCGCCCTAGAAGCCAAGATTCATTAGAAAAGACAGTGATGCTTGGTAAGACAAAAGGCAGCAAGGAAAAAAGAAAGACGATCACATTAAGATGGATAAACAAATCCAGAAAGTCACAGCCCTGGGTCCTGAGCAGAGCTGTTCAATAACAGGGTGACTTAGAGGTCTTTCATTCATAGAGTTATCCTAAGTTGAATCAATGGGACAGCAGTTAACGAAAACAACTCCAGCAAGACCTCTCCAGTTTCCACACTGGGGACCCTACAAGGAATCATTCTAAGACTTTCTTCCTGCCAAGCGTATGCTCCCTCACATAGAAAAGGTAGAAGATTGCCACAACGCAAGCAGTCTTCTGGGCATCGTTTGCAGCTTGGCTCTCACACTGTTCCCCTCTGCTTCATAGTGCCAAGGACCATGGCCTCTGAGCTGCTCCAGTCTCTCTGGAAGCAAAAGGCAGGCAGCTGCATCGAGCCAGCTTCTTTCCTATTACCGCCTCTCTCTGCTATTCATCACGGGGAAAGCAAATAAAACCGGCTGGTTAATTGGCCAGCAGTCAGCGCAGAATGCCTGAGCTCCCGGGTAATTGGTGGTAATTTAGTGCCAACTCGGAGGTACACGCAAACATCCATCAGGAGCGAGGGCTGGCGGAGGCAGGGACGATGCTTTGGGGTGGGTGGGCTGTGTGTTCTGCCAGTGTTATTTGTGAGGGAGACTGCGCAGCCAGAAAAGAAGACTTATGGGGTGTTGTGCAAACTGCCAGGAGCTTCACCCATCACCCATGGCTTAGGAAGTCCCCTAGTATCTGCTTCTGTACTCAGGTCTCCGGGCAGAAGCAGCTCTGTCTTTCGTCAGTCACTTGCATAGCCCTTCTCTCTCCTCTCTCTCTTCTATCTTCTGCTTTCAGACTTACCATTCTGGCTCTGGCTCTTGCTAAACACAAATTTCTACCCAGAAATCTCAGCCTCTTCCTCTTCCCCAGTTGATTCTCCAATTTTAAGAGATCTGAATCGAATTTAGGGAACATCCTGTGTTACTTCCAATGTCAAGAATTTGGTGGATATTGACATTTACTGGCAGCTCTTAAGATTTAAAGAGGTCTCCAGGGAGATGTTAGAAGACTCTGACATTTACAGTCAACTGTTTTCCAGTAAAGAAGAAGAAGAATGGGGATGAAACCCCACCCAGCATCCTGTTTGCAACGCTGGCAAGCCAGATGCTTTTCTGGGAAGCTCAGGAACAGGACATGGGAGCCACAGGTCTAGTGCCAGCCAGCCCACAGGATGCAAAGGTAGACAAGCATCTGGATGTGAAGGTTCCACCTGTTATGACCACATATGTGGACTGGTCCATCTGCTTATTCTCCTTTAAGAGCCTCTATACCAACATGTATTACCCCATCTTAAGGCTATACATTTCACAAGCTGACAATACATTACATGAAGTCTTGTATGTTCACTCATTCTTATTTCCAGTACCTATGTCAAAAACAACTTCATGTGGCAATGTGAGTCTCCCAGTTTCCTTTCACTGCATTTCATCCACATTCCCTTAGCATTTCCTTCTCTCATGTCTTTCGGATAGGGCTATGAGACTGGGGAGGGGGTTGCAAGAAAATGTTTCCCTATTTGTGGTTTTTAAAAGATACACATTCTGAACCGTGTGCATCTGTTTATGCGTAATTCAAAAAAAAAAAAAGGTGGAGGGAGAAGAAGTAAAATAAACAATCTCCCATTTGCTGTTTCCTTCCGATGATGGGAAGCCAAAAGATACTTGCATATCTCTGCCAACTGTCTTGAAGATCATGAATTGTAAAATTTGTAAAAAAAACAGACTTGAAAAAATCCAATTAACAAGTTTTTTCACCCCTAAGCTTCATGATACAAACATTTCTGACATTTCCCACTGAGCATGTTAAAAACTTAAGTACTTCTAGCAAATGTTTACTTATTGTTCATATCGGCTCCATCAGTGCGCATGATGCTCTGCCCAGAGTGCAGGTCTCTACCCCAATGCAATTTGCAATCTAAACTTCATCACAGGGGAAACAACAGAGCCAAAGCAAGGGGAAGGCAAGCAGGGGTAAACAGGAGAAAGAAGCACAGAGTATTGTTGGTATAGCTCCTCATTTAAACAAGCAAGTGCCCTGCTGAAAGAGATGTACAATTAGGATAGGGCAACCACAAATCATGAGCAAAAGCTATTGTGGGTATGGAAATAAATGATGCAGTGAAAAATCGAGTAGCAGTTATAGGCTAATGGGCTGGATTACTGCCTAAGTATGTGAAGGTACCATCACAGGCCTAATGCCAGAGGTACACTATTAGCCCAACGATGCCTGAAATGACGACTATATTGCACAATTAAGTCAGTTTATGCAAATAGAAGCTTTGGGGATGTGTGTTCAAGACCATAACTCAAATCAGGGAAACAGAGTCGGAGAAGACATCCTGCCCCCCGCAATGCTGCACTCACAATTTAATTTGAGTATTTGTATGCCTTCACATGTGTAGGCACATGCATGTGCATACACACACACATGAGTCTGGATTTAATTTTAAAAATCTGTTGAGATACCCATTCATTCTATTTATTTCCTGCCTTTTTTCCACGCTAAAACTTAATGCAGTACTCATTCAGTGGTAACTGGTGGCCCCAACGAATGCCCTCAGAGATGTAATCCAAATTATAAAGCAGAGCTTTCCAAATTTTTCACGTTGGTGACACACTTTTTAGACATGCATCATTTCATGACACAGTAATTCAGCATGTAATACCATATTTGCCAGCATATAAGACACCCCCATTTTCAAACAGTTTCTTGGGAGGAGTGAGTTTTTACACACCAGCAAATAGGTAAGTGAGGCAGCCCCTCCACCCCCAGGCCTGGCCGGCCGCTACTCTCTCCAGGATCTTCCTTGGCACGGGGTGGTGGCGCAGGCAGCCCCTTCACCTGGGCCTGGCCCACCGCGGTGGCAGGAGAGGCAGCCCCTCTACCCATTATGTTCACGTGACACAGCTACACACTGCAGCCAACACACCTTCGGAAAGGAACTGTCGAAGATAGAAGGTTCAGCATCTTTTGCCTGAAGTTTAAAAGAAATAACCAAGCTGCTGAACCCTTCCCCACAGGTTCAGCACTTTGGGCAGTTCCTTTAAAGTTTGGACTAAAACCCAGAGTGGATTCATGGCCCCAAGAGACATGGAAACCACCAGCCCCCACGTCTGGTCAACATCCACGGATCTGACTCAGATTTGCTTCCTTTCAGCAAGGCAGCCACTGTCATATACTTCAAGCCTACGTTGCTAGGGCGGACACTGAACTGCTCATACACCTCTTGCATCATGTTTGGACCTGAAAGCCAGAGAATGTGTGTCAAGCATATGCTCTCCTCCTACGCTATAAAAGTTGGTAGAAGTTGTGGGAGAATCTCTATCCCCAAGGACAATTCTAACATACTGCCAGTCAGGCTTGGGATTGTGGTTGGGGTTAGAGTTGTGGTGAGGGTTTCATGTCAGCTTTCTGTATTTCCTGGCCCCAGTGAGAATTCTAGTTCCCTCCTGTTCCAAATGGAGCCAACCAACTGGCAACCAAAGCACATCCTTTCTGCTTCACTGTATCATAATCTGCTGGAAAAACAACAAGGGATGTAATCTGTCCAAATAAGAATAATAGAATCATAGAGTTGGAAGAGACCCCAGGGGCCATCCAGTCCAACCCCCTGCTATGCAGGAACACCCATCAAAGTATTCCCAATAGATGGCCATCCAGCCTCTGCTTAAAAACCTCCAAAGAAGGAGACTCTACCACACTCCATGAAGGGAGCAGCAGATTCCACTGCCGGACAGCTCTGACCATCAGGAAGTTCTTGCTGAGGTTCAGGAGGAATCTCCTTTACTACAGCTTGAATCCATTGCTCCTTGTCCTAGTCTCTGGAGCAGCGGAAAACAAGCCCATTCCCTTTTCAACATGACGTCCTTTCAAATATTTAAACATGGCTATCATGTCCCCTCTTAACCTTCTCTTCTGCAGACTAAACATCCTCAGCAAAATAAGCTGCTCCTCAGAGGACTTCATGGCTTCCCGACCCTTCACCATTTTGGTCCCCCTCCTCTGGACACGTTCCAGCTTTGAATTGAGGGGCCCAGAACTGGACACAGTATTCCAAATGAGCCCTAACCAAAGCAGAACAGAGTGGTACCGTTACCTCCCTTGATCTAGACACCATACTCGTATTGATGCAACCGTGAATCGCATTGGCTTTCTTGGTTGCCGCATCGCACTGCTGACTCATCTTCAGCTTGCGATCTACCAAGACTCTTGGATCCCTTTCACACGTACTGCTATCCAGCCACATGTCCCCCATCCTATACTTGTGACTTTCATTTTTTCTGCCCAAGTGCAGGACCCTACATTTCTCTCTGTTGCAATTCATTTTGTTGGCTTTGGCCAAGCTCTCCAGTCTGTCCAGGTCATTTTGAATTTTGATCCTGCCCTCTGGTGTATTAGCAACCACTCCCAATTTGGTGTCATCTGTAAATCTGATCAGCATGCCCTCTACTCCTTCATCCAACTCATTGATGAAGATGTTGAGTAGCACTGGGCCCAGGACAGAACCCTGTGGCACCCCACCAGTCACTTCTCTGCAGGATGAAAAGCAGCCACTAGTGAGCAACCCTTTGGGTTCGTTGGTTAACCAATTACCAATCCACCTAACAGTAGCCCCATCCAGCCCGCATTTTACTAGCTTCTTTGCAAGAATGTCATGGGAAACTTTGTCAAAGGCCTTACTGAGGTCAAGATAAACTACGCCTACAGCATTCCCTTCATCTATCTAGCTTGTAATCCTATCATAAAAAGAGCTAAGATTAGTTTGGCATGCCATTTCTAAGAAATCTATGTTGACTTTTAATTACAGCATTACTTTCTAAGTAATTACAAACTGACTGCTTAACGATCTGCTCTAGGATCTTTCCTGGTATTGATGTCAGGCTGACTGGGCGATAATTATTTGGGTCCTGTTTTTTCCCCTTCTTGAAGATGGGGACGACATTTGCCCTCCTCCAGTCTGCTGGACTTCTCCTGTTCTCCAAGAGTTCTCAAAGATTATTGCAAGTGGTTCAGAAATTACTTCTGCCAGTTCTTTTAATATCCTTGGATGTAATTCATGTGGCCCTGGAGACTTGAATTCACCTAGCCAGATATTCCTGTACTACCGCCTTACTTATTCTGTGCTGCACTTCCCTCGCTTGCTCACCTGCTCCCGACACCCCAGGTTGGGTTCTTCTATCCTTTTGGGAGAAAACTGAGGCAAAGAAGATATTGAGTAGTTCTGCCTTTGCCTTCTCATATCCCCCTGTTATTAATTGGCCATCTTTTCCATGCAGTGATCCTATCATTTCCTTGTTTTTCCTTTTGCTGCGGACATATCTAAAAAAGCCCCTTTTATTGTTTTTGATGACTCTGGCAAGCCTGAGTTCATTCTGCGCTTCAGCTTTTCTGATCTTCCACCTACATGTCCTGGCTATTTGCCTGAATGCCTCTTTGGTGGTTTCACCATTTTTCCATTTCCGGTACATCTCTCTTTTAAGACTTAGCTCAGCTGAGAGTTCTTTCGTCAACCATGCAAGTTGACTAAAGAATGCTGGCTGGGACAAATATTTATTTTTATTTATTTATTTAATTTATTTATTTATCTCGCCTCTCCATATGGATCGAGGCGGCGAACAACTAACAAATAGCATGTATTTCAATACATGTCAACAAGAAGGAATCAAACTTCACCAACAGGGACTAGATCAACACTCCCAGCCTAAACAGAATGCCCAGGCAGTCCGAGTAGAACAGGTTCGCCGAGGAGCCCAGGACAAGTCTCAGAGGAGGCGAGTTCTGGTTGTTGGGGACTCTTTGCTAAGAGGAACTGAAACAGCAATCTGCAAAACGGACAAGCTCAATCGAGAAGTCTGTTGTCTTCCTGGGGCCAGGATCAACCACATAACGGAGAGGCTAACCAGGCTAGTCAAACCCACTGACTATAAGCCCCTCATTTTGGTTCATGTGGGAACCAATGACACTGCGAGGAGCAGCTTAAACCACATTGCAAAGGACTACGAGCGTATGGGGACCAAGCTTAAGGACCTTGGTGTGCAGGTGGTCATTTCGTCTCTCCTCCCTGTTCAAGGATACGGCGCATGTAGGGAAAGGGCAATAGTAGAGGTCAACAACTGGCTCCGCACATGGTGCCGCCAACAACGGTTTGGGTTTTTGGAACATGGCCTGAATTTCCATGAACATGGGCTTTTTGGGGAGGGATGGGCTGCACCTCACAAAACGGGGAGGAATGTTTTTGCAAACAGTCTTGAAGGAAGATTAAAAAGGTCTTTAAACAAAGATCCACTGGGGAGGG
Source organism: Ctenosaura bakeri (assembly GCA_948474755.1). Taxonomy (NCBI): domain Eukaryota; kingdom Metazoa; phylum Chordata; class Lepidosauria; order Squamata; family Iguanidae; genus Ctenosaura; species Ctenosaura bakeri. Next base: position 770,875 of record CAOLHI010000129.1, read on the forward strand.
AGACAATATTATTCAGGGAAAGGATCAGAGAACATAGGGGAAAAGGCCCAAATATATGGACAAGTAGTACAAGGGCCAATGGGGGGGGAAAGTAAAAAATAGACAGGGATTGCAGGAAGGGCCTGGGGACTTAAGGTCTTTTAAACACAATGAAAGGAGTAGGGGAAACAAGCAGGATGAGTTGTACTCCAGCAAGAAAATAAATACGATTTGATAGGCATCACTGAGACCTGGTGGGATGAGTCTCATGATTGGAATATAGGAATAAGGGGTATACCCCTTTTTGTAAAAATAGACCAAAAAAAAGGGGGAAAAGGAGGAGTAGCCTTGTATGTCAAGGATGTTTTCACCTGTAAAGAGTTTGGGCTTAAACCCAGAAAGCCAGGTAGAGAGCATTTGGGTAAAAATTTAAAGGCAGCGAAAACAACGGGGAATTTTCCTGGTGGGGGTTTACTACAGACCTCCAACCCAGGCTGAGGACTTGGATGACGCCTTCCTCAACCAAATGACTAACATTCAAAGAGGAGAGATACAAATAAAAGGAGATTTCAATTACCCGGATATATGCTGGCAGTCAAACTCTGCCAAGACAGCAAGGTCCAGCAATTTTCTTGCTTGTCTTGCAGACAACTTCATGGTCCAGAAGGTGGAAGAGGCCAAAAGGGGGAAATCAAAACCCCCAACGGGTCTTGACCAACAGGGATGACCTTGTGAATGAGGTAGAAGGGGTTTGGGAAAACCCTTTGGGGGGGAGTACCATGCCCTGTTGGAATTTAGCATTCAGGGGGAAGGAGAAGATAAGGGTAGCCAGACACTCGTCTTAGATTTTAAAAAAGCGGACTTTTTGAAAACTTAGGGAGCTGCTGGCTGGAATTCCGTGGTCAGGAATAGTAAAAGGGAAAGGAGTTCAGGAGGCATGGGAGTTCCTTAAAAAGGAGATACTGACGGCACAAAAACCCGGGTGCCAATAAGGAGGAAAAATAAGGCATCTAAAAACCAAAAGGGGTTATTTAAAAAATCTCAGCTGAGCTAAGATTTAAAGAGAAACAGGTATAGGAAATGGAAAAAGGGGGGAAACCACCAAAGAAGAATTTAAGCAAGTAGCCAGGAGATTAGGGAGGAGGTCAGAAAGGCTAAAGCACGGGAACGAACTTAGGCTGGCCAGAGACATTAAAAACAAAAAAAAGGGGTTTTTTTTAAAAATATGTCCGCAGAAAAAGGGAAAAAAAGGGGGAGACAGTAGGGTCGCTACGCAGAGAAGATGGCGAATTACTCACGGGGGGGAGAGAAAAGGCAGAGCAAAACCCTCCAAATTTTCCCTTTGCCCCCGGTATTTTCCCAGAAGGATAAAGCATCAACCTGGCGGTAGGGGAGCAGGGAGGAAGCAGGGGAAAAGGGAGGCACTTAATAAGTAGAGAGGTGGTACAGGAATACCTGGCCCATTTTGGGGAAAATTTAAAAACTCCAGGGCCAGATGGGTTTTCATCCCAGGATATTAAAAGAGCTGGCAGAGGTCATTTCGGAAACCCCTTGCTAAATTTTTTAGAAACTTAGGACAGGAAAAAGTTCCAGCAGATTGGAAGAAAAGCAAAGGGGATCCCCATTTTTCCAAAAAAAGGGAAAAAAAAAGGACCCAAAAATTATCGCCCAGTCAGCCTGAATTTGGAACCCCGGAAAAACCTGGAGGAAACATTAAGCGTTCAGTTTCTAATTATTTAAAAACAACGCAATAATCACGAGAAATTAAATGGATTTCTCAAAAAAAAAGTCATGCCAGACTAATCTGATCTCTTTTTTTTATAGAGTTACTAGCTTGATAGATGAAAGGGGAAAGCTGTGGATGTAGCATATCCGGGTTTTTTAGTAAAGGCCCCCCACAAAGTTCCCCATGCATTTTTGATTTTAAGCTAGTAAAATGTGGGCTAGACAGGGCTACTGGGAATTGGATATGTAATTGGTTGCCCACCCGCCAAAAGGGGTATTAGGATGGCTGCTTTTCATCCTGGAGAGAAAATGACTAGTGGGGTGCCAAAAGGTTTTGTCCTGGGCCCAGTGCTGTTCAAAATTTTTATCAATGACTTAGATGAAGGAATAGAGGGCATGCTCATCAAATTTGGGGATGACACCAAATTAAAGGGGGTTTCTAATACGCCAGAGGACAGGATCAAAATTCAAAAAGGGCCTGGATAGATTGGAGAGCTGGGCCAGGGCGAAAAAAAATGAAATTCAACAGAGAGAAAAAGAAGGTCCTACACTTAGGCAGAAATAATGGAATACAGAAAAAGGGGGGGCACGTGGCTGGATAAAGTAGGGGTGAAAGGGATCTAGGAGTCTTCATAGACCACAAGCTAACATAAATCACAGTGTGATGCGGCAGCCAAGAAAGCCAATGCAATTCTCGGCTGCATCAACAGGAGTATGGTGTCTAGATCGAGGGGAAAGGAAAGGGACCACTCTACTTGCTTTTGGTTAGACCCCATCTTGAATACTGTGTCCAGTTTTTTTGGGGACCCCAATTTAAGAAGGATATTACAAGCTGGAGCAAGTCCAGAGGAGGGTGACCAAAATGGTGAGAGGCCTGGAAAACATGCCCTATGAGGAAGACCCGAAAAGAGCTGGGGATGTTTAAATCTGGGAGAAAAGGAGGTTAAAAAGGGGCAGATAGCCATGTTTAAATATTTGAAGGGATGCCACGTAGAGGAAGGAGGGGGGTTGGGTTTTTTGCTGCTCCAGAAACCAGGACAAGGAGCAATGGATTCAAGCTGCAGGAAAGGAGATTCCACCCCCAACCTCAGGGGAAAACTTTGAAAAGTCAGGGGGTGTCCGGCAGTGGAATCCCGCTGCCTCGGAGAGTAGTGGGGGTTTCCCACCTTGGAGGTTTTTAAGAGAGGCTTATGGCCATCTGTCGGGAGTGCTTTAGGGGGTTCCCGCATGACAGGGAGTTGGACTGGATGGCCCGTGTGGCCCCTTTTAAATTCCACATTTCTATGAAATTCCAATTTTATGATTCTATTTTTCTAACATGCCCCCAACAAAATGGGCTTTTTTTTTTCCGACCTGCGGAAGGATGGGGAAAACTGAGTCAACCCTGGAGCCTGGCAAATTTAATCACAACCTTTGGCTTGGAGACCCGGATTTTTCCACTGTGCTGGGGGATTTTGGGCTTGACTCTTTGCTACTTGTTTTTTTTTAAATGTGCAAAGCAGCTGAAACTTGGGGGGAAAAAATTTACAACTGTTCATGTGAAAATGCTGGAACTCCCACAGTCTAGAACTAGTTCAGGTAGATTCTGCCACTAGATCTAAGTCTGGGATCTAAAACCAAAATTTCATTATCAGCCCCAACTAGGGCCATTTCTGCAACAGATTGTTATAGTGCTATTATTCCACTTTCAATATATGGAACCCTTTGGGGGTTATTTGGGGGGGGTTTAGAACAGAGCCTAGACCATTGCTATTGCCTATATACTGACCTACCAAGTTCCCAATGATTCCAAGGGGCAAGTGTTGCTGTCATTCCAAATTGATTCATCAAAATGTCCCATCCTGGTGCATCGGGTTTAAAAAACACACAAACTAATTTTCTAGCCCTTAAGGCTACCATCCTAAGTATGCGTCACGAGGAGTTTACATTCCACTCAGTTCACAAGACTTATCTCCAAGTTAAGGATGTAAATTATGGCTTGCCTATTCTTGCATATGATAAAGAATATATGAAACTTTTTCCATCCCCAAATGAAAGGGTTTTCTAGGTTCTCATATGAGAATTTATGCATTTGTAGATGCTTTTTATTTGTGCAAATTGTGCATTTCAAAGTAAAATAATGCTGCCTTGCTGCACAGATTTTTTTTGGAAAACAGCAGCATTAGAGGGCTCTTTGTCCATTAACCAGTCCTCGGGGGTTATCTGGGTGTGTGTGTTAGCTTCAAAAAAAAAAAAAAGACCCCCCCAAAATATGGGAAAGCTGTTGAAAGAAAGTGCTTCCTGTCGATCTTCACTGGTAGTGGAAATTTTCAGCGGGTGAGCAAATTTTTGCTGTGTAAAATAGCCTGTCTCAATGAGAATGAGACAAGATTCCTTCACATCCTTAATTTGGGTCAATGTGTTAATGACTGGATGCCCACATGGCAAGCGGTTCAGGGATCAGCAGGTTGCCAAATGAGAGAAAAGGGGTTCTCCTAGGCCTTTGCCAGTTTTGCTTGGCAAAAAAGCTAAGAGTAGCAGGGGCCTTTTTCCCTTTCCCAACTTGGGGGGGAAATCATAAACTTCATTGCTACATGCAAAATGAAAATTAACATTTGCCAGAGCTGTGATAAAATCCCGCCCCCCCAAACAACTAGTTTTAAGGATTATTCATGGTTTAGGTTAGGGGAAAAAAAAAGCAAAAACAAAAACAAAAGAATGTGGGTTTTCTAACAGAAATGTCCCAAATGGAAAGTGTTGTGTTGTGCAGGGATTTTCTTTGTCAGGATTTCTCAAAGAGGATGGAACCAAGACGGAAAACACTGGGGGAACAAAAAACTCATGAATAATGGCTCAGGGAGCTGGGTATGTTTAGTTTTGGGGAGAGATGACTTGGGAGTGATGAGAGACATCTTTAAATATCTGAAGGGATTCCCCAAAGAAAAAGGAGCCAGTTCATTTTCTTTGCTTGAGAGACTAGGACACAACCAATGGCTTCAAATTACAAGTACAGAGGACCCCCATATCCACAGGGGATTGGTTTTAGGGGCCCCCCCGGATCCCATTTAGGAAAAGCAAACGTCTCCCCACTTTGCTCTCCCACTTTCCCCAGTGTGATCGGGCTGGGAACAGTGGGGGCAAAGTGGGGAAATGCGAATTGCTCTCCCCACTTTGCCCTCCCACTTTCCCCAGCAAAAGGGCTGGCAGTGGTGGGGAAAAAAAGTGGGGGGGTGCGAGATACTATTGCCCATTGCCAACCGCGGATAACTGAATCAGTGGATAATGAAACCACAATAGGGGATCCTACTGTACACCTAAACATTAGGAAGGACTTGCTGATGGTTAATAGATGTGTGACAGTAGAACAGAGGATAGTGGTTTTAAACAGGTTAGACATGGCCACATCTCAGGGTGCTTCAGAAAAGAGATTCCATCTAAATATCAGAAAGAATTTAAGAGCTGTTTGACAGTAGAACAGACTGCTTCAAAGGAAGGGTTTTGTACTAGATGACCCAGACTATCCCTTCATACTGTGATTCTAATGTTCAGAACACCCCCTCCCCTTTCATCCACTGATTAGAATTATTTTTGAATATTCCTTCCACCTCACCTATGATCTCACCAAGAGTCTGCCCAGGCGTGCTCAAATCCTTTGCACTGTGCCGAGCAAGGGCTTTCAATCTGGGCTTGTGGACGGATGGGGGTGGACTCCGCTCTCCAGAATGAGTAATGGCTCTTTCTTGGAATCAGATCCAAGCCCACTGCTCTGACTCAGGCATGTGAAATATCCAAGGAATGCAGCATGCTGGAATCGCAAGCTGTCACTACAGCCTACCATCCCGGATGCAGGCAGCAGAACATTTGGGTAAACTGAGCTGGATCCCCCCCAACCAAAAAATCCAAAGTTTCCTGCATGCTAAGTTCCACGGAAACACACGGAGAGGCTGTACAGAACAAGCCAGTGCTCTGGTGTACCTTGCTTTCTATTCCTTGAGATTTGCCAAGTGGCTTTCCTTGGAATTTTTTTCTCCTATGAGCAAATGAAAATGAAATTTTCTCAGAGGACTCTCCTCTTAGCATAAATTTTCAGAGAATTTGTTTAAATGGCTCCATCTGCAGAAGTGTAGAAGCAGAGATCCCAAACATCTAAGGAAGTGGCTGGACATAGATACAGCAGAATGTATTCCATGTGTCTTGGATGGGGTGCAAAATTTAGTATCAAAGCATTTTTTTAAAAAAAATAGGTTTCTAGATCTCAAGTCCACTAAACCAAATCTGGCATTTTTCATCCTCCAAGGAACTGAGGGTGGAATAAAAGATTAATTTGTTTTTCCTTCATTAGAAGAGTGCAGAGCTGAGGAACATTCCCACTATCTTTTAATGAATTTTAAAGGGGTTTTAACTTTGTAGATTGCTTCGATTGCATTAATGTATTTTTACTGACCTTTTGCATAGTGCTTATTCTGTACTGGTTTTCACAATCTGTTAGCTGCCTTGAGTGCCATTATTTGGGAAAAGGCAGGATATATACAACAACAACTCACTACTACTTCAACTATTTTTGGACATTTTAGGCTGCTGGGCTACTAGTCCAAAAAATCTGAAGGGACAAAGCCTCCCCATCCTTGCAACTGTGTGAGGTTGAGAAGGCTGACAAAAGGCTCATCCAGAAAGGGGGGGGGACTTTGAGCGTATCAAGAGTTTCATCCTGATAATGTTGACATTGTTGATTTTATCAACATATTCCAGGTTTGCATCCAAACTCTTTCTTGAAATATCCCAGGTTTCCTTCATTCCCCCTTTGCATTTTTCCTCTTCCCCATCCGATGGATCATGGGGCACATCTAGACCCAGGCAACATTTCAAAAATTGATTTTCACGCATTTCTGCCAAGCTTTCTTTACTATTACTCAGGAGCTGTAGTCAAACTGCTTTTAGCAGTATTACACTAGTCACACATTTGTTTTAGTGCAAACACTCCTCTCTCCCTTACTTGATCTCTGTTGATTCTCTGTCCTGTTTATTGGTGGCTGCCATCTTAGATAGTTTTGGGATAACACAAACAGACAGCGAAGTAGAGATACATTTCATTTTGGAAAATACTGGGGTAATTTGAACTGACCTGGAAAGCTGGAATGAAAAGTCTTTGGTAATGCTGGGAGTTCCCAGGAAATAGGGATAAAAACACATCATGTGGACCCCAAAATAAAATTGGTTTGCACAGGAACACATCATGGGGCTTTTAAAGTCTCTTCTTGTCATCTGGATGGTGTCTGACAAAGGCTTCAAGAAGGGTATCCAGTGGGTTTCACGGTTAAAATCACAGAAACATAGAATTGGAAGACACCCCCAGGGGCCATCCAGTCCAACCCCCTGCCATGTAGGAACAAACACTCAAAGCACCCCCAGCAAGTGGCCATCCAGCCTCTGCTTAAAACCCCCCAAAGAAGGGGACACCACGACACCACCACACTCCATTGAGGCAGCATATTCCACTGCCAGACAGCTCTGACCATCAAGAAGTTCTTCCTGATGTTTAGGCGAAATCTCTTTTCCTGTAGTTTGAATCCACTGCTCCTTGTCCTAGTTTTTGGAGCAGCAGTAAACAAGCATGCTCCATCTTCAATGTGACATCTCTTCAAATATTTAAACATGGCTATCATGTCTCCTCTTAACCCTCTTTTTGTCAGGCTAAACATACCCAGCTCCATAAGCCACTCCTCATAAGCTTCATGGCTTCCAGACCCTTCACTATATTGGTCATCCTCTCTAGACAGTTTCCAGCTCAAGTGAAGATAATGATTGCCAGTTTCCACAATTGTTGCTGCATGCCTTCAAGTCATTTCTAACTTATAGTGACTCTATCCTGGGGTTTCCTGGCGCTGAGAGTATGTGACATGCCCAAGGTCACCCAGTGGGTTTCCACGGCCAATCAAGGAATCAAACTCTGGTCCCCAGGGTCGTAGTCCAATGCTCAAACCACTATACAACATTGTGGCTGCTCTCGCACTAGTGTGTTATAGCGCTATGATTCCACTTGCAACATCCTATGGAATCCTGGGGTTTGTCAGCTGGCCCCTCCTGAAACTGCAAACCCCAGGATTCCATAGGATGTTGCAAGTGGAATCATAGCGCTATAACACTTTAGTGCGGAAACAGCCTGGCTCTGGTCTGCACAGTACAGGCTGAATATGCTCTTAGCAACAGCCACTTGTTTCCCAACAGAACCCTAAGGTACTAGACAACACGAAAACCATGATGGAATGACAGTAAAAGCATAAGAAGATGACAGAAGCATAAAATAATATGGCCAGGCAAAATGAAACAATACTTCCTTGGGTGGTGATGGTTTCCATATCAGTGGGATGGCCACTCTATTTGAGGTCATAGTTCAGACTTTAAAGAATTATCCAAGGTGACAGCTTCTTTAAAGTTCAGACTAAAACTCAGAGTGGACTTGCTTTCCTTTTGCCATGGAGCCACCAAATACTCCTCTTGCACAACTCTGGCTCTCAATCTAGGGGCTTGCTTTAAGACTTTGCTCGGCTACAAACCCCACCAAAAATTCTCACAAAACAAGCGGCCAAAAGGTCAGTCAGTCGTGTTTGGCTCACCTTGACCAGAAGCTCGTAGCGTGGAATCCGTTGCACGGGCTTGATCATGAGGTCCGAGAGGGCCTGCTTTTCTTTGTTTTCCCTCATGCTTTGCTGAAGAAAGAAAGAAACATGAGCTGCAAAATTATCCCTGAGACAGGAGGATGTTAGTAGAGGAAAAAAAACCCTGAGTCTTAAAAATCAGCAACATTAAATGTGAAAATGTGACATGATCTTATGGGGAACGTGATGATTTCGGGCAGTGTCCTGTTCGTGGCTCACAAGGAGGCAACTTTGGGCTATGCCAGTGTAAATGCTTGTAGGGGCACTGCAGAAGCAGGCCTTCAGTACTTTCGAGCACGATGCCCTGGCCCCCAGTGTGCAAGGGCAGTTGGATGACCGTCCCATTAGCCAATATGTGCCAGAAGGAGGGGGCAGAGCTGCAGCCAGGACCCTTCTGGCTGTTTTTGTGCTTCTAGGAAAAAAGATACAGTCCTTACACCTAGACTATCAGTGCAGGTATGCCGGTGGAGATTTAGGCTCCAGTAGTTACTACTGGATTTTGACCTTAATGTGCTAAGCTTGCCCTGGTCAGCAAATGCAAAAACACAGGAGTAGTTAGTAATGACAGCCTAAACATCCTAAAAGCACCATTTCTTTTGGGGTGATCTTGGACGCTAAGCAGGGTCAGGCCTGGTTAGTACTTGGATGGCAGACAGCCAAGGAACACCAGGTACTGCAGATGACATTTTAGAGGAAGGAGCTGGCAAAACCATCTCTGCATATTCCTTGTCTAAGAAAACCGTATGAAATTCATCTGGTGCCATAAACTGAGAGATAACTTGAAGGCATATACACACACAGTGAGTAGTGAGGGCACAATCTATAAGCTCTTGGCCGACCTTCTGGACCTCTGACCTGTTGAGAGTGCGGGATGAGGCTGGGAGACACCAAGATTTGCAAGTGAAGGTTGTGGATTACAGGGAACTCTAGATTCAGTTGCTTCTTATTTTCACAAACAGAGCAGAAAGAGATGAGATCATTTCATACCTCCAGAAACTTCATAAATGCTGGCTTGGCTTCCTTGGCAATCCTCACGGCATCTTTGGCATTGAGAAAGTTATCTATGTAGGCAGAGTAAATATGCACCAGGATGTCCTTGGAAAACTGGAGGAAGGAATGAGTGAAAGACTTAATAAAACATTTTTGACATGTCTCTCTATGTAAGAGAAGAAAATAGGAAGTGACATCATCAGTGAGGGATATCTTTTTCAGTCTACGCATTTAGAAAATGTAATTTATAAACTGAGTAATCACAACAGCATAGGTTTACTAATTAGCACTGATTTTTGTCCAAGACAATTTTGAATAAAGATAAATAAGACAGCTAAATCAAGCCATCATTTAGAGCTCTTCAGGCAATGATCTCGTAAGATGCCTGGCTTGTAGGACTAGTTCTGCCCTAATTCTTAAACAATACAAAATTGGCTTATAAGACTAGTTCTGCCCTAATTCTTAAACAATACAAAATCGGGAATACAAAATTCCTTCTGCATGAAGGAGGGTTAATCTGTTTATATACCATTTGCCATATCTAAAACTTCACTTCACTTTTTTGCAAAATACAGCAGTTTCAAGCCCAGCAATTTCTGTGCAGAAAAAAGCTATTCCCTATACAGGAAACACTGTAACTAGAAACTTATTCTGAATAAAATTCACATGTGGTTGTTCTATACAGAAAACAGCATTTTCTGTGCAGAAAACAGTGTTTGGGTTTGTTTTTGTTTTTTGTGTGTGTGCAGAAAATGATGTTTCTGCTTGGGAACATTATTTTCTGTACATAAAAATGCTCTTTGCTGTGCAGAAAAGGCTGTTTTCTTTGCAAATCAACCACATGTGAATTTTGTGCAGAACAAGTCTGGAACTGCAAACTGGATTTGAAAAACTCTGCTTTTCAAAGGCTTTCTTAGAAGGGAAAGAACTTTGTTAAAACTACTCATTGCTTTCCTTGAGAGGAATATGAGTGATGTATTGCATCCCTGGTGTATGGGGAGATGGTCCACAGGACTGGGGCTGAGACCTTCTGCACAGATGACACTGTTGAGGCTGAAGACCTCTTTGGAAAGGAGAAGCTGCCAGCCTCCTCCACTCCTTTGGCTACCTTGACAAAAGGGCATATTTGCTGCAAGGACAGTCTGCCCTACCTCCTCCTTATTTGACACAATAAAAAAGGCTTTTGCACCATCCAACCGGCACTGCAGCTGAGAAGGTGCTTCTCTTCAGAGAGGGGGTGCAGAGGAGGGCTTGGGAAGCTGTAAACACCTCCGGAGATGGGAGAGAGCCATGCTTGGGAAGGTGTAAGCAAAGGAACCAGCTGGGCTGCGCCGTATGACAAGCCCCCAGTTGCCGCCAACGTCACCCGTCCTCCCACCCTGAGGACATGACTTGCATACTGAGCGCTTCCTTTAGAAAGCTTCTTTCCTCGCTGTTTGTTGTTGTGCTCTCTAGTTCCCTGTTTTCAGGCAGCAGCATCTGTTCTGTGCCCTTTCCAAGAAAAGTACTTTCAAGGGAAAAGGGCGAGAGAGACAGCGAGCAAGAGGCTGGTAGATCGTTCGGGGCTTATGGGGATTGATTCGAGTGCTCGAAGGCGGCCGATCTCTCCAGGCTCTTGGATTGAGTTCAAAACCACCCCCTCAGCCTAGGAAGGAACGCCTAGATCCCCTTGGCACATTCGTTGGCAACAGCAGGCTGCACCAAGCCTTCAGAAAGCCCTTGCCTGCTGTCACACTTGTACTGGGGACTGCAGGATGTAGCACCTTGAAAAGCTCATCATTAATTTTGAGGTTTCTAGCCCTTTGTGGTTTCTGAAAGCTGAGCTACCAAGAAAAAGGAATTTAGACAATCAGAACAATTACAGGGAATCCAGCAGACACTGAGACCTCAGTCCTCCGTGAGTGTTTAGCAACGGACTGGGACTCCGGGAGACCAGGATACAAATCCCCACTTAGCTACAGAAACCCAGTGGGTGACCTTGGGCGAGTCACACTCTCTCAGCCTTAGAAGGCAATGGCATACCTCCTATGAAGAAATCTTGCTAAGAAAACCTTAGAATAGGTTCACTTTAAGGTTGTGATAAGTTGGAGGTGAGCTGGATGCACACAACAACTAGAACACCTCATTGTGTACCTGTGAGATGCTCCTTTATTGGGCTTCTTGCAGAATAATTTATTCTAGGAAGGAAGAAAATTTGGAGCAACAAGAACAGGTGGAAAGGGTAACAGGACCACATTTGACTGAGTAAAGTCCACGGAGGCTGGCTGGTCTCAGACTCGTACATGTGACAGAATACAAACTGGGTTATCAAATCCCCCATTTTCCCCTGGCAGGTAGTAAGCTGGCAATTATTAGCCATGAAGCCACATAAGCCAGAACATGTGCAATTCAAAGTGTAAGTTCTCTTTCATGTGCGACTATACTTTTTTGGCTGTTGTGTAATGGACATATTTGGTTCATGCTGTGCATGCAGAGTCCCAGAATTGGAACCCCTTCGTGTGGGCCTCAGTCCCATTGTTTGTCCCAACTAGAGGAGAGCTATTCAATCAACTGGGTCTACAGGTGGATTCACCATACAATAATTGATTGAATGGTTTCATTCTCATTAGGATTAATCAACAAGAACCCAGCCAAAGGGCTGCATATTTTTGAATGACACCTAATGATTCATTATTGCCTTCAACGTAGCAGTCAGTTCGCTGACAGTGCAGTGACAGTGTGCCATCCCCATGGTGTCATGCCAACACATGATACCATGGGACAATAAACAGGCATACTGGTAAATACACAATTGATTGTCAGAGTTGGTATTCAGCAAAAGGAGGGGGCAGCACAACCACTGGGGAACTACGTGGGTGTAGATTTACGCTACGTAAACAGGATGTAGGACATCAGCCCTAATCTTTGATCATGGGCTCTCTGATAGGAATGTTTAGGTCAGATATGAGAAAGTCATGGGTGCCTGCAAGGGCAAAGGACATGGGAACTCAGCCACACAAATGGACTGCAGGGTGAAGCAGACAGCCTGCTACAGGCAAAGAATGAGTTTCAAGCACCGCTATGGGACCTGGTTCAGTAGGGTTACTGGTAAAGTGGATCGCTTGGTAAAGTGAAAGGCAGTAGAAAGAGGGAGATCTCACTACAGGTGGATCGAGTCAATCAAGGAAGCCATGGCTGCCTCTAAGAGTCTAAGACTCGTGGAAAGGGATCTAGGAGTCTTATTAGACCACAAGCTGAACACGAGTCAGCAGTGTGATGCAGCAGCTAAAAACGCTAATGTGATTCTAAGCTGCATCAATAAGAGCATAGCATCTAGGTTGAAAGAAGTAATAGTATCACTCTATTCTGCTTTAGTCAGGCCCCACCTGGAATACTGTGTCCAGTTGTGGGCATCACATTTTAAGAACAATACTGACAAGCTGGAACGTGTCCAGAGGAGGGCAATCAAAATGGTAAAAGGTCTGGGCTTAGGGAGCTGGGTATGTTTAGCTAGGAAATGAGGTTAAGAGGGATGTCATATGAGATGTTTGAAAGGATACTGTATGGAAGATGGGTCAAGCTTGTTTTCTGCTGCTCAGAGACTAGGACACAGAGCAATGGCTTCAAACCTGAGGAAAAGAAGTTCCACCTAAACATTAGGAAGAATTTCCTGATGGTAAGATTGGTGGAATAGGCTGCTGAGAGGGTCATGGGGTCTCCTTCTTTGGCAGTTTTTAACCAGAGGCTGGATGGTGTATTTCTGCATGGCAAAATGGGGTTGGACTGGATAGCCCTTGGGGTCTCTTCAGCTCAAAGCTCTATGATTCTATGAGTCTGCAAGACCTGAGCAGGGCAGCTGATTACTGGGGTGCTTGGAAAATTATCATTCATAGGGTCACCACAAGTTGAAGTCAACTTGATGGCAAATAGTAACAATATCTAGGATGTTGGAAATGGCGCAGGGCAAACAAGTAAGGCTAGTGCTGTTTCATTTATGCCAGGGTGGTCATCTCTGGAGGGGATGGGGGCCGCTAGCACCTGCAAAGGTCCTCACCAAAAATTTATTTATTTTTTTTTAAAAAGGCTTGCACTTGTCAAAAGTAAAAAGATAACTGAACAAATCAAAACCACAGTGCTTGGACGCCCAGTTTTGATTTGGGGTTGGGGATACTGATGAGGTTTGTGTCCTCCAGACCCTCAAACCACCAATCTCAGAGGGCTTCAGAGCTGGCAAAACCCCCTCGTTGCTTCAATTTTTTCTCCAAGATGCTGGACCTATTTTGAGCATCAAGTTCAGCACTAGGGACAGCACCTTGAAAAATCTGGACCAAGACCTGGAGAAGCTTTTATCCAGCATCTGCAGGCATTAATTTTTTTATTCTGATAGACCTTTAGAACAAAAGGGTTTTAGAAAAAGAGTTTTACAGGATGCTGTATTATTTTTACTGAAACATTTTAAAGCTGATTTTTAATCCTTTTTGTTATAATAATATGACTAGTTTAACTATATTTTAAAGTTGTCCTTTGACTGTCTTTAGTTATGTTGTACTAGTATCATAAGCCACCTTGAGTCTCAATTTTGGGGAAAAGGCCAGGTATAAATAAAGATAACGATGATGACGATGACGATTTTGGAAAATTATTCCGTATAGAAATAAATGCGGGGGGGGCTTCTGGCACCAAAGCTGTGTTTCCTGAGCAGATCCCACAATTTTTACACACAGAAAACAGCGTTTCTGGAAAGTGCTTCTCAGTTTCTGCCCACCAGCACCCTGGCATGTGTATTTCTGCACAGAATAACTTGCTAGAACACTTTGGCATGGGCAAATATTGGGCACAAAATTCTCATTTCCAAATTATTCTTCTTGATCAGATATCCTGAAAAGCAGGGGAAGAAAACATTGCCTGCCTAAGAATAATTAAAAAAAAAAAAAGAAAATATTCCTTCCATCTCTATCAGTGGGCAATATGTAAAATTGTAAGCAGGGAGGAAATTTTTTTTGGGGGGGGAGCAAAGCCTCTTCCCAACAAGCCTTGAGAAGACACTCTGCCCATGTTTGAGAACTGGGCTACTTGGAGAAATTGAAAAATGAAGTTATCTGGAGAAGAATCAAATGATGGAGGTAGTTCCATGCTGGGTAGGCTTTCGAGACAAGGAATGCAAAGGGGAAGAACTAAGCTTCACCCCAATAGCAATAGCAATAGCATTTATTTCTATACCGCTTATCAACTAGGTGTTATCTAAGCGGTTTACAATGTATTTTTTTTAGCTAATTGCCCCCAACAAGCTGGGTACTCATTTTACCGACCTGCAGAAGGATGGAGGGCTGAGTCAACCTTGGAGCCTGGCAGGATCGAACTCACAACCTTGTGGTTGCAGTACTGGCATTTAACCACTGCACCACCAGGGGCACCCCACAGTTCAGAGACTGAGTGGGTACAGAGTCAATACAGGAAGACCTCCCAGCTCCAGTGAGATTTCTTGCTTGTGACCACACCTTTGGTCTTAAAGATGTTTACTCCCCATTTTGTGCTATATAGAAATGCAGAACAGGTTGAGGTTTCTCCTGCGCTAAGCATAACTAAGGTTGTAAAAAAAGGTCCACACACAAGTGGGGCAGGCCAACGGCAACTGTGACATAGAGGGTGGGTTTCACCAATGGGTTGCTAGTTGCCAATGCCTCATATGCTGTCCATTTTCTTGTCAATGTTTACAAAGATCTTCCAAACGTCTTCCACCCCACCTCCCTTTCCTTCTTCCACCCAGTCTAAAGGAGTGAGCCCACAAGGCTCTGAAAAGACATGTTCCATATGTGCAAGGGTCAGATTGCTGTACTTACAGATTGCACCAGGATGTCTCCCACTTTCTGCTTCTCATGCCAGTTCTGCACGCACTCGGAGATCTGCTCCAGGAACTCCTCGTGATGCTCCAAGAGCTCGGGAATCTGATCAAAGATCTCATCTACCAGAGAAGGGTCGCAGAGGATGGAATTTTCTGGCTGTTTCAGGGGCTTCATGTAGCCCTGCAAAGAAAAAACCATATGAAATGAGTATACTAAACTGGGCACTAGGATGGAGACTTTTTAATGGTGGTCACGCTACAACAGGAGTAGGGAAAGTCTGGCTCATGTACTATATTTGTCCCCCAGGGCCACTTTTTTTTTTTTTTAAAACTGTTTTTTTTTTAAAAAAATAATTTTTATTAGCAAACTTTTCCAAATACACTAAAAACAAAACAAAAAAGAGACAGACAGAGAAAATGGGGGGGGGAAGGACTAGGAAAAAAACAGAGATATAGGAAAAATATATAGAAAAGCAATAAATAATGAAAGGTGACCTCCAACATTCATCTTGGTGATCATACTCCATCACAACCCTATCAAATCTCTTTCATTACAATTATGCATTACACTTCTTCTACATATAAGATCCTTAATAATTATCAAATGCCAAAGTTATCACTCTCCCTTTTTTTTTTTGCAAAAAAGATAATAAAGGATTTCCAAACTTTTAAAAATGTCCTGAGGTGATTTTTCTTTGACCAAACAACCTAATCTGTCAATTTCTGCCAAGTCCATCAATTTCAACAACCATTCCTTCCTAGAAGGTAATGCTATACTCTTCCATTTCTGTATATATGTTAATCTTATATATGTTAATCTGAAGGGATGCCATGTAGAGGAAGGAGAGGGCTTGTTTTCTGCTGCTCCAGAGACCAGGACAAGGAGCAATGGATTCAAGCTGCAGGAAAGGAGATTCCACCTGAACCTCAGGAAGAACTTCCTAACAGTCAGGGCTGTCCGGCAGTGGAATCTGCTGCCTCGGAGTGTAGCCTAGTCTCCTTCCTTGGAGGTTTTTAAGCAGAGGCTGGATGGCCATCTGTTGGGAGTGCTTTGAGGGTGTCCCTGCATGGCAGGGGGTTGGACTGGATGGCCCCTGGGGTCTCTTCCAACTCTACATTTCTATGATTCTATGATCTTCTAACATTTTTTTTCACCTCAAATACCCTTTTGGACGGTGTGGGTGCAATTTTGCCACATTTTTACCCTCCTTGACTGTTTTAGATCCTTTTTTTCTCCAGCAGGAAATGACCCAGAGGTTGAAACACTGGAAACTTTGCCATGGCATTCAAAGTAGATAATGGAACACCCTTGCTTGTACAGATAACCATGTCCCTCTAGAGAGGTGACAGAAGTAGTGACAGAAACTTGGGGTTCCCTGATGTGTTCCCTCTTTGTCTAGTCAGCTCTGCTGCAAAGCTCGGAAAGTTACTTTCAAGAGGAACAGACATATTGGCATGCTGAAAACTTCCATAGTTGAGCAGGGCAGTGTGATGCTCTAAGTTAAAAACATCATTCTGCTCCTACTTGAGTGTGGACAGCTTCAGTGTGTTGTCCTATTTGTTCCTCTTAAAAATAACTTTCCAACCTCTACTCTATTGTTTTCGCCCTTGAATACTGATGCTCTCAGAATTCAGTTCACTTCCACCCACCTCCCTCTCCTTCCCTCCCCTTTCAGACATATGGTCAGTGGTAACAAACACCACCTTTTCTCTCTCCCAACTGCTCTGTTTCATTCTAAAAACAGATTTTTGTTGCTTGTTCCAAATACCACCTGCCATATATCCCAGTGGGCAACTGTGTGATAGGCTCAGGGCCAATTCCTCTGTTAACACACCCTTGCTGGTCACAGCCTCATTCAAGTGCCGTGAAATACAGTCCTGTCTCCACGTTCCGCTAGGGTTAGGGGCACAGGACCCCCATGAAAGTAGAAAAAACGTGAATAAGTCTAGGCCCTCCCAAACCATATTTGACACAGAAAAAAAGTATGATCACCATATTCAACCCACCCTGGATTCCTTTGAGGCACGAGGGTTCCTTCCCAAGGCAGAAGTGGGCGGCTGGTGGGGCTCACCGCCACCTCCATGGCTGCCCCACAAAAGTGTTGGGGACGTACAAGCTTCATTTGCAGTTTCTCAGTCCCACAAGGCTTTTGCAGTCCTTATTAAAAATGGCATAGGGAGGCAGCAGAGGTGACATAATCAAATCTGCAAAAGTGAAACCTATAAATGTGGAGAGCTGACTCTACACACTTTCACCTCCATTTCCCCTCCAGAACAGTGGCCAGAAATATATTATATTACTTCCTCTTGCCATATTTGGAGGGGAAACGGGGGGAAAAGAAAGCATGGAAGGTAGGATTTGAGATGGGGGCTCAGGAGGACTTTTTGTGCATTTTTCTGCAGGGGGAGTGGATTTCCACAGAAACAGTGCACCAATTTTGAGGAGTCAGTAAGGAAATGTAGAGGTTTGAATGACCTTAACAGATTGGAGAGCTGGGCCAAAGCCAACACAGTGAATTTCATCAGAGAGAAAAGTAAGGTCCTGCACTTAGGCAGAAAAAAATAGAATGCACAAATATAGAATGGGGGACGCATGACTCGATAACAGTATGTGCAAAAGGGATCTAGGAGTCTTGGTGGACCACAAGCTGAACATGAGTCAACAGTGTGATGCGGCAGCCAAGAAAGCCAACGTGATTCTTGGTTGCATTAATAGGAGTATGGTATCTAGATCAAGGAAAGTAATAGTGCCACTCTATTCTGCTTTGGTTAGACCTCATTTGGAATCCTGTGTCCAGTTTTGGGCACCTCAATTCAAGAAGGATATCGACAAGCTGGAGCACGTCCAGAGCCAGGCAACCAAACAGTGAAGGGTCTGGAAGCCATGAAGCCCTATGAGGAGCAGCTTAGGGAGTTGAGTATGTTTAGTCTACAGAAGAGAAGGTTAAGAGGGGACATGATAGCCATGTTTAAATATCTGAAGGGATGTCACATTGAGGAGGGAGCGGGTTTGTTTTCTGCTGCCCTAGAGACTAGGACAAGGAGCAATGGATTCAAGCTGCAGGAAAGGAGACTCCACCTGCACCTCAGGAAGAACTTTCTGACCGTCAGAGCTGTCCGGCAGTGGAATATGCAGCTGCCTCTATGGAGCATGGTGGAGTCTCCTTCTTTGGGGGTTTTTAAGCAGAGGATGGATGGCCACCTGCTGGGAGTGCTCTGATGTGCATTCTTGCATGGCAGAGGGCTGGACTGGATGGCCCCTGGGGTCTCTTCCAAATCTATAATTCTATGAATTCTGGACCAAAAAGTGCAGTTTGGGGACTTCATCTGGCCTGTGGGCCACACGTTCCCCACCACTGATATTGAGTTAGAAGAAATTGCTCATGGAGTTGCAAAGGAGAGGGGAGAGGAGGGCCTTGTGCTTTGCAAAGCTGGGGAACGTGGGAAGCAAGAGGTATCTCCATTTCTTTCGGACTGCTACCCCACTGGCAGCTGGGGCGTGAGCAACTGGACTTGGTGCCCTGCTTTCTGCCAGGCCTTGGGTAAACACTGAAGAGAAAAAGAAGAACATTTACACAATTGGCTGGAAGTTGACTTGAATTTAGGACAGTCAGAAACAGATGTGGGGCAGATGTGTCCCAGAAATTCACCTTCCAGAAATACCCCTGACATTTAATAATAGGTTATGCAGAATTTGGGAAAACTTATTTCTGGAATACATTTTTCTGAATCACCAGCGGCCTCTTTCAGGAATGTCAAGTGCCAGGAAATCCAGGGAGCCGTACTCCAAAAAGGCAGCTTTTCCAACTTGGGTTAAAGGGGTAGGTTCAAAATAAGCCCATGACTGAGCTGCTCCTGCCTCACCTTTGCAGAGGTAAAGAAAATGTTCATTAACTTAAAGGTATTTTTCAAAGCCAAGTCAAGTCAGATGGCTCTTTTGCAACATGTCCTCCATGTCCTCTGAAATATTAGTTGTAACTGAATGTGGTTTCAACACAAATCTTTTTCTTCCAGGATGGCGTGCATGAAAAGTCAGAAGCCCTTCCAAGAATATGCTTAGAATTGCAGCAAATTAAAGGTTTAAACATTCTAATTAGCTTTCCCGTCCTTCAGTGGGAGAAAGCAGCTGCTTTCTGAGCTTTGAGAACCTGTGGATGAGGGGCCTTTGTCCTTTCCAATTAAAGTCTCATTGTCCTCCTGTTAAAAGCTAGAGAGGGAGTTTAAGGGTGCAGCTTTTGGCAGCATCAAAAGGATTTTGCTGTGACGTATCACTCAGGCAGTAATTTAATTCCCTGGAGACTTGATTTTGATCACGTATGATCACTTCAAATTTTAAGAACTGGAGTCAGACTTCCAAGTAGACCTTCTAATTCTCCTTTCACTTCTGGACTACCTCCTGCTCACCTCTTGTTTTGACGACTGAAAATCTTCTTTTCTCTGATCTTCCATCTTCTCACCTTGATGTCTCTCTGGCACTCTCCACAACCTATCCAGCAGGCTCCTGCCAAAATTGTTCCCCTCTTCCTTCAATTAACATTTCTCACCACACAATTATAGCACTATGATTCCACTTTAACTGCCATGGCAACATCCTAAGAAATCCTGGGTTTTGAAGTTAAGGGAGCCCTGGTGGCGGAGTGGTTAAATGCCGGTACTGCAGCCACAAGGTTGTGAGTTCGATCCTGCCGGGCTCCAGGTTGACTCAGCCTTCCATCCCTTCGCAGGTCGGTAAAATGAGTACCCAGCTTGTTGGGGGCAATTAGCTAAAAACACATTGTAAACCGCTTAGAGAGCACTTAGCTGATAAGCGGTATAGAAATAGATGCTATTTGTAATGTATAATGTATTCCATGTTGTTCGCCACCTCGATCCATGTGGAGAGGTAGGATACAAATAAATAATAATAATAATAATAATAATAATAATAATAATAATAATAATAATAATTATCATTATTATTATTATTATTATTAGGGAGGGGTATTTAGAATTCTTGATGAACCAACATGGTGTCGAGGTTTGAATGTTCGACTAGGACTCTGGGAGATTGAGGGTTTACAAACCCTTGCTCATCCACAGAAACTCACTGGATGACCTTGTGCAAGTCATACTCTCTCAGCCTAAAGGAAAGCAATGCAAAATCTCCTCTGAATAAATGTGGCCAAGAAAACTCCACTGTAAAGAACTAGTGTGGTTTAGTAGCTTGTATTGTGGACCAAGACTCGCAAGACCAAGGTTCCAATCTGCTTTTGGCCATGGAAAACCACAAGTCACATCTTCCTCCTCCAAAGAATGCTTCCCAAGAAAACCTCATGATAGATTTGCCGTAGAGTTGCCATAAGTTGGAAATCATGCGAAGGGACATGGTTTAACAAAAACAAATTTAAAATTCTCAGCCAGAGCTCTAATATCTCACCAAACTATAAACCCAATATTCTACAAGATGTACCACGGGAGCTAAAAGTGGAATGACAGTGCTCTAATTATGTCATGCGAAAAGGACCCTGATCATAACAACCTTTCTTGAACCTCTGCAGTGGTTTCCTGGATCCAGGGAAGGCTCCTTTTCCCAGGCCATTTCCGCACTAGACTGTTATAGTGCTATGATTCCACTTGCAACATCCTATGGAATCCTGAGGTTTGCAGTTTCAGGAAGGGTCGGCTGGCCGGCCCCTCCTGAAACTACAAACCCCAGGATTCCATAGGATGTTGCAAGTGGAATCATAGCACTATAACAGTTTAGTGCGGAAATGGCCGCATCCTTCTGATGTCACCATGGCTGTTTTCTTATCTTTCTGCAGATACACAACATATCCAAAATATCCCTACCTATTTATATGATTGCTTGGATAGACCACTCAGATTTGAGAATTTCAAAGTGGCATAAAACATAGAAATAATATAGTATGCTATATTCGCAATACACAAAATACTTGATATATTTTGTTCATTAAACAGGTGGACAAATCAGGGAAGGCTTGCAAAAAGAGTTGCATTTTCAAGATGTGTCTAAAAGTGCAAATTGTTGAAACATGTCAAACTTCTGAGGGGAAAAATATTCCACACACCAGGTACCTCCATGCAAAATGGCCTGTGGAAGGACGGATTCTGCCCCATCAGAAGACTTCATCTTTCCTCCCTTGCTGGCTCTGACAGCAGGAAGAACCTACATGAGGCCATGTTTACTAACTCCTTCAGATACCTTCTCAATATTCACCTCTTCCATGAGGCCATTGGCACAACCCCTTGGTTCCGAGGACCTACTACTGCAGACATGGGAACTTGTGGCCCTCCAGATATTGCCGCACTACAGATCTCATCTCTCACCATTGATCAGGCTAGCTTGATCTGGTGGGAACAGGAAGGCCACCTATTATCCATCCCTTTTCTAGTGAAGTATGTCTCATTTTGGTAGTAAAATCAATCACAGACTCTTCCCCAGAACTTGGAAATATATTTTTTTTAGATCACAGCGTCCAGAATTCTGGAATTCCAGACCACTGACATCCTATTCCACTTATTTAAGTCCCTATATTTGACCTTTAAAGAAATTAAAGGAAACTTCTCTGGCTCCTTCACCTTGCAATAACTATCACCCTGTGTCTCTTCTCCCATTTCTTTCAGAACTTTTGGAGAGAGCTGCCCTTTCCCGGTTGATGCCATATCTGACAATACACGATTTTTTTTTACTTATTTCAATCAGGGTTTCATACAGGTCATTCTACCAAAATGGCCTTGACTCATGTAGTGAACAATATTTTAGAGGCAAAGGCGCAGCGTCAAACTTCCGTGTTGATCCTGCTGGATCTTTCTGCAGCCTTTGACCTTTTGAACAACCAGATTCTACTATTACAGCTGGTATCATTGGGAATAAAAGCGAATGCTCTGTCTTGGTTTAAATCTTCTTTGTGTGATCACTCTGCTTCTGTTTCATTTTGGGAATCTATGTCAAAAGCTTCCCTTGTAAAAGTAGGAGTGCCAGAAGGATCGTCTTGAGTCCTCTTCTTTTTTTCATTATATATGCCCCCTCCTGGATTTCTAAATTTCTGAATCGGGTTTTCAGTATCACATTTATGTAGATGACGATCAGATTTTTCAGAGTTTCAAAGCAACTGATGCCACTGTGTAGAAGTCTGTCATGCATTTCTTCATGGATGTCCACTCACTGTCTTAAGCTGAATGTGCACAAAATGTAGATCTTGGTGTTCCAGCAGCCCCTCTCTCATGTACCCCACTGGATTTACAGGTTTGCACAGCGGCTCCCGTCTCTGTTGCCAGGAACCTTGGAGTCCTGCTGGATGATTGCCCATCTCTACACCCCTTTACCGGGGCTACAGCAAAGGCATGCAACTTCCATCTTTTGAACATCCGCAGGATCTGGAGGTTCCTGTGTTATCACGGTTATGATATGTCTGGTGGGAGCACTAGATATCCTTTTGATATCAAACAATTTGGCCTTTGCTTGACCTTTCTCTGCCACCCTACTCCACGTGTTTGCAGAGGTCCTCCAGACAAGCACATATTGGGTGCGGCCGTTAATGGTTGTACATTCCAAAACCTCATTCAGGCAGGCAACTCAAGCCTCTCTGATGCTTCAGGGAAAAACCTCTCTGCAAACTGGCTTTGCTTGGCACATATCCACACAAAGCTACTTGGCCGAGAGCTGAGCCATTCCTTTATGTCGGGCCATTAGCGTACTGGCCAAACTATTGTCATCGAGCGCTAAGCCCATCATGCAAAATCTGACCTTTTCCAACTCCTTTGCCCAGCTCCAAATTTCCTTTGTTCTCACCGAGCATAACATAGCCTGTAGGTAAAATCCACTCTATAAAAAGTCCCCACTTTTGGGACTTCCTCGGACTACTTTGGACTTCCATCCTGCCTTGCTGCCGGTTGTCTAAGGAAACTCCCCTCAGCAAGCCCCGCTGAGCTTTCTCTCCCGGAACCCCATTTCTCTCCAGGACTATGAGACCAGGTGTCGTATTACCCATTCCCGAAAGCTCTCCATTTCTATTTTTCAGTTAGTTAGTGTATGTCGTGTCTTTCGTGTTTCTTGTCTTTAATAAAATATTATTTGTTGCTGTAAAACCTTGTCTAGCCGTTCTCTGACCTGACGCTGTATACATAGGGTTAAAGATCCTTGCTAACGTTACCCTGCCTCTCGTTTAGCCGAGAGAGTGCTCCAGCTAATTTCCCCCAACTTGTGTTTTTATTTGGTTATTTGGGTGCCCCTCCCGGGACCCCCAACATACAGGGTAACACCTGGCTGTAGAGACTGACCATCTGCGTGTTCAGGCTTTGGTTATCCCACACCTGGATTATTTTAACAGTTTTCTGGCATGTTTGCTTTCCTCCTCTGGTTTTAATTCAGAACAATGTCATCCGGGTTGTTTTAAATCTCCCTAAATATTCACCTGTTTCTTCTCTCCATGGATCCCTTCACTGGCTACCAGTTCGGGCCAGCAACAGTTTCAGACTTTTGGTCCTGTTACTCAAGACTTTGCATTCCCACCTCCCTCAGTACCTTGCAGCTCAGTTGGTATGATATGCGCCATCCAAAAATTTAAGATCTACGGTCGAAGGATGACTGTTCGTTTCACCAAAGTGCCCATCCCTCTCAAGGCTGAGAGACTTTCAAGATCTGGCTCCGCATTTGTGAAAGGGTCTCCCTTTGGACCTCCCGCTGGAGGAGGAGGAGGAGGAGGAAGAAGAAGATCTCACCCATTTTTGTAAAGGGTTGAAGACCTTCCTCCTTGGTTCACCCTCTTAAGCCACTGAGTTGTGTTTAAGGTGCTGAGATGGGTAGCAACTGGTGAGGTGTTGGGGATCTCAGTCCGTATCTTGCTATCGTGTTATGTTTAATGTCCCTGACTACATACGTTGGTATTCTGCCCTTCAGTGGAAGTGGCATTATAAATAAATGTTATTATTATGTTTACTAGCGTATATACCCAGCATTGCCTGGGATTTTATTCTCATAGGTAGTACTTGTTAGAAAGATTTGAGGTCCTGTGTCTCTAATTCCCCAAACTGTCTTGTCCAGTACCTGGAACTTTCCCCCATATCCCCCAATCCAATCTGTATTCAGAGTTATTAACATACAGAGGTTGGGTTCCTGAGGGAATACATGGCCTTCCTCCTTGCTGCTAGGCCTCGTCTCCATAGCAACCGACCTATTCAAGACAGGCACAGGTGACAGGGGTCCAAGAGATTTCTGGCTGAGAACTCTACAGAACTCTACTCTACTCTACTCTACTCTACTCTACTCTACTCTACTCTACGGAAGTAAATGGCAAACCCCAGGGTCCCACAGAATCTTCTTAGGCAACCAATCATATGACGTCTTTGCCTGACACAGCCAATCATACAAGGTCTTTGTCTGACACAGACAAACTTTAGACCTTTCCGCTCTACATTGTTATAGTGCTATTATTCCACTTTCAGCATCCTTTGGAATTCTGGGATTTGTAGTTTCCTGATGCCCAAGAGCTCTCTGGCTGGGAATTCTAAATGACCCTCCCTCAACTGCAAACCCCAGGATTCCATAGGATGTCGAAAGTGGAACAGTAGCGCTATAACAGCGTAGTGCGGAAAGGCCCTTTGACTTTTATATATTAGATTCGATGTGTATTTGATGTTAGTTTTTATTGATAGTATTTATTGCTTCACTGTGGCTTGCGAAGTGGAAATCAAAGCCCTGGAGTGAGAGTGAAATAAATAAAGCAGAGGCCTGTGGTGCTGCCTAGACAATCTTCACACACAAGGCCTGCTCATCTAACACGCCGGTTCCCTGGCAAATTTAACGCCCAGCTGCCTCCCTCTTCTCTGGTTTCTATGGCAACCGCAGTCATTCCCAGAAGGTACCGCTTCTGGGCATGCTCAAAAGGGCTTGAAGCCAAGTGCTGACATCACGGCCCTGGCAAGTCCAGGCTCCTAGATTTCCAGCTGGGCATTTGCGCTCTTGATATATATATTTGAAGCCAACCTATTTTTCTGCAGCTTCATACCAAGCCCTGAATCCAGTCCTCTTAACCCAGAAGAAAGGCCTCATTTGACAATCCAAGCTTTGCTCTGACTGTGAAAACAGACAGCTCTTTGGACATTTCCGCACTAGCCTGTTATAGCGCGATGATTCCACTTTCAACCTCCTATGGAATCCTGGGGTTTGCAGTTCCAGGAGGGGCCAGCCAGGGAACATTTCCGCACGACACTCTTATAGCGCGATGATTCCACTTTCAACCTCCTATGGAATCCTGGGGTTTGCAGTTCCAGGAGGGACCAGCCAGGGAACATTTCCGCACGACACTCTTATAGCGCGATGATTCCACTTTCAACCTCCTATGGAATCCTGGGGTTTACAGTTCCAGGAGGGGCCAGCCAGGGAACATTTCCGCACGACACTCTTATAGCGCGATGATTCCACTTTCAACCTCCTATGGAATCCTGGGGTTTTAAACAAATTTCCTAGGAAACAGACAGCCTTGGACATTTCCGCACTACCTGTTATAGCGCGATGATTCCACTTTCAACCTCCTATGGAATCCTGGGGTTTGCAGTTCCAGGAGGGGCCAGCCAGGGAACATTTCCGCACGACACTCTTATAGCGCGATGATTCCACTTTCAACCTCCTATGGAATCCTGGGGTTTCAGTTCCAGGAGGGGCCAGCTAGGGAACATTTCCGCACGACACTCTTATAGCGCGATGATTCCACTTTCAACCTCCTATGGAATCCTGGGGTTTACAGTTCCAGGAGGGGCCAGCCAGGGAACATTTCCGCACGACACTCTTATAGCGCGATGATTCCACTTTCAACCTCCTATGGAATCCTGGGGTTTACAGTTCCAGGAGGGGCCAGCCAGGGAACATTTCCGCACGACACTCTTATAGCGCGATGATTCCACTTTCAACCTCCTATGGAATCCTGGGGTTTGCAGTTCCAGGAGGGGCCAGCCAGGGAACATTTCCGCATGACACTCTTATAGCGCGATGATTCCACTTTCAACCTCCTATGGAATCCTGGGGTTTACAGTTCCAGGAGGGGCCAGCCAGGGAACATTTCCGCACGACACTCTTATAGCGCGATGATTCCACTTTCAACCTCCTATGGAATCCTGGGGTTTGCAGTTCCAGGGAGGGGCCAGCCAGGGAACATTTCCGCACGACACTCTTATAGCGCGATGATTCCACTTTCAACCTCCTATGGAATCCTGGGGTTTACAGTTCCGGGAGGGGCCAGCCAGGGAACATTTCCGCACGACACTCTTATAGCGCGATGATTCCACTTTCAACCTCCTATGGAATCCTGGGGTTTGCAGTTCCGGGAGGGGCCAGCTAGGGAACATTTCTGCATGACACTCTTATAGCGCGATGATTGCACTTTCAACCTCCTATGGAATCCTGGGGTTTGCAGTTCCGGAGGGGCCTGCCGGCCCCTCCCGAAACTGCAAACCCCAGGATTCCAGAGGAGGTTGAAAGTGGAATCATCCCGCTATAACAGGCTAGTGCGGAAACGGCCAAAGTGTTTAGTTGTGGAATAGCAATAGGAAATCTTATTCCTACTCCATGGACCACGGCCATTTCCACACTAGACTGTCACAGCGCTTTTATTCCACTTTCAACATCCTCTGGAATCCTGGGGTTTGCGGTTTAGCCCTCCCTAAACTGCAAACCCCAGGAATTAAATTTAAATCTAAGAGAAAATTTTTTATAAAATGCTCCACAGATGGTCTATGACACCAGAAAGAGTACAAAAAACCACCAAAACCGGGAATGCAAAGTGTTGGAAATGTGACGAAAAGGCGGGGTCTTTTTTTCATATGTGGTGGGCATGCAAGACTGCAAAAAAAAATTTGCAAGGAGTATAAGATGAAATTCAAAGAATTTGTAATTTGAATTTTGAAATGAAACCGGAGTTTTATTTGTTAAATATGCCAGTGCAACGATAAGAAGATTGATTGATTGATTTGTATCTCCGCCTCTCCATATGGATCGAGGCGGTGAACAACTTACAAATAGCATGTATTTCGAAACATTTTTATACCTGCCCCCAACAAGCTGGGTACTCATTTTACCGACCTGCGAAAGGATGGAAGGCTGAGTCAACCTTGGAGCCCGGCAGGATCGAACTCACAACCTTGTGGCTTGCAGTACTGGCATTTAACCACTGCGCCACCAGGGCTCCAGAAGATACTATTATATTTAACAACTGTGGCAAGGTTGATATATGTGCAATACTGGAAAGAAAAGAAATATATTGATACAGAAGAGTGGAAGTTAAAAGTTCCGGATATGGTAGAGATAGAAAAATTAGCATCTCCTTTGAAGAATCAACCCATCCAGAACTTTGAAAGACAATGGAAAAGAGTACTGGATTGGGTAAAGATATAAATGTATAAGAAATGAAAGAAAGAAATCATGTCATCGCTCTTATCTCTGCAAAATGGAAATTATGTTTGTAAGTAATGGAAATAAGCAGATTCAACTGGAAGATTCAAACTTGGAAGCGTGTGTGTGTGGATGTTATTTTTGAAATTAAAGTATCAATAAAAATATTTTTAAAAAGTGGAATAATAGCACTGTGACAGTCTAGTGCAGACATGGCTAATGTGTTAGGATGGGGTGGAAAGGAGATCCTAGTGTATTACACTGTCGAACTGCTCTTACCATCAGGAGGTTCCTTCCAATGTTTACATGGAATCTTGTTTCTTGTAGTTTGAAGCCACTGCTCCATGTCCGAGTCTCTGGAGCAGCAGAAAACAAGCTTGCTCCATTTTCCATATAACATCCTTTCAAATGCTTAAGCATGGCTTTCATGTCACCTCTTAACCTTCTCTTCTCCAGGCTAAACATCCCCAGCTCCCTAAGCTTCTCCTCCTCTGGAGAGCCAAGGCCCCTCTATCCCAGACGAGCCCCCAAAATATGTCGAAGAACAGAGATAGAGACCCACAGATTAAGGAAAATCGTTTATTTGTCTCAGTGGGATCATTCCCAAAAGACTGAGCCCCGTCCCTCCATATTCACAGCAATTTATACATTTCCATCACATGCTCAAGAAAGAAAACAGATCTGTTGTACATAAGTTCTCACCAAGGTCTACAAATGTTGCAAATCTTCTGTAGTGCAGCCAAGGGCTAAAGCGTCAAGCCAAACCAATTACATTCCATTATACAAAGTTGCTTTGTCTTTCCTTCAAACACAGAGGGACTTCAATTGCAGAGGAAATTAACTGCTTTTCCCTCATACCCAGAGGTCATCTAGACTGACCCGAAACTGTCTCCACCACAGACCTAAATATTTCCAAGCACACAAACACCTCATGCACATGCGGACACACCATCTGCAATAGAGCTGCTAGACTGCATATTGAGAGGGTTCCTATACCTTTGACGGTTGTGTAGAAGTGTCTATAGATGTTGCAAATCTTCTATAGCGCAGCCAAGGCTAGCATGTTGAGCCAAACCGATAACATTCCATTATACAAAGTTTCATTGTCTTTTCTTCAAACACAGAGGGACTTCAACTGCAGAGGAAATTAACTGCTTTTCCCTCATACCCAGAGGTCATCTAGACTGACCTGAAACTGTCTCCACCACAGACCGAAATATTTCCAAGCACACAAACACCTCATGCACATGCAGACACACCATCTGCGATAGAGCTGCTAGACTGCATACTTGAGAGGGCTCCTATACCTTTGACAGTTGTGTACAAGAGGGCATTTCACCTGTGTTATTTGTTGGGCAACCAGGTAACAAGCAACACCTGGAGAAATCCCCTCTTCTACACAACCATTACAGTTATAGGAGCTCTGGCACTCACTCTGGCAACCCTAATTCTCTTTTTATCTGAAATACACACACACACACACACTCACATAGGGTTACTACAGCAAAAACTCCAATGACTGTGAAGGAAAGGAAATTTCAACACTTCTTGCTTGTTACCTGGAAGTGTAAAAAGCTACAACTGCTGAAATGATAGAATTGTGGAGCTGGAAGAGACCTCAAAGGCCATCCAGTCCAACCCCATTTGCCACGCAGGAATACAACAAATTGTCATCCTGACTCTAAAATCCTCCAAAGGAGGAGACTCCACATCTGGAGGCAGGGTATTCCACTGCTGAACTGCTCTTATCGTCAGGAAGTTCTTCCTAAATTCTCTACTCTGCACCGTCATTAACGGTACAGGAACTGTCTCCGATTTTCAATCTGGCAACCCTACTCTTATGTGCATCCCTGATCCATACATAACGGATAGAGTAGTAGCTATCAACCTTTTGCGGCAGGTGTCATGGACATATTGACTCCCTCCCTAGAAAATATTAAAAATATTATTTAGAATAACAAGGAGAAAAATCTTGGGGGCATTTTTCATCTGACCAGAGTTCACAGACCCCCTGAAGACATCCATGGGCCTGCGAGGGGAGAAACCTTAAGCACCCCTAAGCAAGGGATTCCCCTCACCGATGTTGAAAGATGCTTCTGTTCTCAGCTGAGCAAAGAAAGGGGCTTAAATAAGCAATTCTGCAAAAATAAGCACAAAATAAGCAAAACTCCTGCTCTGACACTACTACAGCTACTACTACTACTACTACTAATTTTTATTTATAGCCTGCTTTTTTACTGAAATTGTGACTCAAAGCAGTTCACAATTTTTTAAAAAAACAATGCAATTAAAAACATGCAAAAACAATATAAAAATACAATTGAGCTATCTACAGAATTAAAAACAATAACCGCCAAGGAAAGAATAAAAATGCAAATTTTAAAAAAGCTCTAAAAACAACTATTAAATCAATAGAGCATCCTTCCAGCTCATTCTTTAAAAACTTCCTGTAGGAATAAAAAGGTTTTAGCTTGCTGCCCGAAAGACAACAAGGAGGGACCATTCTTGCCTCTCTGGGAAGGGAGTTTCAGAGCCGAGGGGCAATCACCAAGAAGACCCTCTCCTGCGTCCCCACCAACAGGGATGGGGATGGCGATGGAAGGGTCTCTCCTGATGATCTCGGGGCCCTGGCCAGATAGCCAGGACCTGAGCCATAGAGGGCTTCCGCACTAGACTGTTATAGTGCTGTGATTCCACTTGCAACATCCTATGGAATCCTGGGGTTTGCAGGAATCCTGCAAACCCCAGAATTCCATAGGATGTTGCAAGTGGAATCATAGCGCTATAACGATCTAGTGCGGAAATGGCCTGATAGTGCGGAAATGGCCTAAAAGAGAACAAGTCTCTCTCAGTGCCGGGGAAGGGAAAAGACTTTCAGTAAGGTTTGCAATCTGAAAAGCAGGCAGTAAGGGAGAAGCAGGTGAAAAGAGGAGGAGTAACAGAGCAAAATTTGGGTGGGTGGGTTAGTGAGGAATATCCAATAGCCGTTAAAAACTCAGGGAAAAAAAAAACCTACAAATTCTGGGTGAGAGACAGTTCTGAAGAGAAGATGCTACAAACAGTACAGGCTAGGAAGAGTACGAATTTTTCATGAGAAGAGGGTGAGCAACCGCAGTAACTCTGGGGGGCATTTTTTTTGTCCTGGGGACCATCTGTGGGGTTGCACATACTAGCAAACATGTCCTTCAAAAGAAGACAAAAGAAGCGCAAAACCACAAGTGCTAAAAATCCAGTTGTACCTTTGAAAAACAGGTTTCTTTTTAAATGTTAAAGCAGTGCAATTAGGTCATACAACTGTTTAAAATTTGAAAGGCCATTCTTGCGGTTTCCCAGAAGAGGCAATTCACTTTTGGCCAGAAAAAAGGACAGTGTGGGGAGTGTGGAGGGGTGAAGGGCCACAAAAACAGTTGTGAGAGGGTGCACAATTTCAACAAGGATATTGACTATCTGGAACATGTCCAGTGGAGGGCAACCAAAACGGTAAATGGCCTGGAAACCATGGAGCCCTCTGAGGAGTGCCTTAGGGAGCTGGGGATGTTTAGTCTGCAGAAGAGAAGGTTAAGAGGGGACATGAAAGCCATGTTTAAATATCTGGAGGGATGCCACGTAGAGGAGGGAGAGGGCTTGTTTTCTGCTGCTCCAGAGACCAGGACAAGGAGCAGTGGATTCAAGCTGCAGGAAAGGAGATTCCACCTGAACCTCAGGAAGAACTTCCTGACAGTCAGGGCTGTCCAGCAGTGGAATCTGCTGCCTTGGAGTGTAGTGGAGTCTCCTTCTTTGGAGGTTTTTAAGCAGAGGCTGGATGGCCATCTGTCGGGAGTGCTTTGATGGGTGTTCCTACATGGCAGGGGGTTGGACTGGATGGCCCCTGGGGTCTCTTCCAACTCTACATTTCTATGATTCTATGATGGCCTTGTTTAAATATTTGAAGGGATGTTGTACAACAGATGGAGCAAGCCTGTTTCCTGCTGCTCTAGGAACTAGGACATAGAGCAATGGATTCAAACTACAGGAAAAGAGATTCCATCGAAACATCAGGAAGAACTTCTTGACAGTAAGAACAGCTCAACAGTGGAATACACACAATGGAGTGTGGCGTCTTCTTCTTTGGAGGTTTTTAAACACAGGCTGGATGGCCATCTATTGGGAGTGCTTTCATTGTGTCTTCATTGTGTCTTTCATGGCAGAAGGAGGTTGAACTGGATGGACCACGGAG
The DNA here is from genome assembly GCA_948474755.1 of Ctenosaura bakeri. Classification (NCBI taxonomy): domain Eukaryota; kingdom Metazoa; phylum Chordata; class Lepidosauria; order Squamata; family Iguanidae; genus Ctenosaura; species Ctenosaura bakeri. The sequence goes on from CAOLHI010000129.1 coordinate 802,626, forward strand.
TATTTTCCAGTTCTATGATTCTTTGAGGCCCCGGGGTCAAACTTTACCCATCCCTGTCCTAGAATGACAGGAAGGCAAACCTGTACCCATCAGTTTTGCTGTTTTCAGTGACTACCCTCTAGGAATGGATCCAACCTAATAAGAGAGCCTAGGCCTTGGAAACTTTTTGGAACTACAACTTCCTGGATCCCTAGCCAGCATGGTGTTACTTCAGCCCAGGCCTACCCGGCGATAGCACTAGATATCTCTTTTGATATCAAAACCATTCAGCCTTCCTCTGCCACCCCACTCCACGTGTTTGTGAGGCCTCCGGACAAGCACGTAAACAGGCGCGGCCGGAAATTGCTGGACATCCCATTCTCTACCGGGCAGGCAGAACAGAGCCACTCCGTTGCTTCAGGGACCTCCCTGCAAACACCCTTTTGCTTAAGCACAACACTAACAAAGGTGTCGGCTCTGAGCCGATAGTCTTACAATGCCGGACTAAGTACTGTGTATTTGCATACTGGCTACACTATTGTTGATTCTGCGCTAAGCCGATCATGGTAAACTTGACCTTTCCCAAAGCTTTGTCCCGCTCCAAACTTGCATTGTTCTCGCCAATTCACCCTATATAAACCCCCCGATTCCGAGACCACCTCGGATCGCTCCTGAGTTCCATCCAGCCTTGCTGCCACTGTGTCGGGCAAGCTGTCCCCTCGGCGAACCATGCTGAGTTTCTTCCCTACCATCTTCAGCTTCTTCAGGACTATGAGAAAGGTGTCGTATTACCCATTTCCCCCGAAACTCCATATTTCTAATTCTTCCATTAGCTGTGTGATTGTGGTGTCTTTACTGTTTGTTTGTCTTTTAATAAAAACATCATTTTTGCTATTTTAAAACTGCCTGACTGCTTGACTGACCTTACTCCGTAGACATTGGGTTACAAGATCCTGCTACGTTACCCTGCCTCTCGCTGGCTTTAGTGAGTGCTCCAGCTAATTTCCCCAACTTTGTGTTATTGCGTTTTGGTTATTTGGGCACCCCTCCCGGGACCTCCCAGAGAACAGGGTAACAATGGTAACAGCACAGCCAGCTATATGCCCCAAGACATCAACCGAGGAACGACAATATTCAACCCCTGAATATGGAGGCTCTATTAAATGGACTTTGATGGGCTTCTTCTCTGTTTGTTTGTTCACTTTTCTTTTATTGGTTCTCTCAGCTAGCAACCACGGGCCTGTCTGACAGTACCAGTGAATTCTATATATTATGTTTGTCGTAGGAAGATATAATTACTTTTATTGGTGCAGAATCTATTGCCACCTAGTTCACCGGGCAACCTTTGCATTTTAGTATTGTGAGAGGAAGACTGGGAGGGTGGATCTGTGTCTGCTTTTGCGCACCACACTTAATTCAATTTGTCTTTATTATACTGCAATTTTGTCACATTTTTCTAAGCAAAAAACCTGAAAAGCACCACGCTTCCCGTGTAGGGAAGGCTTCCAGTGCTCCAGTCATTTTGGCTCCCTTGTGTGTATCTTTTCCATCTTTCTCAGATCCTTCTAAAGATGGCAGAGACAAAAACTTTGCAGAATACAACAGTGCTACTAAGCCTCCAAAAATTACGAGCATGCCAGGAAAGTTATTTGCCAGCTTTTAATTCCCAAGAAGGACTTCTTTTGTGCATAAAAAACAGACTGCCAAAACACCGCCTAAGGCGAAGGAGAAGGAACTGATTATTTTCTCCTTTGCTGGCCTGGTTGCCTCTACAATTACACCCCAGTTAACAAACCCTCTGACAAGGATGCTCTTTCAAAAGCCTTTTTATGGGAGCCCTGCCCTTCTCCCTTTTTCTTCTCCTCTGTCTAGCTGGAAGATTTTTTGTAGCATAGGCGCTAGTAAGATAGTGCAGGAGGGCTGGAGAAAGACTTTCAGTGTTGGACTACAGCAGCCTGTCTGCAGTAAATAATGCAACAAAGGTTGATTTGAGAAAGAATGGGATTCTGCTCTACATGATAATGCAGTAATTATGGCCCTTTTCGCATGCATTTTTTTTTGCGCGAGCGCCCCTTGAGCGTCGCGTAAATGGGAGCGTTGCTCCGTACGATGCACTCTCACTCATGCGACGCTCAAGAGGCTAACGCGGGGTGTGTGTGCATTTTTTATTTTCGGCTGCAAGCCGAAAATACTGCGCGGTTGCGCAATGCTCGCGGGGCCCTCGCGCATTTACCTGCATGCGGTGCGTCAGCAAGCCGGGCTGGTTGCGCTTCCTTCCCCCAGCGCAGCCTACAACTCCCAGACTGAGCTGTGGAAGGAAGGGGCGAGGCACTAGCATGACGGTCGTGCTACCAAGAAGCGACCTGCGGTACAAAGGAGCGGGGAAGTGACAGTGTTCCGGATGAGGCTTCTCGCGCAAGACACCCTCCCCAGTCACGCAAACAGGTAACGTGCGAAAAAGCCCATGTGTGCTTATGTACAACAGGCAAAGTAAATAGCAGCTGCCCCCAGAATCACTTACTGAGCACATGTCAAGAGCGAAACAGGAAGGAGAAAGCAAATTACCGTATTTGCCAGTGTTATAAGATGCACCAGTGTATAAGACACATCTCATTTATACACTGGCAAATACTCTTTGCCAGCATATAAGACTCACTGGCATATAAGACGCATCCTATTTTCAAACAGTATTTTTCGGGGAAAACAGTGATCCTTATACACCAGCAAATACATTAACGAGGCGACATGATAGCCATGTTTAAATATTTGTAGGGATGTCATATGGAGGATGGTGCAAACCTTTTTTCTGCTGCTTTGGAGACTAGGACACTATGAAGCAATGGCTTCAAACTTCAGGAAAAGAGATTCCATCTAAGCATTAGGAAGAACTTCCTGATGGTAAGAGCAGTTTGACAGTGGAAAACACTGCCTGTGTTTGGACCCTCCTTCTTTGGAGGTTTTTAGAGAGAGACTGGACAGACATCTATGCTTTGATGGTGTATTTCTGCACATCAGAATGAAGTTGAACTGGATGGCCCTTGGGGTCTCTTCTAACTCTATGATTTTATATATATCCATCAACCTCACCAGCTACCCTGGTATATCAAAAAAAAGCACAGAGTTATAAGTTTTGCCACCTGAATAGACATCATAAGAAAATTGGAAGCTGTTGAAAGAACAGTAGAATACTCAGAAAGTTTTTGTCTACTTATGCATAGCTTGCCTGACCTGGTCGTTTCATTCCACATGTGCATAATGTTTGTTTTGAATTAAAAAGTTTGCTGAAACAGGTTAAACTGCTTTATTTTTATTTTTTTTTGGTGGTGTAGGATGGTATAGGAACTTATCCATGTTTTTTCCATATTATTTCTATCTCTGATACCAAAATTTCTGTTATAGAAGTAAAGTCCAGAGACCACAACTACTTTGTTAACCAAGGTATGGTTAACTTTGTTAACTACCTGTATGCTGGCTGTGCAGGAAATGAAATCAAATTGTGAGGAAAGGAAGTAAACCAATGGATATAAATTACAATAAAAGAGATTGCACCTCAATATTAGGAAGAACATCTTGACTGTAGGGGATGTCAAGACAGTGGAACAGACTGTCTCTGAGGACTGCTGGATTCTCCTTTGAATGTCTTTGAAGAGAGGCTGGATGTGCATCCAAGTGCGCGTTCCTCCATGACATGGGTTGGAATAGATGGCCTTCATGATCCCTTCCAACTCTGTGATTTTATGATTCTAAATGCTTTTCCAGCTTAATTAAATGGTGGAATTTGCTACCACAAGATGTAGTGATGGCTGCCAACATGGATGGCTTTAATACAGGATTAGACAAATTCATGGAGGAAGGATTACCAGCAGTGTCCACACATAATGGATATACATTCCCTCTAACAGCAAAAGCAGCCTGCCTCTTACTATTAAAATATTTATATTCTGACCTGTATTGTGGGATCTTGGGACCGCGTACAAGTGAAATCCATTTAAACTGTTTAGAACAATTTAGAATTTAAAGAGTAATTTAGACAGACTGTAGCCTAGGTCCTATTAATTAGTCTTAACTATAGCAAAGACAGCAAATCAATCATTGGGTGGGGGTCAACACTTATATAATTCCCATTGATTCAATGGGTCTACTCTAGTTGGGATGCCAAATAGGATTGAGAATCCTAGAATCACAGAGTTGGAAGAGACCACAAGGGCCACTGAGTCCAACCCCCTGTCCTGCGGGAAGACACCATTAAAGCTTTCCCAGCAGACGGCCCTCCAGCATCTGCTTAAAAACCTCCAAAGGAGGAGACTCCAACACGTTCCAGGTAGCACTGTATTTCATTGTTGAACAGCAATTACTGTCAGGAATTTCTTCTTCATGTTTAAATGGAATCTCTTTTCCTTAAAAAGGAGCCACTGCTCCATGTCCTAGTCTCTGGAACAGCAGAAAACAAGCTTGCTCCATTTTCCAAGTGACATCCCTTCAAATATTTAAGCATGGTTATCATGTCAGCTCTTCTCCAAGCTCCCCCCTTAGGGGTTTCCAGGCCTTTTGCCATTTTGGTCACTCTCCTCTGGACACATTTCACCTTGTCAATATCCTTCCTAAACTGTGGTGCCCAGAACTGGACACAGGATTCCAGGTGGGGTCTGAGCAAAGCAAAAGAGAAGCGGTATCATTTGTTGGAGAACAAGAATGGGAGGATGCTGTCGTCCTTCTATCTTCCATGTGGGTCTTCCAGTAGACAACTGGCTCGGCACTGGTTGAACAGAGGAACATCTGGCTAAGCCTTTTTCTCACCCAACTTGGCACAATTCTGTTCTTCCAATTTTCCTTTCTTTAATATATGGCCAGGATGGAAGCAGAGAGGATGGCAAAGGAAGAACTGAGCATCCAGGCCCTCCTTCACCAGTCTGATCACTCTCTGGAAAGACCTTCACACACACAAAAAGTTCTGGATGCCAAAGGCAGGCAAGTGACCAATTCAGTACAAGACTAAGTTGCACAAGGCTAACATCCTGCCCCAAAGAGAGCTTGGAAATACAGACGGCCCTCCACGTGTGCTAGGGCTAGGGGTGCAGGACCCCCACAAAAGTGGAAAAAAACACAAATATCAAAATGTGGGTATGTGTGTGTCTGTGGGAACGGGGCCAAGGCACGGTGGAGATAAGGGACATCTGGCATCCAAACCAGGGCCATTTCCGCACTAGGCTGTTATAGCGCGATGATTCCATTTTCAACATCCTCTGGAATCCTGGGGTTTGCAGTTTCGGGAGGGGCCTCAAAGGTCATCCTCAAATGCCCCTCCCAAAACTGCAAACCCCAGGATTCCATAGGATGTTGAAAGTGGAATCATAGCACTATAATATCCTAGTGCGGAAATGGCTCAGGTCAGGGAAAGGAGTGGGAAAGGGGGTGGATTGGCATGGAGGCCCTATACTACGTCTCTCGTCCACATCTGCTTCCTTGGGTGGGTCGGGGACATCAAGAGAGGGTTTGTGGTGCTGTGGAACTGTGCTGTGAACCATCCTTAGCTGGCAAGGAAGTGGCCAGTGGAGGAGGAGGACCAGAAGTGGGTTTTTAAAGAGCTACACAGATTGATTGGAGACGCCAATTGTTCCCCTGCAAAAGAAGCTTCTGAGGGGGAGGCAGGGGTTGGAGAAACTCAGAAATAATTAACTCCCTGAAAGTTAAACCCACAAATGTGAAGGGCTGACTGTACTTTTGGATTACGGTTCCCAGAATCCACAGCCAGCCAGGCCACCAGGACCCTGGGATTTTCGGCTTAGCTTGATGAACCAGCATACATGCAGTGGCTTGAGTGCTGAACTAGGATTATTGGGAGGCCAAGGTTCAGATCGCTGTTTTGCCACAGGGTGACCCTGGCAAGTCACACTCTCTCATTCTCAGATGATGGCAATGGCAAACTTCTTCTCAAGAATTCTGACCAAGAAAATACCATGACAGGGCTGCCACTGGTTGGAGTAGATGTGAAGCCACATAACAACAAGGACAAAATTTTTTAGAATTTTCAGTCACAGAACTCTGGTGAGTCACCAAACTACAGATCTCAAGTTTCCAGAGCATGTTGCCATGGCATTGAACTGGAATCATAGCACTATACAATTTTTGAAGGGATGCCATGTAGAGGAGGGAGAGGGCTTGTTTTCTGCTGCTCCAAAGACCAGGACAAGGAGCAATGGATTCAAGCTGCAGGAAAGGAGATTCCACCTGAGCCTCAGGAAGAACTTCCTGACGGTCAGAGCTGTCCAGCAGTGGAATATGCTGCCTTGGAGTGTAGTGGAGTCTCCTTCTTTGGAGGTTTTTAAGCAGAGGCTGGATAGCCATCTGTTGGGAATGCTTTGATGGGTGTCCCTGCAAGGCTGGGGGTTGGACTGGATGGCCCTGGGGTCTCTTCCAACTCTACATTTCTATGATTCTATGAAAATTACATAGTGCACGAGGGCTCCTGACTAAGACAATCCTTCTCAAATCTCTACCCTGGCTTCCTGTCCACTCCTCCACTCTGCTTCTTGGCTTGTGGATTCTGAGAGTTGTAATCCAAAGAGTAACATGTCCAAGCTCTGGTCTCTGGGACAGCTGCACCATTTACAATATTGGCAGTTTTATTTTCAGCCCTTTTTCTAATTATCCTGTGCATGAGATTTGTCTTTTTCACAGCTGCCACATCAAGTTAATGTTTTCACGGAGTAATCTGCCATGAACTCTCACTGCCAATTCAGACTCTGGGATGTGGAGCACTGGAAAGAAAACGGAGAGAGCTGAGAACAAAGGTGACACAAGGTCAAAGCGAGGAAGACGACAGATAGGAGAAGCAAGAGTGCATAGAATATATACAAGGGGAAGAAAATGAGGTGCGATGGAGGGAGAATGCACAGGACTATGCTGCAATAAGCAAGAGATGAGAAAGAGTCCAGACACAAGACAATGCCTGGAATCCCGTTGATGTCTTGGACTGATGAAAGTTCCTCTATGGAAAGATTTCAAAACTTTTGCCTTATGCAGAAGAGAGGAGCTTGGTTGTTAGGGTGGATAAATTAATCGCACCTCTACCATATCTCCAGGTGGACATGGGGCTAATTTGAACTCCCAGAGACAAAGTAGAAAGGTGGAAAGAATCATAGAGTTGGAAGAGACCCCAGGGGCCATCCAGTCCAACCCCCTGCTATGCAGGAACACCCATCAAAGCATTCCCAACAGATGGCCATCCAGCCTCTCCTTAAAAACCTCCAAAGAAGGAGACTCCACCACACTCCATGGAGGCAGCAGATTCCACTGCCAGACAGCTCTGACTGCCAGGAAGTTCTTCCTGAGGTTCAAGTGGAATCTCTTTTCCTGTAGCTTGAATCCATTGCTCCTTGTCCTAGTCTCTGGAGCAGTAGAGAACAAGCCCGCTCCCTCCTCAACATGACATCCCTTCAAATGTTTAAACATGGTTATCATGTGCCCTCTTAACTTTCTCTTCTGCAAACTAAACATACCCAGCTCCCTAAAGCGTTCTTCATAGGGCTTCATGGCTTCCAGACCCTTCACCATTTGGGTCGCCCTCCTCTGGACATGTTCCAGCTTGTCAACAACCTTCTTGAATTTAGGTGCCCAGAACTGGACACAGTATTCCAAAAGGATAGGATAAATACACAAGTACATGCTTTGATGACCCCAGAAGGATGGTTTATTTATCCGTCCTTCTCTTTTTATACTATTGTTATGTTTATATTAAAGAACGCTTACAGGAAGAAAAGATTCATGTCAGCAGAGTTAAGTTACAGCTCATACACGTGGTAGATTCTGTCTGACCCTGAACATCACTTCCAAGGTCTAAATGTCCCAGTCAACATCCAAGTTTATCTCCCCCAGGTCATTTCCAAAGACATCAGTGAAACAAAAACAGCATTCTTAGGCCCTTTTCACACGGGGGTGGCGGAACGGGGTAAGCCACGCCAAAACGGGGCTTACCTTGTTCTGTCACCGCGCACAGCATCCCATTTCGCTGCTCCACACATTTGCAGCGTCTGGCGGCGGCGCTCGGCAGTGCCCAAAATGGCGGATTTTGACTGGCGGAGCCTCTCCACCAATCGGAGAAGCTTGCCAGCCATAAATCCCGCCCCCACCTGATTTGCAGGGACGCCCTTTCGCGCGCCTGCAAATATACACGGGCGCTGCGACGGGGCTGGATGCCCCGTGCCTTTGAAAAACCACAGAAAATGTGGTTTTTCAAAAGCACGCGGTGCCGCCACTTGTGGGTGCCCGACCGTGGATTGGCGTGTGAGTTTACTCACGAGTAATCCACCCTAATTTGCATAACGGTGTAGACAACCTCCATGGAGGTTGATCTACACCGTTTTTTTAACCTCATGTGAAAAGGCCTTTAATAATAAATAGGAGCCAAGCATAATAAGTTTAAGGCAAAGGGCATTTGATGAGCTACAATTGTCCAAACTATCAATCAATATGACAGTAAATGATTAACAATGATGAACTCTTCAGAAAATTTTCAAGCAATATATTTCTATCCTAACAGGGTAAGCCTAGCTCAGGGAATGCTGTGAAGACGGGTCTGCAGGGAGGAAATATTACAAAACTGAGGCTTGTCTCTGTCAGAAGGGAGACAGGGAAAAGCTGACACAGAGATCAGGGACAGATTTCACAGACATAGAAAGATATACTAGTGCTTGATGTGTCGTGATGAGCCAGGTAGGTGGAACATGTTACTGGTGGCACATGAGAGGTGTTGCCTCTCTCCTTCTCGGTTCAAAAGAGAGGACAACTGGTGTGTGCAGTTATTAAGAGCAGCGGTGGGACTCCTGTGGCTCTCCCCATGTGGTTGGACTGCCATCCCAACAGTTCTCTAGCCAATACAGCCATGCGTGAGGAATGGTGGAAGTTGCAATCCAGGAAGAGGTGGAGGGTTGCATGATTCCCACCCAGGGTTAAAAAATAAGTTTGTGGGCGCAGAATATTGGACATTCAATTCAATTAGACAAATGGGAACAGAGCTGGAGAAGGACCAGAAATTTATAACGGCTCAGAATCTCAAAGAGAACTATTTTAAAATGTTTCATAGATGGTTCATGACACCAGATAAGTTTAAAAAGATTTAAAATACAGGCACGGGAATGTGTTGGAAACGTCAGAAAGAGGTGGGAACAATATTTCATATGTGGTGGACATGTCCCAAGGCAAAGAAACATTGGAGTGAAATACATAAAAAGATGTGTGAAATACTGAAGGTTCCATTTGTAAAAAAAACTGAATTTTATCTGTTAAACATGACAAATATTCTTGAGATTACAAGTATTAAGAGACATTGGAGATTAATATTGTATATGATAACGACAGCTTGAATAGAATATGCTAAAATGTGGAAGTCTCAGCAAATACCCACAATTGAACAATGGTGGGGGACGTTTATTGAAAACAGAAATGTAGATACTGTCTCTCAGAGATGAAAGGGGAAATTGGATAGAATCATAGACTCAGAAATGTAGAGTTGGAAGAGACCACAGAGGCCATCCAGTCCAACCCCTGCCATGCAGGAACACCCTCAAAGCACTCCCGACCGATGGCCATCCAGCCTCTGCTTAAAAACCGCCAAGGAAGGAGACTCCACTACACTCCGAGGCAGCAGATCAGATGATCAGATAAAAGCAGAATGGCAAATTGCAACGGGTAATTGCTGGGAACTGCCAAGTGAAAATGTCTGAATTATGATTGAAATAAAAGAGGGATAACGGTAACATAACATGAGTGGATGAGGGAAATGCACGATCACGCACGTAAGATGAACACAGAATTGTGAGGCATAAATTCCATATGTGAATAGAAATTCAGAAAATGAAAACTAGATCAGAGTGGAAGAACAAAAACATTTCATGTAAAAGTACAATTTAAGATGATTTTTTTATTTGTGAAACTTAATAAAATTATATATATATATATATATATATATATATTTTATGTGTATAAAAATATAAATATATATAAATATATATATATATAAAATAAGTTTGGTGGGAGCAGCTGGGCAAGCTTGGCTAAAGGCAGCCAATCACAGCTCAGGGAATGCTATGAAAGGGGGGGTCCCATTGGGGACAAAATGTGACAAAACTGAGGCTTGTCTCTGTCAGAAGGCAGAGAGGCAAAAGCTGACGCAGAGACAGGGAGCAGATTTCAGAGAGAAAAGAACAGGCTGAATAGAGAGAGAAGAGTCAGACAGAGGAAAGGACTGACTCAGTTTTTGGGGAGCTGTAAATGATTTAGTAGTGCAAGGGTCAGTGTGTTATTTTCTTATGTCTTAATAAACTTCAGCTTGTTTCTTTTCTACCCCTATTTCTGTCTGTTCATATTAAGTTACAATTCTCAGAATTCTCTAGGCAGCACGGATGCTACCTCCCCTTCTACCTCCTGTCTTCTGTAGGAAGAGGTAACTTCATGAACTAAATATGTGATTGCCCAGTGAATCCAGCTGTATCAACTACCTTCAAGTATCAAGGTTCCAAGCCATTTGGGCTTTAAATGGAGAAGGGTATTTTAATGGGCTGTGCTATGCTTTTTTTCCCTTTGCTAGCATGTTTTAATGCTTTAAAGACTGCTTGAAATCAGTGTTTTTAATCTGATTGCTTATTTATTTCTTTTTAAACTTTTTAAAGCTGGAGCAAGTCCAAAGGAGGGTGACCAAAATGGTGAGGGGCCTGGAAGCCATGAAGCCCTATGAGGATAGACTTAGGCCCTTTTCGCATTAAGTCTTCTCGCGCGAGCGGGGTAGGGCGGCTCACGCAAGAAGCCTTCTCCGGGAGGCTGCCGCTTCCCCCTCCTTCCTTCTGCAGGCGAAGGAACAAGCAGGGAAGCGGCACCGGAGGAGGCTTCTCGCGCGAGCCGCCCTCCCCCCATGCGAAGCAGGAGGCGTCGCGTCCCCCCATGCGCGCGCGAAGCAGGAGGCGTCACGTCCCCCCGCGCGTGCGCGAAGCAGGAGGCGTTGTGTCCGTCGCGCTAGCGCCCCGCCCCTTCCTTCCGCAGGGGCGGAGGGAAGGACGCGCGACCCGGCCGCCTCCCCGACGCTCTGCACAGGAGGTAAGTGCATGTGGGCGCTGGGAGCGCTGCGCGAGCGCGGGTGATTTTCGCCTTGAGGTGAAAATCAAAAAATATGCGCTCGCGCCGCGTCAGCCCCGTGAGAGTGGCGGAAGTGGGAGTGCGTCGTGCAGAGCGACGCTCCCACTCCCGCAAGGCTCAGGAGGCTGTCGCGCAACAGAAGGCCCGTGCGAAAAGGGCCTTAGAGAGCTGGGGATGTTTAGTCTGCAGAAGAGAAGGTTCAGAGGGGACATGATAGATCCATGTTTAAATATCTGAAGGGATGCCATGTCGAGGAAGGAGAGGGCTTGTTTTCTGCTGTTCCAGAGACCAGGACAAGGAGCAATGGATTCAAGCTGCAGGAAAGAAGATTCCACCTGAACCTCAGGAAGAACTTCCTGACAGTCAGGGCTGTCCGGCAGTGGAAGATGCTGCCTCGGAATGTAGTAGAGTCTCCTTCCTTGGAGGTTTTTAAGCAGAGGCTGGATGGCCATCTGTTGGGAGTGCTTTGAGGTTGTTTCTGCATGGCAGGGGGTTGGACTGGATGGCCCCTGTGGTCTCTTCCAACTCTACATTTCTATGATTCTATGAAACATTTTGAGTAGAGATTTTTTTAAAAATTAATACTGTAAATTAAATAAATAAATGAGATTTGACAACTTGAATGTGACCAGTGAATAGAGATCAAACAACCTATTACTGATTGGTCTGTACAAATGCTGATCAAAATGAACAAACAAAAAATAAGTAGTCCAAGCACATTGGAGATGTGTTGCCTAATACAAATCTTCATCAAGACTGAAAAAAACAACAACCCCAAAACAACTAGTCCCAAAGGATTTGGGATAATGTATCTCCCAAGAGTTGGGCTGTGCTCTCTACCCAGAGAAAATTCAGTACCAACCATGGATCTCTTCTCTTGTTTTTCTTCTCATAAAGACTGCTTACCTGCATGAGGGTCCGGAGAGATTCCACATAGGACTGTTCAGTGTCCAGGAGAGTCATGATGACATGTTTCCGCATATCCTGCAAAAAATAAGAAACAGAAAGGCATTTGAGAAACAATGCAGTTGGAAACAAAAAAGCTGGCATATTTGTGTGCAAACCACTCCTGAAGGTCAATGCAGGTTGCAAGCAGTGGCCATTTCCGCACGACACTCTTCTAGCACGATGATTCCACTTTCAACCTCCTATGGAATCCTGTGGTTTGCAGTTCCGGGAGGGGCCGGCCGGCCCCTCCCGGAACTGCAAACCCCAGGATTCCATAGGAGGTTGAAAGTGGAATCATCGCGCTAGAAGAGTGTCGTGCGGAAATGGCCACAGTGGGAGCTAGCAATGCATCAAGTTGAACTGGCACTCCTGGACTCTGATTCCTTGTCCCAAGCCATAAACCACCTCACTACCAGTTGAGGTGGCCAACATTTTGAAGGACTTTAATAGGTATGGCTGTCTCCTTGACAGATCTGTGAAATACTAGGGACACCCGTGACTCTTTTTAAGGTAAGAATTTGTCACCAAAGTAGCACTGTATGCATTCATCTAGGACAGCTGTCATCAGATACCTTTGCATAGGAATATAAAGAATACCGGTACACCTTAGTCAGCAAAGTAGATGTGCTCCTGGACATGACTTCTTTAAATGAAAAATTGGTACCAGAGGCAGAAATAACCTGGGAAGAATAAGGATAGGTTCCTACACCATGACAAAGAACAGCAGGTCAATATGCTGATTATTATTCCTGCATGGCAGACCGGGTTCGATGGCCCTTGTGGTCTTTTCCAATTCTATGATTTTGCCATCTGTGGGCCATTCTATACTACACTGTTATAGTGCTATTATTCCACTTTCAACATCCTGTGGAATCCTGTGGCTTGTAGTTTACTGAGGCCAAAGAGCTCTCCGGCTGGGAATTCTAAAAGCCCTTCCCTAAACTGCAAATCCAGGATTCCAGAGGATGCTGACAGTGGAATAATAGCACTATAACAGTGTAGTGCAGAAGTGGCCTATGTTTTTAGCAACCTTATTATCTAAAACTAGCAATATGCACATATAAAATGAACCAAACAGGTCCAGGAAGCCTTTCATAAGGAAACAAAAACATTTTGAACCTTCCAGACATCACTTAAAAACTTCTTCCAAAACATGTCCAGAAATGGGGTTTTGTTTCATCAGCCTCTGTTTTTCTTATGATTTCCATTTCCGTGGCCAAGTTTACATATCCTACCCCAGTCCCAGGTGCAACCACAGATAGGATCCTCCCCGACACCACAAACGCACAGACACGAACAGAATAATACTTTCGACAGCCCAGACCAGACAAAAGAGAGAGAGCCCAGAAGCCTCAGAGCACAAAAATAGGGAGGTCTCATTAATCAGGCAAACAGTTGGAGGAAGCTGCTGGCCGATAAATACCAGAAGCGGAGTGGGGAGAAGTCTGTTACGGACAACCGGTAAATCTGATGGAAGCAACACATTCTTCTTTCGGTCCTTGGCTTGTGTTCCTGAAAAACCTTGCCTCTTGCTTTGTGTGCTGACTATGCTGCTGGAATGAACCGACACTCTGAATTTACTGCTAACCTGGATTTCTGAAACAAGAATGGCAACTGACTAATATATTTCTGTAAACTCTGACTGTGGCCGCTAGTACAGACTATGTTTAAGGCAGTGGTTCTCAACCTTCCTAGTGCCGCGACCCTTTAATACAGTTCCTCATGTTGTGGTGACCCCCAACCATAAAATTATTTATTTATTATTTACAATGCCTCCCCCCCCCCGCAAAGGCTGCCTCGCTGGCCAGGAACAGGGAGGGGCAGGCAGGGAGGGAAGGAGGAGCCATGCGTCTCCCCCGGGAAAAAGCTCTGAGACCCTCCCCCAGGCTCTGCTTCTGCTTCACTCTCGCTTCCGCTGGGGGGGGGGCAGTGTGGGAAAAGTTTCCAGAGTGTCGACCCTGGCCGGGGGGAGGAGAAATTCCAGCACCTTTGTGTTTTGCACCGGGCGCACCTCACCCCCCCCGGAAAAGCACTGCCTTGCGGCCCCCCGGCCTTCCGCAGTGCCCCCCTCTGTGGCGAGTGGGGCAGGGGCCGTGGCGAGGAGGGGGCCTGCCCCCCGTGCTGCTGCTGCCCCCCCCAAGCTGGCCCATCAGATGGGAGTTTCTCCCGGTAGCGGAGAAGAGGAGCGATTTCAGTCCCTTCTGAACAGGGGGCAGGAGGACGCGAGTGCGTGGCTCGCGCTTGTGCACCACCACTCTTGCTGTGGTGATGCTGTGGCCGCATGTGCTCATGCCAAAGGGGGCAGGAGGATGACAGCACGTGGCTCACACTTGCGCACCAGCACCGAGGAGGGCATGGAGCCTAAGACCATCGGAAATACATATTTTCCGATGGCCTTAGGCGACCCCTGTGAAAGGGTCATTCAACCCCCAAAGGGGTCGCAACCCACAGGTTGAGAACCGCTGGTTTAAGGACTGGGAACTAAGGCTGGCTTTTTAAACAGGACATTATAGATCTATGCTTTTTTAACATGATGGGGTAGCTGGTGGAGCAGGCTTATCGACCCTGTTTTGCTGTTTATGCATCTCAGTAAGGAATTGTGGAGTCACCTGCTGTTTACCTTCCAGGTGCATCTCCAGGCAAACAAAGCCTCCAACAAAGGAGCTCTGTTTCACAAATTCTTTTTGCAAGAGCCCAGCCCAGCCTCTCCCTTTCTTGTCTTCTGTCTAGTTGGAAGTTTTGGAAGGAAGGCTGGAGAAAGACAGACTTTTGGAACCAGCAGCCTATCAGCAGTAAACAATGCAACAAAGCTTGAGCTGGGAAAGGTTGGGCTTTTTTTCTAGGACCATTTCCGCACTACAGTTTTAAAGTGCTGCTATTCCACTATCAACCTCCTATGGCATCTCTGGGGTTTGTAGTTTAAGGAAGGGCACTTCCCATTCTCAGCCAAAGAGCTCTTTGGTCTCACTAAACTACAAACCCCAGAATTCCACAGGGCATTGAAAGTGGAATAGCAGCAGTTTAACACTGTAGTGCAGAAGTGTGAGCTTACCTATAGCAGTCAAGGGAAACAGTAGCTGCCCCCCAGAATCACTCTGAGCACGTGTGATGAACAAAACAGAAAGAAAAGAGGAAAGCAGGCTAGATGCCTCATCCATTTCCGTGGTATGTTGAAAAAAGCACAGAGCAATAAGTTTTGCTAAATTTTTAAATGAGATAAGGACTCTAAACCAATTTGTACACTAACAATGCCTTAGGAGTGAACCACTCATGAGCTTTCTTTCCCGTGGTCGAGTGATATATCCAAAGCTAATCAAACGATTTGCTGTGATGTTCTGGGGAAAGCCAGCTTGTCCATGAATCTGTGCATTACATTTCTAGCCCATTTCTCCCAGGTATTGGTGATTGTTCTTCCGTCCTCCTATCCATCATTTCTTCTCTCATTCCTTTCCCTTCCACCTCCTCTTTGTTCCCTTTCTGCTTTCCTTTCTTTTCTAACAGACGCCATGCGCTAATCAAATCTAATTCTTTGCAAGATCAAAACATGCGACTACAATCCATTTCCAGGACAGGAGGGGAACCATGAAATCGAACTGCCGCCAGACAGGCCCTAAAAATAAGCTTTCCAGAAGCCAGATCAGATCTTGGGTCAGCCCCTGGAGCATAGTTCCCACGGCTGTCATTCTGGCCCCACTGAGACCCAAACCAGGCCAGAGCAAAGGAGGTTTCGAACGCACTAAGGCCATTTCCACACTCGACTGTTATGGCGCTATGGTTCCACTTTCAACATCCTATGGAATCCTGGGGTTTGCAGTTTAGGGAGGGGCCTTTGCAGTTTGAGGCCCCTCCCTAAACTTCAAACCCCAGGATTCCATAGGATGTTGAAAGTGGAATAATAGCGCTATAACAGTCGAGTGCGGAAATGGCCTATGTGCACAAGTGCTATGGACTTTTCCCCCCTGCGGTGGGACAGCCTATGAGCTATGCAGCACTTTAACCAGAAGAAAGGACTAGTTATTCCCTCCTCTCCCCAAACGTAACTTTGGCTGTTTACCTGATGGCCCTCCCTGCCTGAGCTGCACTAAAATAGCTGCCTTTCTGGGGTTCTTTAACATATTGTAAAATCTCTCTTGGAGAAGTACAGAACGGTGTGTTCTCCATTACCGTCTCCAAATTCGGAATAATAAAATCAAAGGAGTCCCAGTGAATCATCAGATGCAATGAAGGTGAAACTCCTTCCCTTTGGAGAGCCTTATGCATGAGCAACTGTTCACATCAGAAGAATCTGGGAAGAACTTGACAAAAGTGACCCTTTTTGGACTACATCTCCCAGAATCCTCAATTCAACATGGTTGGTTGAAAAAGCAGCTCTTTGAACCCCTCCCACTACCCACCCCTCCAAAATAAAGAAAGGACAAACATACTTGGCTTCAAAGCAGTGAAAGATGCTGTTTCAGGTGGGGGTGCCCCTCTAAGGCAAGACTCCCCCCCTCCAAAAAGAAAAGATACCGGTAACTGAGAGATGCAACATCACACAGCGACAGCCCTACAATGCTCCAGAGGAGCTAAAAATTGGTTGACACAGCACTTCAGGCTCCAAAGTATCTCAAAATAAATAAGCAAACCTGTACAAACACTGCAGCAGATGATACAAATTCAGGTTGCCTACACAGGTTGGTTGGGTCACTGGCAATTGGTCTTAGAAACTGGATTCAGTTATCCAATTGTGCATTTTGCCTGATTTATTCTCTTCCACAAGCTATAAAACCATGCTACACAATTACAGTACTGTGATTTCCACTTTTACTGCCATGGTTTCATACTGCAGAGTCTTGGGGTTTGTGGTTTGGGAAGGCACTGGCTGAGAATTCTAAGTACCCTCCCTAAACTGCAAATCCCAGGATTCCACAGGATGGAACTGTGACAATTAGACTCATGGTGCTATCATAGGCCATTTCCGCACGACACTTGTAGCGCAATGATTCCACTTTCAACCTGCTATAGAATCCTGGGGTTTGCAGTTCCGAGAGGGGCCAGCCGGCCCCTCCCAGAACTGAAAACCCCAGGATTCCATAGGAGGTTGAAAGTGGAATCATCGCGCTATAAGAGGGTCATGCGGAAATGTTGACAGTATAGAGTAAAAGGTAGTCCCATGTAAGAGAAATGCCAAACTAGCATAGGACCTAGAAAAGCTGTTGTTGATGACTACCATGGACAGGAATTTCTAGCCAGCCCAGCCCCTGGTCATGTCGGCTGGGGGACTCTGGAAGCCGTGGTCCAAAAAAGTACTTTCCACAAGCTTTTTGCTATCCTTGAGTGCTCAACTGCAGATCCAGTCAAGTGAAATGGGCAGTGGTTGCTTTCATCTCCTCGGGACAGTGAATCCACTCCAGGCTTCAGAGAGTTCTACAAGAGCCATCCAAGGTGCTGAATGCAGTTTGGGGAAACAGGCCATCACCACTGATTAACTCCTTCAAAGGTTGGATTAAAACCTGGAGTGAATTCACCATCCTACTGACATGGGAGCTGTTACTCCGGTTATGTTATGTCTGGTGAGAGCACTAGATATCATTTTGATATCAAACAATTCGGCCTTTGCTTGACCTTTCTCTGCCACCCTACTCCACGTGTTTGCAGAGGTCCTCTGGACAAGCACGAAGTGGGTGCGGCCGTTAATGGTTGTACATTCCAAAACCTCATTCAGGCAGGCAACTTAAGCCTCTCCGATGCTTTAGGGAAAAACCTTCTTGCAAACCGGCTTTGCTTGGCGCGAATCTTCACAAAGCCACACAGCCAAGAGTCGAGCCATTCCTTTATGTCGGGCCATTGGCATACTGGCCAAACTATTGTCATCCAGCGTTAAGCCCATCATGCAAAACCTGACCTTTTCCAACTCCTTTGTCCAGCTCCAAATTTCCTTTGTTCTCACCGAGCATAACATAGCCTGTAGGTAAACTCCACCCTATAAAAAGTCCCCACTTTTGGGACTACCTCGGATCACCCTGGACTTCCATCCCGCCTTGCTGCTGGTTGTCTAAGGAAACTCCCCTCAGCGAACCACACTGAGCTTTCTCTCCCGGAACCCCGTCTTTCTCTCTAGGACTACGAGACCAGGTGTTGTATTACCTGCTCCCCAAACCTCTCCATTTCTATTTCCAAGTTAGCTAGTGTGTGTGTTATCTTATTTGCTGTTTCTCTCTCAATAAAACTGTTATTTTTGTTACTTCTAACCTTGTCTGCCTGCCCTTCTGACCTGAAGCCGTAGACATAGGGTACAAGATCCTAGCTAAGTTACCCTGCCTCTCATTAGCTTAAGAGAGTGCTCGAGACTAATTTCCCCATCTTGTGTTGTCGTTTGGTTATTTGGGCGCCCCTCCCGGGACCCCCAACATACAGGGTAACAGAGCCACTGGAAGTGAGTGATGGCTTTCAGCCACAGAATATGCTCCTGCTCATGGCAGGGAAAGATCTGGAAGGAGGGACAAGATGTCTTCTGGGACACTGCCTATTAAAAAAAAAAAAGGGGCAGACCATAAAGTCATTGTGATATTTCCTGAACTACAGGAAATCTCCAGAAAGCTAGATTTTTAACAGGGAGCCGTATTCTGAAATGTGCCCTGAGCTAAGGGATTACACATCTTGGTGGCAGAGGGAGGATAGAAAGTGGCATGAGGTCTTCTTCCTAGGAATAACATCTTTAAAAGGATTTTATACTGTTCTTAGAATTCCTGCCATCATAGAAGGGATGCCAGGGGAAGTCTAGTCCAACTGCTGTGCAGGGATACAAAATTAAAGTGATCCTGGAAGATGTTTATTTAAGGAACTCCAAAGTTGGAAAGTTAAGCCATTCCACTGCCAAACAGCTCTTATGGTTAAAAAAAGTTCTCAATGATGATGTGGAATTTCTTTTCCTGTAATCTGAATCCACGGGTTGCTCCATCTTCTACATGCCACTTTTGTGGTTTTTGTTATGTGTCTTCATTTCTGACTTAAGGCAACCCTAAGGCGAACCTATTCCAGAGTTTTCTTGTCAAGGAGCCCTGGTGTGCAGTGGTTAAATGCCAGTACTGCAAGCCACAACGTTGTGAGTTCGATCCTGCCTGGCCCCAAGGTTGACTTAGCCTTCCATCCTTCCGCAGGTCGGTAAAATGAGTACCCAGCTTGTTGGGGGCATGTATAGAAATGTTTCGAAATACATGCTATTTGTAAGTTGTTCGCCGCCTCGATCCATATGGAGAGGCGGGATACAAATAAATAAATAAAATAAGATTTATTCAGAGGGTGTTTGCCACTGCCTTTCTTTGAAGCTGAGAGAGCATGACTTGCCCAAGGCCACACTGTGGGTTTCCATGGCCAAGTGAAGATCCGAACCTGGTCTCCAGAATCACAGTTCAAAACACAAACCAATGCATCGCCCTCGAGTCCCTTCAGATATTTAAAGCCTTCCCATAATGTTTCGTTTGGTTTTCAGAGCTTTGGCCAAACTGGCCATCCTTCTTTGAACACATTCCAGCTTGCCAATACACGTTTTAACTCTGCTGCCCAGAACTGGACATAGCATCCTAGGTGAGGTCTGACCAAGGCAGAATAGAACAGTAGTTAATGTATTTAATTTTTAAAAAAACTTTTGTGTCATTAGGTTTTTAATTGTATCTTGTGTTACCCTTGTTATAAATTACTTTGGGGTCCCACATCAAGAAAAAGGTGGATATTAATTAAACAAACAAGTACCCTTCTTATTCATAGAATGTTGCATTTTTATTAATTACAATGCTCCCCATTCAAAGTCTGACCCAACGAGCCACACTTTCACATCAAACTTTAGATGAGTTTGGATTACAACTCCCCAAATCCCCTAAGCAGCATGGATTCTGGGTAGTTGAAAAAAAAGATAAAGTTTTCAAGCTATGTTCCATAGGGTAGTGAGGTTCCAAAAAGAGCACTGGGGGCAGTGAGAAAAGAAAGAGCTGTTAGAAAAGGAATCGGAGTAGGTGTAACTTCTAAGGTCCTTGGGCCCTTTCACAAAAAGTGTGATGACAGCACTGTGATTCCACTTTAACTGCTATGTCAACACTGTTTAGAATCTTGGGGCTTGCAATTTAGGGAGGTACATAGAATTATAGAGTAGGAAGAGACCCCAGGGGCCATTCAGTCTAACCCCCTGCCATGCAGGAACACCCATCAAAGCATTCCCAACAGATGGCCATCCAGCCTCTCCTTAAAAACCTCCAAAGAAGGAGACTCCACCACACTCCATGGAGGCAGCAGATTCCACTGCTGGATAGCTCTGACCATCAGGAAGTTCTTCCTGAAGTTCCAATGGACTCTCCTTTCCTGCAGCTTGAATCCATTGCTCCTTGTCCTAGTCTCTGGAGCGGCAGAGAACAAGCCTGCTTCCTCATGACATCCCTTCAAATATTTAAACATGGCTCTCATGTCCCCTCTTCACCTTCTCTTCTGCAGACTAAACATACCCAGCTCTCTAAGTCTGTCCTCATAGGGCTTCATGGCTTCCAGACCCTTCACCATTTTGGTCGCCCTCTTCTGGACACGTTCCAGCTTGTCGACATCCTTCTTGAATGGAGGTGCCCAGAACTGGACACAGGATTCCAAATGAGGCCTAACCAGTGCAGAATAGAATGGTACCATTACCTCCCTCAATCTAGACACCATACTCCTATTGATGCAACCAAGAATCGCGTTGGCTTTTTTGGCTGCCGCACCACACTGCTGACTCATGTTCAGCTTGTGATCCACCAAGACTCCTAGATCCTTTTCACATGTACTGCTATCCAGCCCATCCTATACCCGTGACTTTCATTTGTTCTGCCCAAGTGCAGGACCCTACATTTCTCTCTGTTGAAAAATTCATTTTGTTAGCTTTGGCCCTGTCCTCCAATCTGTCAAGGTTGTATTGAAATTTGACCCTGGTGTGTTAGCAACCCCTCCCAGCTTGGTATCATCTGCAAATTTGATCAGCATGCCCTCCACTCCTTCATCGAAGTCATTGATGGAGATGTTGAACAGCCCTGGGCCCAGGACAGAGCCCTGTGGTACCCTGCTAGTCACTTCTCTCCAGGATGAAAAGCAGCCATTCATGATCACCCTTTGGGTGCGGTCAGTCAACCAATTACAAATCCACCTAATAGTAGCCCTGTTATTTAATTCTGAGCCAGACAACCCCAAACTACCAATCCCAGTATTCCATAGGATGCAGTCCTGGAAGTTTGAGAGGGCACTGTACTATTATAACTGGATAGTATGAAAGGGCCCCTCAAATTTCCACTTCCAAACAATTATGAAAAGTTCAGCACCTGGTCCTCTTTTGAGCTTTTCCATGCTCACATGCTCTTTCAACCAACCGGTCTCTTCCTTTCCCCAGATTTTCTTATTTCCTTTCCCAACCACAGAGTCATAGAGTTGGAGGAGACCATCAAGGCCATCCAGTCCAACTCCATTCTTCCACGTAGGAAGACACAAAGCACTCCTGACAGATAGCCATCTAGTCTCTGTTTAGAAACACTCCAAGACAGTGTATTCCACTGTTGATCTGCTCTTACCATCAGGAAGTTCTTCCTAATGTTTTGGTGGAATCTCTTTTCCTGGAGTGTGAAGCCATTGCTCCATACTCTAGTCTCTGAAGCAGCAGAAAATAAGCTTGCTCCATCTTCCATCCTTTCGATCCACACTCAACTTTCTGTGGTTGCTGACCACACTCAAAATTATTTCTGAATGTATTATTTCTAGATGCCGGTCCCCCATTAGAGGTTTTTAAGATATTTATTTTTGTACTCCTCTGACCACAGGGCTCCTTGAGCAAGCCAACATCCTCCTCTCGTTTCTCCATGGACTTGGTTTGGCTCCAGCCCTATTGTCACAAACCACACAAGTTCTGTATTAGAAGCAGCTATGATAAATTAGGGACTTGGTTTTGCGGTACAGCATGCGCTTCACAAATTGAGGGCTTATTGCCCAGTCGCTGGTGTCTGTAGCCCAAGAAGGGGAATTATGAGACCCTCCAGATGTCGTTGGACTGCAGCTCCCAACATTCCTCACTGCTGTTTAGGGCTGCTGGGACTTGCAGTCCAGCAACAAGTCTGGAGGGCAGGATTGGCCAAAAGGATCTTGCACAGACAGTCTGGGCTGAGTTCTTCTGCCCATCTGCAGTGAAATTCATCCTGATGGACTACAGCTCTGAAAATCCCCAAACTACCATGGTCAGTGGATTCTGGGAGCGATTGTCAGAGAAAGGAACTAGATAAAAATCAACTAAGTTATCAATTAAGTTGGAAATTTTTAACAAAAAGGGGCAACTTTTTAAAATGTAATTTTAAATTTGAAACAGGATGTTGTGGGTTAAATGCTGGACCAGGATGCAAAGAGACCATGGTTTGAATCCCTGTTTAGCCATGGAAACCCACTGGGGGTTACACTGGAAAAGTTACACTCGCTCTGATTCTCAGAAGGAGGCAAAGTCAAAACTCTTCTGAAGAAACCTTGCCAAGCAAACCCCATTGGCAGAGTCACTATAGGTAAGAAATGACTTCACAGCAGATTGACTTAGAATCATAGAATCGTAGAGTTGGAAGAGACTCCAGGGGCCATCCAGTCCAACCCCCTGCCATGCAGGAACACCCTCAAAGCACTCCCGACAGACAGCCATCCAGCCTCTGCTTAAAAACCTCCAAGGAAGGAGACTCCACCACACTCCGAGGCAGCAGATTCCACTGCCGGACAGCCCTGACCGTCAGGAAGTTCTTCCTGAGGTTCAGGTGGAATCTCCTTTCCTGCAGCTTGAATCCATTGCTCCTTGTCCTGGTCTCTGGAGCAGCAGAAAACAAGCCCTCTCCCTCCTCTACATGGCATTCCTTCAAATATTTAAACATGGCTCTCATGTCCCCACTTAACCTTCTCTTCTGCAGACTAAACATACCCAGCTCTCTAAGTCTATCTCCATAGGGCATGGCTTCCAGGCCTCTCACCATTTTGGTCGCACTCCTCTGGACTTGCTCCAGCTTGTCAATATCCTTCTTGAATTGGGGTGCCCAGAACTGGACACGGTATTCAAGATGAGGTCTAACCAAAGCAGAGTAGAGTGGTACCAGTACCTCCCTCGATCTAGACACCATACTCCTATTGATGCAACCGAGAATTGCATTGGCTTTCTTGGCTGCTGCATCACACTGCTGACTCATGTTCAGCTTGTGGTCTATGAAGACTCCAAGATCCCTTTCACACGTACTGCTACCCAGCCACGTGTCCCCTATCCTATATTTCTGTATTCCATTCTTTCTACCTCAGTGTAGGACCTTACATTTCTCTCTGTTGAATTTCATTTTGTTCGTCTTGGCCCAGCTCTCCAATCTGTCCAGGTCATTTTGAATTTTGATCCTGTCCTCTGGCGTATTAGCAACCCCTCCCAATTTGGTGTCGTCTGCAAATTTGATGAGCATGCCTTCTATTCCTTAAATTGGAATTTCAGTATTCACTGAATTGAAGGATGAAATTGTGAATTTAGTTATTCGTTAACTTAAATGAAGGACTATGCTAAAGATCTAACAAATTTTACGTTTCCCAGCTAGTTCTTCACTCCAAACCTAGCCCTTCTGAAGTTTTACAAAATGACTTCTTACTTTTTTAGCTCCTCAGGATCAGGGAATTACATTAGGCCACAAGATCGAAAGCACTCATTTTAGTTTATGATAACCTGAATGTAATATAGGAAGCCCCTGCCTTCTGACACCCCATTATCTGACAACTTGCTCTTTTGATGCTTCCTCCAGTCCCTAACCTGACAGGTAAGTTGGGGAAGCTTCTAGTTAAGTTTTCCCCACTTCTAATCTAAATTCAACTGAATTAGATTTTTAAAGGCTTATTAGTGATTAACCGAATGCATCAACTCTTCTCCACTAACCTCCCACCAATTGTCCTGCTGTTCTTTTAATAGTTAATTAATTGTTAATTGTTATGTGTTTTAGGGGGTTGGTTTTAGCTGGGTTGGTGGGTGGGGAGGACTGGGTATGTTTTTAATGTAATTAATGCATTATTGCTGTTCGCTGCCTCGATCCATCTGGAGAGGCGGGATAGAAATAAATATTATTATTATTATTATTATTATTATTATTATTATTATTATTATTAAACTCTGTCATTTGAAACCCCAGCTTTTGCAAGGTCCTCAAAGGTCCCTCCCTAAACTGCAAACCCCAGGATTCTATAGGATTTTGAAAGTGGAATAATGGCACTATAACAGGCTAGTGCGGAAACGGCCTCTGCTCAGTGAGTTGTATGGCTTGGTATCCAGGACTCTTGAATCAGTCCCTCTGTGACTACCTCTGCCAGCCCCCTGCGTGATACAGGAAAGAATGCCATTGTTGTTTATCTTAGCAATTAAATCAGAAAGCGCTAGCTCTTAATTGAGTTAGTGAGTAATACAAAATCAATTCAACACAGGATTAATTTGTGGCGTGAATGGAGGCAGGAGAAGAGCTTCACCTCTTTCCTTTTCGGCAGCAGCAACATGCTCAGCAAATCAAATCCGGGATGATCAGATGTCTTGAATATGATTCAAATTCTCCCCTTTTTCTTTGGGAGGACATCCAGGAAGGCTAAAACCAGAGGCTAAGTTGCCATCTTTTTTTTCCTGGCCTGCTCCTATGCATCTAACAGAAACCTGGCAGGGAGAAATTAAAAGGGTGACTTTTTTTTTTCCTTACCCAGAATGGGAAAAGCTAGAAAGCTGGCTCAGCTGGGCTACAACTCCCAGAATCCCCCAACCAGCCTGGCCCCCACTGGTTTATTGAATGTACATCCCCGCTTTTGTCCTCGAATGGGATCCAAGGTAGCTTTGTTGTTGCTGTTTTTTCCGCTGTGCCTTCAAGTCATTTCTGACTTTTGGCAACCCCATCATGGGGTTTTTCTTGGCAAATTTTGTAGGAGGTTTGCTACTGCCTCCCTCTGAGGCTGAGAGAGTGTGACTTGCCCAAGGCCCCCACCCAGTGGGTTTCCATGGTCAAATGGGGGTTCAACTCCTGGCTACCACTGTCCTAGTGCAGCACTCAGAGCAATGCACCAGCCCAGCTCTGGAACACTGTGCCAGAGGTGGCACACTGCCCATGGCCATTGGAGACCTTTGTCCCTGGGGGTGGCCTTGGTGATGGCAGGTTCTGTGAATATGTGAATGTCAGCATCACTGTGTTCCGCTTTGGTCAGACATCACTTGGAATATTGTGTCTAGTAATGGGCACCACAATTCAAGAAAAGTATTAATTATTAATAAAAGATATGGTACAACTGCTTGGGATTGATATTGACAAACTAGAACGTGTCAAGAAGAAGGTGAACAAAATGATAGAAGGTCTGGAAGCCAGGAAGCCCTCTGAGAGAGCTGGGGATGTTTAGCCCGGAGAAGAGAAGGTGAAGAGGGGACATGATAGCCATGTTTAAATATTTGTAAAGGATATCCTATGAAGGATGGAGCAAGCTTGTTTTCTGCTGCTCCAGAGATTAGGAGATGGCTTCAAACTTCAGGAAAAGATTGTCCATCTAACCATTAGGAAGAACTTCCTGATGGCAAGAGCAGTTTGACAGTGAAATACAATGCTGCCTGGGAGTGTGGTGGAGTCTCCCTCTTTGGAAGTTTTTAAACACAGGTTGGATGGCCATCTGAAGGCTTCGATGGTGTATTCTCACATGGCAGGGGCCTGGACTCCATGGCCATTTCCGCACTACACTGTTATAGTGCTATTATTCCACTTTCAACCTCCTGTGGAATTCTGGGGTTTGTAGTTCACCAAGACCCAAGAGTTCTCTGGCTGAGAATTCGAAATGCCTCTCCCTGAACTGCAAATACCAGGATTCCATAGGAGGTTGAAAGTGGAATGATAGCACTATAACAGTGTAGTGCGGAAATGGCCCATGGCCCTTGTGGTCTCTTCCAATTCTAAGATTCTATGAACCAAGATAGCAAATGTGTAACTGAATCTATAACCACATACACCATGTGCTTTGCACATCCAAGTACAAGATATATCCATGTGAAACAGCAGCACATGGACAACTCTGTTTCAAGTTGGTTCAGAGTTATAGAGACTCTAAGACATGGGGCTTACTTGACAAGGTTTGTTTGGAGGGGGTTCACCTTTGCCTTCCTCTGAATGCACAGCTCTACCCCTGGAATATTATTAATGCAATATAATACAAATTATGTATCAATATATAACATCAATTATAATTGCATTATAATATTCTAAAATAAATGTCAGTGTATTGTACTGGTTTGTGCGTTGGACCAGGATTTGGAGAGACCAGAGTTCAAGTTCCTGCTCAGCCATGGAAGCTCAGTGAGTGCCTGTGGTCAGGTCACACTCTCACAGCCTCAGAGGAAGACAGTGGTGGCAAACCTCCTCTGAACAAACCTGGCCAAGGAAACTCCACAACAGGTTCACCTTAAGGTTTTCAATGAGTCTGAAATGACTTGAAGGCACCCAACAACAAAATACCATAATTATAATGAAACAACAGCAACTGTTATTCTATAATTACATGTTCCTCCTGTTCCCCAGAACCAGGACACACAGAAATCAATTTCTTCAACGGTGAGGACTATGAACTTATTTTGTGGACACACTCAGCGCCTCGGTCAGTCCAGGTTCTCACCTTCAAGCGAGGAGCTGACCTCTGTCCTCACCGCCAGCCATCCTGGGGCCATTTCCGCACTAGGCTGTTATAGTGCGACGATTCCACTTGCAACCTCCTATGGAATCCTGGGGTTTGCAGTTTCGGGAGGGGCTGGCCGGCCCCTCCCGAAACTGCAAACCCCAGGATTCCATAGGAGGTTGCAAGTGGAATCATCGCGCTATAACAGCCTAGTGCGGAATCATCCTGGCTTTCCGTCTTTGGCACAGTGAGCAATTCACACCAGCTGCTGTGACGGCCCCGCTCCCAGAAACAATGCTGGGATATCCGTCACAATTGACAGTGTTGGCTCAGGCTAGAGAACATGGTGTTTTATCAGCAAGAGTGCAAATCCCATGCTTAAGACTGCGCATGGAAGGGGGTGGCGGATTAGAACACAAAGCAAGCAAGTCTGCCTTTCGGTGGGCAGCTTCAGAGGAGGCTGAATGTCTTTATGAAGGGGAAGGAGGATGACACAGTACGCATCATGCACAAGGCCTTACTGATCATGCCCTGTCAGGTGGGCAACCCATGGGTTAAAACCTTGAGACGCTCTGAATCACAAAGATGTCCTGAGGGCCTGGACACAAGCACATTAGGAACAAGCAAAGCAGCTGGGGCGGGAGATGCACAGCATCTGGTAAAATATCTTTAGCATCACCACGGAAAGATGGCATTTACCACGACGAGAAAGTTAAGAGGGGACATGAGAGCCATGTTTAAATATTTTAAGGGATGTCATGTCGAGGAGGGAGTGGGCTTGTTTTTTGCTGCTCCAGAGACCAGGACAAGGAGCAATGGATTCAAGCTGCAGGAAAGGAGATTCCACCTGAACCTCAGGAAGAACTTTCTGACAGTCAGAGCTGTCCGGCAGCGGAATCTGCTGCCTTGGAGTGTAGTGGAGTCTCCTTCTTTGGAGGTTTTTAAGCAGAGGCTGGATGGCCATCTGTCAGGAATGCTTTGAGGGTGTTCCTGCATGGCAGGGGGTTGGACTGGATGGCCCCTGGGGTCTCTTCCAACTCTACATTTCTACGACCATTTCCGCATTACACTGTTATAGTGCTATTATTCCACTTTCAACATCCTCTGGAATCCTGGGGTTTGCAGTTTTTGGAGGGGCCTTTAGAATTCTCAGCTGGAGAGCTCTTTGGCCTCAGCAAACTACAAATCCCAGAATTCCACAGGGTGTTGAAAGTGAAATAATAGCACTATAACAGTGTAGTGTGGAAATGCCCTATGATTCCATGACAGGTCTCTCAAAGCAAATGGCCACATTCTCTCCAAAGTCTCAGGGCCTTTCCACACTACACTGTTATAGTGCCATTATTCCACTTTCAACATCCTATGGCATGCTTTGAAGTTTAGGGAGGGCTATTTAGAATTCTCAGCCACAGAGCTTTTTGGGCTCCCTAAACTGCAAACCCCAGAATTCCACAGGATGTTGGAAGTGGAATAATAGCACTATAACAGCTTAGTGCAGAAACAGCCTCAGACAGAGACCTTTCCTGGTCTTCCTTCTCAAGTTTCTTTTAACAGGAGATGGAACATGGGGTGACTTCAGTATCCCCACCACTGGGCCACAGCCTCCTTCCAGAATTTGCTTGCTTCCCTATTTATTTATTTAATATACATCCCATCGTCTTCACAAACGAGACCCAAGGCTGCTGACCAAGCCAGGTGACATTATAGTACAGTAGCGTCTGTGAAGTGGTATGCTAGCTTTTATTTTTAGAAATCTCTCATTAATAATTACATTCTAAATGTGTTCCATTTTAACCATTGTTTTTTAAAAAATATCGTATTAGTAATTACATTCTAAATGTGTTTCATTTTAACCATTGCTTTTTTAAAAAAAATATCGGTATTTAATTTTTTAAAACTTTTATAATCTAAGATTTTAATTTAATCTTGTTTTAAACTTCTAGAACCTGCCTTGGATCCCATCCCAGGAGAAGGGTGGGGACGATGACGATGAAGATCCTACTTTTTTTCACAAAATTGGGACTCAAAAGTGGCTCACAATTAAAAAAAAATACAATTAAACATACAAAAAGTGAATATTAAAAGAGAATTATTTATTAAAACAATATCAGTAAAGAATAAAAAATGCAATTAAAAAAGATAAGAAGCTCTTAAAAACATTCTAAAAAATAGGGTACCCCATACTATTTATTAGAAAACTTTCTGTTTTCAAATCCTGTCTGAATAAAAAGATTTTAGCCTGCTGCTGGAAGGACAATAAGGAGTGCGTCATTCTTGCCTCCCTGGGGAGGGAGTTCTGGAGACTCGGGGCATCCACCGAAAGAGATCTGGGTATGTTTAGTCTGCAGAAGAGAAGGTGAAGAGGGGA
Organism: Ctenosaura bakeri; assembly: GCA_948474755.1. Classification (NCBI taxonomy): domain Eukaryota; kingdom Metazoa; phylum Chordata; class Lepidosauria; order Squamata; family Iguanidae; genus Ctenosaura; species Ctenosaura bakeri. The sequence continues at coordinate 831,706 of CAOLHI010000129.1, forward strand.
CATGAGAGCCATGTTTAAATATTTGAAGGGATGCCATGTAGAGGAAGGAGAGGGCTTGTTTTCTGCTGCTCCAGAGACCAGGACAAGGAGCAATGGATTCAAGCTGCAGGAAAGGAGATTCCACCTGAACCTCAGGAAGAACTTCCTGGCGGTCAGGGCTGTCCGGCAGTGGAATCTGCTGCCTCGGAGTGTAGTGGAGTCTTCTCCTTCTTTGGAGGTTTTTAAGCAGAGGCTGGATGGCCATCTGTCGGGAGTGCTTTGAGGGTGTTCCTGCATGGCAGGGGGTTGGACTGGATGGCCCCTGGGGTCTCTTCCAACTCTACATTTCTATGATTCTATGATTCTATGAAAAGGCTCTCTTGGGTCCCCACCAACTGTGCCTGCGACGGTGGTGGAACTGAGAGAAGGGTATACATTCGATAAATAAGTAAATAAAATGCAGAGGGGGCAGTCTCCAACAGCCCCTTTCTCAAGCTCTGCTCAGAAACAGATTGGCTTTGAGCAACAACACCCCCACATTTTAGTGAACGGTGATTAATTCACACTGATCGAGTTGTTATCTTCCCTGAATAGCTGTTTACTGTGGATCCTTGCGCTTGTTAGGCACTCCTGACGAGCGTTTGACATGTTCTCAAAACAGACAATGGCAGGGATGCTGAGCAAGCCTGCTGCCTCGGTCTGTCGTGATGAGCCAGGTAGGTGGAACATGCTAGCGGTGGCGCACGAGGAGTTGCCACCTCTCTCTTGCTCGGTTCAAAAGAACGGATAGCTGGGGTGTGCCGTTATTAAGAGCAGTGGTGGAACCCCATGTGGTTGGACTGCCATTCCCAGCAGACTCCTAGACAACATAGCCATGGGTGAGGAATGCTGGGAGCTCCAATCCAGGACAGTTGGCGTAGGGACGAGGGAGCAGTTCAACGCAGGAGGCAACGTTTTGGGGGCATCCCAGCCTGTAGCTGTCATGAGCCAGGCTGAGCGTGCTGCCGATTCAGACTGGGACTCTTGAATTATTACTAAAGCCATAAACTCAGCTCCTGCCTCTGTGTCCGCTTAAGCCGCCGCCTTACATTGGCCCTTTCCACACAGGGTATTAAAATGGTGTAGCGCGACCTCTGATGGAGGTCGTCTACACCGTAAAATGGATTGGGGCAGATTACTTTAGTGAAATTCCACACTCCAATCCGCGCTAGGGCGCCCAGAAGTGGCGCCGCCGCATGCTTCTTAAAAACCCCTTTTCAAGTGGTTTTTAAAAGGCACAGGGCGTGCAGCTGCTTTGCAGCGCCTGGTGTAGATTTGCAGATGCGCGCAAGGGCGTGCCTGCAGATCTGCCAGGGGCGGGCTTTCCGGCTGCTGAGCTTCTCTGGTTGGTGGATAGCCTCCGCCAGCCGGCAGCCACCATTTTGGACACCGCAGGATGCCAACGAGTGCGAAGCAGCGAAAACGCGCTGGTCCACACGGCGATGGATTTACCCGGATGTAGGTAAGGTCTATCCTAGCATGTTTTTGCCCGTTTTTTCCTCCGCGTATGGAAAGGGCCATTGACAGTAGCCGTGCTCCCGCACACCCTGGCCATGGCCCCATGCACTGAAGCCCCGCCCCACATACAGTGGCCATGCCCCTCACACCATAGCCCCGCCCCTCCTGTCCCCCCTCCACATGCTCCAAGCTCCGCCACTGATCCAGGAAGATGTGGAGGTTTCCATGATTCCCACCCAAGTTTGATGGAAGGAACTGGACAAGCCTGGCTGAAGGCAACCAATCAGACCTCAGGGAATGCTGTGGAAGGGAGAAAATGTTAACAAACTGAGGCTCGTCTCTGTCACATAGCAGAGAGGGAGAAGCTGACACAGAGATAGGGGACAAATTTCAGAGAGAGAGGAACAGATGGAATAAAGGCAGTCAAAAGAAAGGGCTGACTCCGGTTTTGGGGGGCTGTAAAAGACTTAGTAGTTCAAGAGCTACTGTATTCTTTTCTTGGGTCTCAGCAAACTTCCACTTGTTTGCTTTTATCTGTTTTCTGTCTGTTCATGTTAGGTTTGATTGAGGGCTTGGTCACGATAATTACAGGGAACCCACCAAAATAACACAGCCACTGGCCCACAATAAGGGGGTCAGCTTGATGCCCAAGACCCAATCCAGGAAAGAATTAAGGAGGGGGAAGGGCAAAGAGAGAAACAGGAGCCCAGGGTTGGAACTGCAGGGCCATCACGGCAAGGAGATCAGTCACACCAAGACAGAGAGCTGGCATTTTGGTTGCATGCCATAGATTTCTGAACATGGAGTCATGGATTGATTACGCTATGCAATCCTTGAATGGCACTGTCACACAACTGAACTCCATGTGCACCAGGACGAATGCTGCCACCAGACGCATAACTCTGCTTCTGAGACTGAGTACAGGCCTTCTGCACCAAACAAAAATGATCAACTACTTCTGTAAGGGATCTTGTGCATGAATGGCATTATTGTGCAACTGACTGTACACCTGAATGGCACATGCATCAGGATGCAGGCACAACTCAGCTTCTCCATCCTTGAACTGAACACAGACACCACCCATAAATGACCGTCTGGTTCTACAAGGGGACACACATTTGAGAGGCAACATTGAACAGACACCATGGACAGCAGAATGTATGCATGCATCGGCATGCTCACTGCCCGTGAAAGCACAAATCCACTACTGCAATCCTGAACTCAATATGGACCTTGCACATCAGACAGAAATGACCAACTGTTTCTGTACGGGAGTGCATGCATAGGTAAGACATGAGTCTGGACTAAGAGGTTGGCATCTTGCATCAATCCAGATCAGGCCTCTCCAGTCCTGCACTTTTGCTTCCCTGGTGGCCAAACAACAGAGCATGGGCTTTGCAAGTACAAGGTCCTGCATTCAATCCCCAGCATCTCCAGGCAAAGGTGGCAAAGTCTAAAGTCCTGGAAACCTGGAAAGTCTAAAGTCCTGGAAGTCTAAAGTCTAAAGTACTGGAAAAAAAAATACAGTACTTATGTATTGCAGGAACTGTCATGAAATATTATCATAATATAAGTGCAGTACAGATAAATATTAGCACGTTGAATATACAGAAGAAATTGAAATCTAGAGAGGAGTGGAAGAACATTGAAACAGTTCAATGAAATGTACAATTATATATGTTTTTTTATATGTTGGAACTTTAATAAAATTATATATATAAAAAATAAAGTCCTGGAAACCTGCCATAAACCATATGGAAGCTTTTCAGGATGTCAGACCTTCCCATTCTGCCAGAGAACCACAGTGCCTCGCTACAGGGAATTGTTATGTACCTCAACAAAACAATTCCAGAAGAATAAAACCATGACAGTTAAAGTGCAATGAAACTGATGTCCAGTGTGTAACACAGACCCATCCTTTGCTAAGCATTTTCTACTTGCTTTCAGAATATTTCATGCAGCTAAGGTTTTTCTGTACTTTGGCCCAGTGATCACAATGGAGACTGCTGTCAAGAAATTAAAAGAAGGCTAAGACCTGGAAAGGCAGCTACGAAGGAACCGCTGAGATCTAAAAGTAGAAAGCTATATAATTAAATCCCAAAATCAGAATTATCCAGGCCATTGTATTTCCAGTCTCTACATATGGTTGTGAAAGCTGGGACAGTGAAGAGACCCCTGGCGGCGCAGTGGTTAAATGCCAGTACTGCAAGCCACAAGGTTGTGAGTTCGATCCTGCTGGGCTCCAAGGTTGACTCAGCCTTCCATCCTTCCGCAGGTCGGTAAAATGAGTACCCAGCTTGTTGGGGGCACGTATAGAAATATGTATAGAAATACATGCTATTTGTAAGTTGTTCGCCGCCTCGATCCATATGGAGAGGCGGATACAAATAAAAAAAAAATCAACTCCTTTGAAACGTGGTGCTGGAGGAGAGTTCTGTGGATACCCTGGACTGCTAAAAATAAATGGGTCCCAGAGCAAAGCAAGCCTGAACTCTCCTTGGAAGACAAGATGATTAAACTGGGACTGTTGTGAGATTCTTTCATTGTCCTGTCCCCAAATCAGTTTTTAAGCTGGTCTGTCAGCATATCAGACCTGCTCCTCTCGCTTCAGGTACAAGATTGCAGGGAGGTCTTCTTAACTAACTGCCCATCTCTCCTCCATTTTCAGCCGGAAATGAGATGAGAGTCACTGGAAAAGAAGATGTCCCTGGATAAAGTGGAAGGCGGAAGGGAAAAGAGGAGACAAACTACTTGATTCAACCAAGGAAGTCACAGCCCTGAAAACTGTAGAACCTGAGCAGAATTGTTGCTAATAGGAAGTCTTTGAGATCTCCTATTCATAGGGTGGCCATAACTCAAAGTCAACTTGAGATTGAAGAACCACAACAATAAATCCAATCCATTTTGGCTAGAGATGCCCAGGACTGAACCTAGAACCTTTTGTGAGCAAAGCAAGTGTACTGAGCTGTTACCACAGTTTCTAGCCCGGACTTGTGAGATGTTAGATATCATTTTGATATCAATAATTTGGCCTTCTTTACCTATTCCTCTCCACGTGCTGCAAGGTCCCCGGACAAGCTCGCAGATAGGCACGGCCGCTAATCGCTGTAATATTCCAAACAAATACAGGCAGGCCAGAAATAGCCGATCCGCTGCTTCAGGAGATCTCAAGGCAAGTACCCTATTATGTACGCATGCTACTTATAAAGGACTCCCTGCCCCGAGTAGGCAGCTTGACATGCCGAATACTCAATTGTCAAGCACTCCGCGTTTGCATACTGGCTACTCTATTGACAATTCGGTCTTGACTCAATCATGTAAAATCCTGACCTTTCGGAGGCTTTGTCTCCAGCCCGAAACTCATTGTTTTCCCCAAGAACGGACTAGCCTGCGGCCACATTTCCCCCTATAAGAACCCCTGACTTTGAGCGCTTCCTCGGATCACTCCCAACTTCCATCCCACCTTGCTGCCGCTTCGTTTGGCGAGCCTTCCCCTCAGCTCCATGTGCTGAGAAACTCCATTTCCACGAACTTCTTCTTCAGACTACCCGGGCTTCAAGAGAGGTGTAGTATTTCCCATACCAAAACCTCCTCTCAAAATCCCTCTATCCAACTCCAACCTTTATTTCTATAGTTCTCTGTGTGGTTGTGTTGCATACGCTTGTTTGGCTGTATTTTAATGAAAACAACAATTATTATTTTACTTCTGTTTGCTCCTTGACTTGGCCTGACCCCGTAGACATTGGGTAAAAGATCTCGCTCCGTTGCCCTGCCTCTCGTATTGCTAACTTGTGCTCTTTTGACTAATTCCCACCTTTGTAACTTGGAGCGCACTTAGGAGTCCCTCACGGGACCCCCAGAAATCAGGGTAACAGAGCTACATCCACTCCTCCAAGGGCCCCATGTTTGCTCACTTGCTTGCTCTCCTGCAACACCATCATGCTGCGAACGTGTTCAACAAAAAAACAGCAGCACTTGACAAGTTGCCTCTCCAATTCCAGCATCACCCTGAGCTCCCTTGTATTGTGTTAAAAGTTGCCAGGAGTGTATAGAGATAACACGGAAGGATGCCACAACAAGCACAGCTTGCTTTGCACAGCTAGAGATGGAAACACCTCCCCGGATGTGTCTTTGCAGAATGAGATTTCAGCTCAACTGCTGGAACTTAGTGCCTGCAAGAAGGCTTCCTTAATGACAAATTAAAGGTTTCCAAGGCACACTTACCATGGGGTTAATTGGCCATAATTACTGGATTAAGTGCATTAAGGAGCTCAAATCCCGTGGGATGCAGCACTGCTGCTGTTTTCAATTGTCTGAGTCAGCAAAACAGGGCTAAGTCAAACTATGGTCTGCCCTCCACATTTGTAGGTTTCATTTTTGTGGATTTGATTATTCATGGATTATTTGATGTCACCTCTGCTGCCTCCCTAGGCCATTTTTAACAGGGACGGCAAGCCTCATGAGAGTGAGAAACTGTGAACAAGGGTTGCAAGTCCCTCTTAAAAATGGTGTGGGGCAGCAGTGGAGGTGGTAGTAAGCCCCACCAGCCCCCCACTTCTGCCTTGTGAAGGGACCCTGATGTCTCAAAGGAATCCACCATGAGCTGAATATGGTGACCATACTTCTTTTGTGTGTTAAATATGGTTTGGAAGGGCCTATTCATGGTTTTTCTATTTTCATGGGGGTCTTGTGCCCCTAACCCTAGCAAATGTGGAGGGATGACTGCAGTTCCCTTCATCCACGTGTTGTCATCCCCACCCTTTGAATAAACAAATGAGCATTTTTAAAACTCAGCTCTTGCCCAATGGCTGTAATTCAGTGGTAAAGCTAATAGAAAGAAAATCAGTTTCTTTGAAATGTTGTGCTGGAGAAGAGTTCTACAGATACCCTGGACTGCTGTAACGACAAATAAATGGGTCTTAGAGGAAATCAAGCCTGTACTCTCCCTAGAAGCCAAGATGACTAAACTGAGATGTCCTACTTTGGACATATCATGAGAAGACAGGATTCCTTAGAAAAGACAATAATGATTGGCAAGGTAGAAGGCAGTAGGAAAAGAAAAAGATGCCATTACAGGTGGACAGAAGTCATATCCCTGAAGCTGCAAGGCCTGAGCAGGGCTGTTGAGGACAGGGTGACTTTGAGGTCTCACATTCCTAGGGTCACCGTAGGTTGAAGTTGGCCAGATGGAAGTTGAGAAGAACAACAAAGCTCTAAAGTAAGAGTGGCCAAAGTGGCACCCATGGACTGCATGTTGCCCCCCACTTCCATTTCTCTGGCCTTCAGGGGTCAAAACTTCTTTTGTTGTCCCAAAATGACCTCTAGGGTAAGTGGAGGGCATTTCATAGAATCATAGAAATCATAGAATCATAGAAATGTAGAGTTGGAAGAGACCCCAGGGGCCATCCAGTCCAACCCCCTGCCACGCAGGAACACCCTCAATTTCCATCATGTCTGAAGACCCTCTGTTGCGGAGGTCAATAAAAGTAGGACAGTAGTAGCAGCTGTAGTAGTAGTAGTAGTAGTAATAATAATAATAATAATTATCATCATCATCATCATCATCATCATCATCATCATCATCATCATCATCATCAAATGCTCTTTAGGGTATCAGGAAGGCCCCAAACACGGTGAGAAAATCCCCATGTCCAGTAGATGTCATATAGGGACAAAGCTGATTTTATTTTTTGGTGGGAGTGGTTACACTGGGAAGAATGCGGTCCTCTAAGGTCTGGGGGGGGGTGTTAATGCTGCCTGCTAGCCTTCCACAGTTGCCCACCTTTGCTCTCAAAGTTCCCAGTTTCATTCTCTGGCAGAAAACCACAAATTTAAGCTACTTTTGCAAGCCAAGCATCATTCTGCACTGACCAGTGGTGAAATTCTGAAATTCCCCCTTTCTCAAACAAAACTGGAACATGGGGCCAACTGACGAATCTGAACAAAAGGAAGTTGAAAACTTGAGCAGAAAGAGACCCAATTTCATAAAGAGAGGCACTGGGTTCTCTGTTACTTTGGGGTGGGGGGCTTTAACAGGAGCAGGGTGTCCCGGGTTACTGAAGGGTCTTCCAGGAACGAGCCAAGCTGCTGAACCCAATGTCGAAAGTAGATTCAGCACCCCAGACAGCTCCCGTAAAATAGGTGGGAGCAGCTCCTGTAAGAACCGCACACAGATTCACTGCCCCAAATCTAAACAGTAGTTTTGGACAGGGAATTGACTGGATTAAATAGTTTTAAAAGATCTATTGCCACACACAACCCAGATTTAATGAACAGCTTGTTGGGGGTATGTATAGAAATGTTTCGAAATACATGCTCTTTGTAAGTTGTTCGCCGCCTCGATCCATATGGAGAGGCGGGATACAAATAAATAAATAAATAAAAATAACAATAAATAAGATTTTCAAAAGCCTATTCCTTATTTTCTATAGAAGAAATTCCAAAATGGGTAAGGGGTCAGCATCCTCTTAAAAGTGGCATTTCTCCCTCTCTGATGCAAGAGGAGAACATGCCTCTGCCAAGATGGTGGATGCTGCAGCGCGCACACACACATGTGTCATTTAAGCACACACAAAAGGATGATCCACTCATCAGTAAATTCTAGAATGATGTGTAGGTTTACTCGATTAAAGCAACTAATTGGCTTTAATAATAAATGAATAAATTCCAGTCAACTAAGTCCTTTGAAAAAAAAGCCTATGAGGCAACAACGATAGATTTACTTTTTTAGAAAGGGTTTGACATAAAGATGGAAGAGAACAAGACAAGCTTCAGTGCCTATCACCTATCCTAAATGGACCCTCCGTTATGGGTGCAGTCAAGTTTGATGCATGGCAGAAGGGGGTGAGACATGTTCCAAGCTGGGTAGAAACACAGGTCCATTTATGACTGCAAACTGTAATTACATACATGGATGTTGTGGAAACCCACTGAGTGACCTTGAGCATGTCACATGTTCTCAGCCCCAGAAAACCCCATGATATGTTCTCCTGAGGGTTGCTATAAGGTGGAAGTGACTCGAAGAAATACAACAATGATAAGAGAGGCATGCACATATTCTTACATGTGTATGTACCTGTGCGTGTGTGGATATACACGCGCATGCACACAGACACACACAATCAGGCCTCCACATTTGCAGGTTTTTCACTTTTGTGGATTTGATTATTCACGGATTATTTGCTGTCCCTTCTGGGGCCTCTCCAGGCCATTTTTAATAGGGACTGCAAGCCTCATTAGGCTGAGAAACTTGTAAGAGGGCTTGTAAGTCCCACTTAAAAATGGTGTGGGGTAGCAGTGGAGGTGGCCATAAGCCCCACCAGCCATCTACTTCTGCCTTGTGAAGGAACCCTGATGCCTCAAAGGAATCCATATAGGCAGAAAAAATGGAATGCACAGTTATAGGATGAGGGACACATAGCTGGATAGCAGTACATATGAAAGGGATCTAGGAGTCTTGGTAGATCACAAGCTGAACATGAGTCAGCAGTGTGATGTGGCAACCAAGAAAGCCAACGCGATTCTTGGTTGCATCAACAGGAGTATGGTGTCTAGATCGAGGGAAGTAATGACAACACTCTATTCTGCTTTGGTTAGACTTCATCTGGAATCCTGTGTCCAGTTCTGGGCACCTCAATTCAAGAAGGATATCAACAAGCTGGAGTGTGTCCAGAGGAGGGTGACCAAAATGATGAAGAGTCTGGAAGCCATGAAGCCCTATGAGGAACGGCTCAAGGAGCTGGGTATGTTTAGTCTGCAGAAGAGAAGGTTGAGAGGGGACATGATAGCCATGTTTAAATATCTGAAGGGATGTCATGTCGAGGAAGGAGAGGGCTTGTTTTCTGCTGTTCCAGAGACCAGGACAAGGAGCAATGGATTCAAGCTGCAGGAAAGGAGATTCCACCTGAACCTCAGGAAGAACTTCTTGACAGTCAGGGCTGTCCGGCAGTGGAATCTGCTGCTGCCTCCATGGAGTGTGGTGGATCCTCTTTCTTTGGAGGTTTTTAAGGAGAGGCTAGATGGCCATCTGTCCGGAGTGCTTTGATGTGGGTTCCTACATGGCAGGGGGTTGGACTAGATGGCCCCTGGGATCTCTTCCAACTCTACGATTCTACGATTCTTTTTGTGTGTTAAATATAGTTTGGGAGGGCCTAGAGTTTCCATGTTTTTTCCACTTTCATGGGGGTCCTGTGGCCCTAACCCTAGTGAATATGGAGAGAGGACTGTCTACATTTGTATGTGAGGGAGGGCATAAATCCCTTCTGATTGTGGAGGCTATGCAGGGTCAGCCCTGGTTAATATTTGGATGGGAGACCACAAATGAATAGCAGGTGCTGTGAACTACATTTCTAAGGAAGGAACTGGCAAAACCACCTCTGAGGATTCCTTGCTTAAGAAAACCCTGTGAAATTCATGGGATCGCCATAAGCCGACAAGCAACTTGAAGGCAAAGATACACACACACTTTAATAAAAGTTCAACAGCAACACTTGCCTAAATACCCTGAAGGCACCAGATCCTTTCTAATCTTGGAAGCAAAACAGGGTCAGCCCTGGTTAGCATTTGGATGGGAGACCACCAATGAAGACCAGGTCCTACGTTTTGGAGGAACGAACCAGCAAAACCACCTCTGAGGATTCCTTGCTTAAGAAAACCCTGTGAAATTCATGGGATCGCCATAAGTCAACAAGCAACTTGAAGGCAAAGACACACACACACTTTAATAAAAGTTCAACAGCAACACTTGCCTAAATACCCTGAAGGCATCAGATCCTTTCTAATCTTGGAAGCAAAACAGGGTCAGCTCTGGTTAGCATTTGGATGGGAGACCACCAATGAAGACCAGGTCCTGTAGCCTACGATTTGGAGGAAGGAACCAGCAAAACCACCCCTGAGGATTCCTTGCCTAAGAAAACCCTGTGACATTGATGGGGTCGCTGTAAGTCAACAGCAACTTGCAAGAACAGACACACACATAGTCACAGCTCTCCAAGATTTTCCAGGCAGGAGTCTTTCCTAGCTTTAACTGGAAATGCTGTGAGTCAAAGCCTTGACGTTCTGCATTCAAACAATGTGCTTCCCCACTGAGTCACAGCACCACCTGCGATATCACAGAAGAGGAATGAAAGGGCAGCTGCCAGGTTGCTCAAATATCAAACGGGACAGTGAAATTACCCCAGGCTCCACTCCAGGCTCTGCAGGTTTCTGGGGTGCATGTGAGGGTGGAATGGGGGCATTTTCATGGTTCCCCCCCATTTCCATGCCTCTATTTTCCCCTGCATCTCCTTTCAAAATGGTGACAGGAGGGAGCATTTTTAATAGGGCCTGTAGAGGAAAACTGGGGTATTTGCAAGTAGTACAGGGTTCTGAGAGTATTTTCTTGTGTTTAGATGTTTTTGTGGAGCTTTCTGTGTGGTTTGGGGGGAAAGTGACCCCAAATTGCATAATTTGCAGGCAACATTTTGTGGAGTTTAGGAGACTGGCAAGGGGCTTCAGGGTTCCCAAACGTAGGGTTGAAGGCACCTGCAGCCCACACTTTTTCCAAGTCTGCTTTGGTGTGAGCGGGGAAGGAGATACCCAACCTCACTCCCCCAAGATCCAGCACCTTGGATAGTGCCTTTAAAGTTCCGACTAAAACCCAGAGTGGACTCACTGCCACAGTGGCACAGGAGCCACCAGCCACTGCTGGAGACATCTTGCATTGAGCAATCCAGCAGAAAAGTTAGTGAAGGCAGCTGAAAAGGAAGTTATGTGGGCATTCTGTCAAAAGCAATCGCAGGGTGTGATCCTTTTGTTAATGACAAAAAGGCCATTCTGCCTCTCTGTTCTGCATTTCAATAATCCTGAGATCCGTGGAAAAGAGTCACGGCCTGCCATTACAGGAGGCCAGCTTGGAGTGGGTAGAAATAAATGTTTTTCCTGGAATGCAATTATCTCAAACTAAATGCCAAGCTTGATGAACTCTCTTCCTTTGTCTTATGGAGAGGAACATTAAAAGGCTAGCACAGTGTCATCTGACATAAGACAATTTCAGTTTTCCCTGAAAAGTGAACACAGCCCTCTTGATGTGCAGCAGAGCCTGGGAAAGGTACTTTTTTGGACTTCAACTCTCATCCCCCCCTGTCATGCCCTGATAACTTGCACCCCACAAACTTCACTCAGAGGTAGTGAACAGCATTAATTTGTAGCCAAGCAAGCAACACAGAACCCTTCACCCAAAGTTGCTGAGACTAAAGCATGCATGGGGGTTACAGGTTTTATATATAAGGTTTTATACCTTTCCATACAAATTTAGGCACACAAAGCTGTGATTGGGAAGGCCAGCCTCCTCCAGCTGCTGCTTGGCCAGCTAAGGACAATTCATAGTTTGATTTCTCAGCACCGAAACCCTCTCCAATGGCCCTCACACACCGAAAGAAGGAGATGGGCGAGAGAGAGAGGAGGGATAGGGCCACCATGCCGACCCACCAGTACCGCAGCCCCCTTCCTATGTAACTTCCGGTATGGCACGGTAGGTGAGGACCCCCAGATATCACTTTGATATCATCCAATTCGGCCTTAGCTGGACCTGCTTTCAGTCACCTCACTCCACGTATTTGTGAGGTTCTCTGGACAAGCACGGACATGAGTGCGGCCGCTAATGGTTTCACATTCCAGACTCTATTGAGGCCAGCAACCCAAGCTTCGCTCCTAGCTTCAGGGAACTTCCCACGTGCAAACTCCACAATAGCTGCACGGCTCTCAGCAGAGCCAGTCCGGTAAACAAGACATTTAAACCATTGTCATCAAGCGTTAAGCTCATCATGTTAAATTTGACCTTTCCGAATCCTTTGTCCAGCGCCAAACTCCTTTCGTTCTCACCTGGCTTGCCATAGCCGGTAGGCACAGTCTCCCTTATAAAAACCCTGCATTTCCAAACGGTCTTCGGACTACTTTGGACTGCCATCCCGCCCTGCCGCTGGTCATCTAAGGGAACTCCCCTCAGCCAGCCACGCTGAGCTTTCTTCTTTGGAACCCCATCTTTCTCCTCCAGGACAATGAGACCAGGTGTCGTATTACCCAACCCTACGCTCTCCAATTCCGCTTTCCAGTTAGTTAGTGTGTGTGTGTTGTTTATTTTCTGTTGTTTTTCAATAAAACTGTTATTTTTGGTTACTTCTAAACTTGTGTGCCTGTTCCCTGACCTGAAGCCGTAGACATTGGGTTTAAAGATCCTTGCAAAGTTACCCTGCCTCTCGTTAGCCAAGAGAGTGCTCCAGCTAATTTCCCCCCAACTGGTATTTTGTTTGGCAATCTGGGCGCCCCTCCTGGGACCCCCCAAAACACAGGGTAACACCTACACACACACACACACACACACACACACAAACTTTGATATTTGTATTTTTTCTACTTTTGCGGAGATCCCGTACCCCAACTCTAGCAAATGTGGTAGCCCAACTGTATTATCAATACTTCATTCCTGCTTAAGATAATTAGAAAGCTTCTGTGTGGCTTTCCAGACAGACATCTATCCAGGACGGATTGGACCATCACTGGCTCAGTTTCAGCAAGGGAGCTTCACTCAGAGCTTGAAAAAGTTACTTTTTTGGACTGTAATTCCAAGAATCCTCCACCCTCCATATTTTTGGACTTTTGACAATTTTCAGAATCCCCTAGCCAACATGGCCGCTGACCATACTGGCTGATGAATTCTGAGACTTGTACTCCAAAACAATAATTTTAACAAGCTCTAGCCTGCATCCCAGCCCTACGTGCAAAACTCTGGGGGGAGAAATAGTATCCCCTGGCATGTGTAAGCTGAGCCATGCCCTATGAGGATAGACTTAGAGAGCTGGGGATTGTTTAATCTGCAGAAGAGAAGGTTAAGAGGGGACATGATAGCCATGTTTAAACATTTGAAGGGATGTCATGTAGAGGAGGGAGTGGGCTTGTTTTCTGCTGCTCCAGAGACCAGGACAAGGAGCAATGGATTCAAGCTGCAGGAAAGGAGATTCCACCTGAACCTCAGGAAGAACTTCCTGACAGTCAGGGCTGTCCGGCAGTGGAATCTGCTGCCTCGGAGTGCAGTGGAGTCTCCTTCCTTGGAGGTTTTTAAGCAGAGGCTTGATGGCCATCTGTCGGGATTGCTTTGAGGGTGTTCCTGCATGGCAGGGGGTTGGACTGGATGGCCCCTGGGGTCTCTTTCAACTCTACACTTCTATGATTCTAAGATAAGAACCGCTGTGTGATAGATGACGGCTCAGAGGTTGATGAGCAATTGATTGTGCCAGAAACAGTCAGTGATAGATTAAACTATCTTGGAAACACCTCCATGAGCTGAAAGACAAGCTGAGACAGAGTAGTTGCAACCGGCACCAGACGGAGAAGGGACCAGCAATGATTTAGAGGTATTAGATCCACCTTTGTCCCCCGGCCTCCAATCACGGATGAGACAAAAACGAGAGCTCAGAGGGCAGCGGCTTCGGTGAGATTGAGAAAATAGAACAATGATGAGTAACACTGGTTTCTGTCAGTTATATAAGTCTCCCGGTATGGCCTGCTGTTTGCTTATAGCAAATTGCTATCCATGCCCTCACAACCCTTGTGCTCCAACTCTCTTGACTCTTTTTGGACAGACCCTCAGCATTCTGGACTTTTTGGATTTGACCTTGACTTCAGCTCAGCTCTGTGTTTCTACCTGATAGTTTGCATTGGATGCTTGCCGCTACCTCCTCCTCTTGGGCAAGTACTATCGCCTTCCTTCCCTTGCTAGGAGAGAGGGAGGGCAGGGAGTTGAACTCTAACACCCTGACCACATGTAGGAGTATTTTACCTCATGTATTTCTAACCTGCTTTCCCTCCTCATTTTAGTTCGATGCCCCCTCTGTATTCCTTTTGTTTTAATTTTTTTTTTTTTTAACATGATGATTTTTAGAACTTTGGGTTTTTGTTTTAAACTTCATGCTTGCCTTATTCTTAATCTGCTTTGGGAATTGTTAAATGTTTTGGTAAGCACAAAGCAAGCTACAAACAAACAAGGAAATAAACCTCAAATCCAGTTTTGCAGTTGCAGGGGCTTCCCCTCTCCCACCGCCCTCATGAGCCAAATGCCCGCTTCCTCTCCATCTGCTGAGGTTGCAGAGATGTGGTTCCTTCATTCCATGAAATGTTTATTAATCCTCTCATTGTTGAAAGCTTCCCAATTTGCTGCAATAACACTCCTGGCAGCAAAAAGGACAGGGCTAATTACATGCTATGAGAAAGACCAGATCCCTGGTTGTAACTGTCCTCGTGCCCACACTGACCTCATGAGCACATGGGCAGAGGCCAGGCTAGTGGTGAATCCAGAATGACAAGTTTATGGGGAGGGAGGGAGACTGGCCTTGAAGAGAGGGCAAAGAAGAACTGCTTTCCTTAGTTCAGTGGTTCTCAACCTGTAGGTCGTGACCCCTTTGGGGGTCGAACGACCCTTTCTTTCTTTCTTTTTAATAATTTTTTATTGATTATATAACTGAAAAACAAAAGCAAAAAATTAAACACCATGTGTTATACATAATAGTGAAAAAAAAAGAAAAAAATTTTTTTTTCCTTTAAACAACATAAACTTACATTATTTTTTTTTCTCTTTTACACTTGAAATCATAACCTTATTCAGCTTATTCCATATCATACAGCTTATACATTTTTGTTACCTATCTTTAATTCTTATTTTCATTATATTCATTTTTAATATTATAGTTTCATTCTTAATTCTATATTTTCGGCTTCCATTTAACCTATTACTATTATTAATTATAATCTTATTACTTCAAAGCCAGTTAACTTTTAACTTTTTTTTTTCCTTTTAAGAATTAAACATTACATATCCAATTTCATCAATAGATCACAAGTTTAACACACACGCGTAATATAAAATAAAAATACAAAATACAAAATACAAAACAAAACCAAACAAAAAATATATATATATACCCACCCCCCAGAGCCAACTTTTTATTTAATCCACTTTCCAAAATTGCCATTCTTCTTGTGAAAGGGTAGCTTTACCATCTCTTATCAAAGCTTTTTCCAAAAATATTTTCCAAATTTCCTCAAAATCATTCCCTTTTGTTAAACCTTTCATAAATCTAATTCTACATGTTAATTTATCATTAATTGCAATTTTCCACACTTCTTTATACCATTCCTCTATTTGAAATTTTTCATTTGTTTTCCATTTTTTTGCTAGGGGGTCGAACGACCCTTCCACAGGGGTCGCCTAAGACCATTGGAAAATACGTATTTCCGATGGTCTTAGGCTCCATTCCTTCCTCGGTGGTGGTGCGCAAGCGCAAGCCACGCGCTCGCATCCTCCTGCCCCCTGTTCAGAAGGGACTGAAATTGCTTCCCTTCTCCACTACCGGGAGAACCTCCTGTCTGACGGACCAGCTTGGGGTGGCGGCGGCAGCACGGTGGGCAGCCCCCCTCCTCGCCATGGCCCCTTCCCCACTCGCCATGGAGGGGGGTGCTGCGGAAGGGCTGGGGGGGCCGCAAGGCGGAGCTTTTCCGGGAGGGCGAGCTGCGCCCAGCACAAAAGAGAAAGGCGTTGGGATTCCTCCCCCCCCGACCAGGGTCGACACTCTGGAAACTTTTCCCACACTGCCCCCCCTCAGCGGAAAAGAGAGCGAAGCAGAAGCAGAGCCCGGGGGGGTTCTTGGGAGTTTTTTTCCTGGGGGAGATGCACGGCTTCTCTTTCCCTCCCTGCCCACCCCCCCGTTCCTGGCTGGCAAGGCGGCCTTTGCCGGGGGTGGGGGAGGCATTGTAAATAATAAATAAATAATTTTATGGTTGGGGGTCACCACAACATGAGGAACTGTATTAAAGGGTCGCGGCATTAGGAAGGTTGAGAACCACTGCCTTAGTCAGAGTGGTAGTCTTAGTAGACAGCAACCTAAACATGAGTCAAAAGTGCGAGGTGGTAGCCCAGAAGGCCAAGGAAAGTTTAGATTGCATCAACAAGAGTGCAATGTCCAGATGTTGGGCTACTAGCTACTAGGGATGGGCCAACCGAATACTTGAATCCTAGGTGAGGACTCGAGATTCCTGAATCCAAATCCCTGTGCCAAAATATGCAAACCGAATCTTTCAAATCTACCAACTAAATAGATTGCTGGAGACCGGGACGCCTGAAAAACTGGGAGACGATACATACAAGGGAAGATAGTAAGTAGGTGAGGTTTTCCCTTGGAGTAATAATGGCCTTTGCTAACAATTCCAGAAATTACATCTAGGCTTGTATTCTAACCTGTTTAAATTGACCATTTCATATTGAAGTTCAGCACTTGACTGGAAGCTACAGGCTTGAGATTTCAAGGACAGCTCCCTTGCAAACCTCTTTCAGATATAATTCTGGGCTTTGCAGTTTTACAAGGTGTCACAGCCTTCTCTGCCAAAGTGTGCTGGTGCATCATCAAACTACAAACCCCAGGATGCCAGAAAGAGCTATGCAAAGAAAAGCCAGTTTTGACCTAGATTATCTCTCTACTGTAGCATGTGGCCCTGTTTACACAGGCAGGAAAATGTGGGATTAATCCACATTCTCCTGCCTGTGTACAAAGGGCCTTCATGTCATTTTCAATCTGGGAAGATCCTGAAGCAAAACTATGACAATTGTCCTGGCCAGATTTCTTCAGAGGGAGGTTTGCCTTTGCCTGGGCTTTTGCTAAGGCTGAGAGAGTGTGTCCTGCCCAAGATTATCCTTCTTTCCCTTGCTTTTTAAACTCTTTTTTAAAAAAGGATTCAAAAGATTCGAGATTCATGAGATTCGTGGATTCTCAGAACCTTCCAGGGATTTGGATCTGGATCCAGAAAATCCTGGATTTGTCCCATATCTACTTGCTACTCTAATCTGCTTTGGTCAGACTTTGCCTGGAATCATATGTCCAGTTCTGGGCACTAGAGTTCAGGAAGGATATGGACAAGCTGGAATGTATCTAGAGGAGGGCAAGGAAAATTGTCAAAACTCTGGATACCAGGGTTTATGAGCAATGGCTGACGGAGCTGGTTAGCTTGGAGAGGCGAGGACTGAGAAGTGATATCTTCAAATATCAGAAGGGAGGTCACGTAGAAGATGGAGCCATCTTACTTTCTGCTGCTCCAAAGACCAGGAGATGAACCCATGCACTCAAATTTCAAGAAAAAAGATTCTACCTGAGCAGCTTCACTGGAGGTCTTTGCAAGCAGAGTTTAGATGGTTCAAGAATGCTTAGAACAAGAACCTCCTCTATGAATGGCATTAAACTTCCGCAATCTTGGTGGGCAACTTAAGCGGGTGTAAAGGTTTAAACAAGGGCCAGTAGCATCATGTAGTGGTTTGAGCCTTCGACTATGATCCTGGAGACCAGGGTTTGTTCCCCCTCTTAGCCATGGAAACCCCTGGGCATGTCACACACTCTCAGCCCCAGAAAACCCTATGATAGAATCGTATAGAATCGCAGAATCGTAGAGTTGGAAGAGACCCCAGGGGTCATCCAGTCCAACCCCCTGCCATGCAGGAACACCCTCAAAGCACTCCCGACAGATGGCCATCCAGCCTCTGCTTAAAAACCTCCAAAGAAGGAGAATCCATCACATTCCGAGGCAGCGTATTTCCACTTCCGGACAGCCCTGACTGTCAGGAAGTTCTTCCTGAGGTTCAGGTGGAATCTCCTTTCCTGCAGCTTGAATCCATTGCTCCTTGTCCTGGTCTCTGGAGCAGCAGAAAATAAGCCCTCTCCTTCCTCTACATGGCATCCCTTCAAATATTTAAACGTGGCTCTCATGTCCCCTCTTAACCTCCTCTTCTGCAGACTAAACATACCCAGCTCTCTAAGTCTATCCTCAGAGGGCTTCATGGCTTCCAGGCCTCTCACCATTTTGGTCGCCCTCCTCTGGACTTGCTCCAGCTTGTCAATATCCTTCTTGAATTGGGGTGCCCAGAACTGGACACAGGATTCAAGTTGAGGTCTAACCAAAGCAGAGTAGAGTGGTACCAGTACCTCCCTCGACCTAGACACCAGACTCCTATGGATGCAACCGAGAATTGCATTGGCTTTCTTGGCTGTCGCATCACACTGCTGACTCATGTTCAGCTTGTGGTCTATGAAGACTCCTAGATCCCTTTCACACGTCCTGCTATCCAGCCACGTGTCCCCTATCCTATATTTCTGTATTCCATTTTTTCTACCTAAGTGTAGGACCTTACACTTCTCTCTGTTGAATTTCATTTTGTTCGCCTTGGCCCAGCTCTCCAACCTATCCAGGTCATTTTGAATTTTGATCCTGTCCTCAGGTGTATTAGCAACCCCTCCCAATTTGGTATCATCTGCAAATTTGATGAGCGTGCCCTCTATTCCTTCATCCAAGTCGTTGATAAAAATATAGGTTCACATTAGGATCACCATAAAAAATAGGTTCACATTAGGATCACCATAAGTCAGAAATGACTTGCAGGCACAAAGCAACAAAGGTTTACATTCAAATGCAACTATTTAGTTTGAAAGATCTGCTGGCAGACAAACTTCGGAGCTTGTGCAGAGGTCTATTGTTGAAGACTACATTTCCCAGAATCCTGTGCACCTGCTTTGCCCCAGGCCTTTCTTCTATGGCAATGTGTGTGTGTGTGTGTGTGTGTGTGTGTGTGTGTATACAAAGAGTCCTTCATACTAGAAAATGGTGAGTGTATTTTTTTTGCAAGGATCTAAAACCACATGGGCATGTGCTTCAATTGGGTGTCATCTCACACATTTTGCAAATGAAAAAAGTATAAATATAAATTTAAAAGTGGCCAAGAATTGTATAGTTCATTAGGACAGCTGCTATAGAAAGAGTAGGCAGTTGCTGCTGTGTTAGGGACCAGTTTACTGTGCCTCAAACCCTTGGGTACATGGACTGCCAAAAATGCCAAGCAAGAAAAAAACACCACAAAACCAGAAATCTACATCTGGTTTTGAAGACAACTTTTTAAAAAAAATTCTAAACATTGCAGGATTCTGATAATGCAGCCTAATTACATTATATCCCATCTTTCCTCTGATGAGCTGCAAGTGGCATACAAGTCTTTCCTACTCACTTAGTCTTCACAACAACCCTGTGAGGTAGGCCAGCCTACAAAAGGGAGCCCTGGTGGCACAGTGGTTAAATGCCAGTACTGCAAGCCACAAGGTTGTGAGTTCGATCCTGCCGGGCTCCAAGGTTGACTCAGCCTTCCATCCTTCCGCAGGTCGGTAAAATGAGTACCCAGCTTGTTGGGGCCATGTATAGAAAGGTATAGAAATACATGCTATTTGTAAGTTGTTTGCCGCCTCGATCCATATGGAGAGGCGGGATACAAATAATAAATAATAATAATAATAGGAGCCCTGGTGGCGCAGTGGTTAAATGCTAGTACTGCAAGCCACAAGGTTGTGAGTTCGATCCTGCCGGGCTCCAAGGTTGACTCAGCCTTCCATCCTTTCGCAGGTCGGTAAAATGAGTACCCAGCTTGTTGGGGGCATGTATAGAAATGTTTCGAAATACATGCTGTTTGTAAGTTGTTTGCCACCTCGATCCATATGGAGAGGCGGGATACAAATAAATAATAAATAAAAAATAAATAAAAATGCCTCCAAAGTCAGTAAGTTTTCTGGCTTGGTATGGACTTGTGGTATATTATGGTGTAGTGATTTGAGCACCGACTATGACTGGGGACCAGGGTTTGAATCCCACCTCAGCCATGGAAACCCACTGGGTGACTCCAGGCAAGGCACACTGTCTCAGCCTCAGAGGAGGGCCACAGCAAACCCCCTCTGAAGAAACCTTGTCAAGAAGGCCTTGTCTAGAACATTACTGAGATTGACTTACGGCAATCTTAGGGTTGCCATAAGTTGGAAATGACTTGAAGACACAAAGAAAACAGTAATGTTCTAGACCAGGGCTTTCCAAATGGTGTGTTGCAACATGTTTGTGTGACACCTCCCTGGACTGAGAATAAGCCCCCCGCCCCAGCCTTGGAAATGTATGTTAGATCTTACAAATAAATCATATATTTTTAAAAATATAAATGAAAGATTTTCATAAGATATGTTGTGTCCCCATACATTTTGTTATTACAATTTATGAATGTA
The DNA here is from genome assembly GCA_948474755.1 of Ctenosaura bakeri. Taxonomy (NCBI): domain Eukaryota; kingdom Metazoa; phylum Chordata; class Lepidosauria; order Squamata; family Iguanidae; genus Ctenosaura; species Ctenosaura bakeri. The sequence continues at coordinate 852,285 of CAOLHI010000129.1, forward strand.
CCGGGATCTCTTATAAGGGGTTAGAACCTCTGGTTTCCTAGTAAAACTGAATTATTGTGTCGTGAAATGATGCATGTCTAAAAAGTGTGTCACCAACATGAAAAGTTTGGAAAGCTCTGTTCTAGACCAATGCTCTAGTCACTATGCCACATTGAAGGCACCAATCCAGAAGAATTGGGACCTCCAACCATATTGCAGTGGGAATGGCAGATGAGTAACCCTATAAGAGAATTCAGGCTGAAGTTGGCAAAAGGGGGAAACACTTCCCCTTTCAAAATTTGGGGAGGGAAATTTGGCATTAGAGATCTTGAAAACCATGGCACACATTCTTAGCTTTAATTACCTTCTGCCTGACTGATTTTTAATCTGATCATTTAAAAAAAGCATTAAAATGTCCCAAAAAGATTGTATTAAATTGTTATTCTCTTATTTTTAATCTGTTGAGAATTGTGCTATGATGTTCAGATGACTATAAAATACCAGTGCAAAGATCTGCTTGGTCTTCTTTTAAAAAAATTTTTATCACATATTTTATAGCTCTCTTATTCCAACTTTTCTTTAAAAAAAAATATTTATTGTATTGTATTTGTAGGCTGCCTTTCACTCAGAATTGGGACCCAAGGTGGCTTCCAACAAAAGTTATTAACTTACTAACTTCTTGTTTGTCCTATATCAAAAGGTCTCAGTAGGACATACAAGAAAATTCCAATTTTTAAAAAATTAAGATAGTAAAAATAATGTCAATAGCCTAAAACATATTAACTATTATTAACAAATTAAAAGAGATTTAAAGGAGTTTTAAAACCGGGTGCATTTGTATTTTGAGATAAATCGGCAAGACCTACCAACGTCATTGTTGTTTTAAAGCTACCTTGGTTCTTATGCTGGGAAAAAGATGGGATGCAAATAATGTAAATTTAAAAATTGTTCACAGATCAGGTGTATCAGCATTAGGATCTCTGGGCTGAAGCTAGAGAGGTCTCCAGTACCTCTAATGCTTGTGCACAAGGATGAATTCCAGCAGGTGATGCACACCATGCAACCAGGTGACAACTCACACCTGCCAAAATTCCATCTTTTGCACAACCAGTAAAGGTAGAGGAGCCGTCTCTAGTTTTTACTCTGGCCACCCTAAATGTAATCTGCAATCTCTGCTCCAGCCCAGTTCCTAACAATGCCTACTCACAAGGAAACCGAAGGGATTCCAATTAGGTTAACAGAACTTTATTTACCAATTTATAGCAAGCTGCTTAGGTCAGAAAGAAGGCGGCCTGGAAACCATGAAGCCCTATGAGGAATGGTTTAGGGAGCTGGAGATGTTTAACCTGGAGAAGAGAAGGTTAAGAGGTGACATGATAGCTACGTATAAGTATTTGAAGGGATGTCTTATGGAAGATGGAGCAAGCTTATTTTTTACTGCTCCAGAGACGAGGACATGGAGCAATGGCTTCAAACTACAGGAAAAGAGATTCCACCTAAATGTGAAACTTCCTGACGGCAAGAGTAGTTTCACAGTGGAATCTGCTGCTGCCTCAATAGAGTGTGGTGGAGTCTCCTTCTTCGGAGGTTTTTAAAAAGAGGCTGGATGGCCATCTGTCAAAGGGAGTGCTTTGATAGTGGCTTCCTGCCTAGCAGACTGGATGGCCTCTGGGGTCTCTTCCAACTCTATGATTCTGTGTTTAGGACTGAAGCGTTAATATGGAATATGCCTCCACCCCCAGCCAAACAGATTCACAGCACCATCAGTGCATTTCACTGTATATGTTTGAATCCAGATTTCATGGGGAAAGAACAGCATGTTAAGTTTGGGCGGATAACAACATACCGGGGATCTTACAGTGAGTTCCTCCGGTGGCAACTACAAAAAGAACAGCAGTGAGGAAGCCTGCAGAGACTCACAAAGAAGCTACTGTGAGGCGACAGCTGGTTGGATGGTGTCAGAGACGAGTGGCCATTCTGTAGGGCTGGAGAGCCAAACCAGTGGTTGTAAAACCTCTACAACCCCCATTAGGATGGCTCAGGCTGGTGACGGGTGAGGTTAAGAGGCTCACACCCATCTGCACAGCCATACAACTCCACGCTGACACACCCATCCATCCCAAAGACCAGACCAAAGGCCCACTTTGTCCAATCTATTTTGTTCACAGTGGGCAACCAGTTGCCCATGGCAAGCGTCCTAGCAGGATGAATGCAACTGAACCCATCAGGCTTCCCAAGAACTAGTATACTGAGGTACATTGCGCATGATATACACACACACACAAACATAGATACTTGTCTCATGAGATCACTGGGGCAAGAGAATGTGACACGGTCACTACTGGTAGTGGTAGCTTCCATGTTAGGGGAGCAGTGATTTTAGACCTGAATGGAGCTGTCCAAGGTGCTGGGCTTTAATTTCCCAACTATCTCTAGGACCTTGGATAGCTCCTGTCAAGTCTGAAATAAAACCCAGGCCATTTCCGCACTAGACTGCTATAGTGCTATTATCCCACTTGCGACATCCTATGGAATCCTGGGGTTTGCAGTTTCGGGAGGGGCCGGCTGGCCCCTCCCGAAACTGCAAACCCCAGGATTCCATAGGAGGTTGCAAGTGGAATAATAGCGCCATAACAGTATAGTGCAGAAATGGCCCCAGAGTGGAATTCCTGTACAGTCTTTTAGTGCAATTTTGTTAAAGAATTTTTCTTTTAAAGTGAGAATACTGAAAAGGACTGAACAAAGATTAAAATTCAGGGATTGAGCCATCTGAGCAAATAGCTCACTTTGAGTAGTCTGTCTAATCTTGGGGTGTTGGATCTGCGTCTGCGTCTGGGATGGCTTCTTTGGCTTAAAAGGTTTCTGGAGCTCTTTCCACACCTTCTCAGTTCTCGCCACTGAGATCCCTCGGACCATCACAGAGTCTTGGTACACCTCAAGTACATCCTTCGGAGGCCCCCACATGCGGAAACGGCCAAGACCAAGAACCCCAGAGAAACATCATCCAACCGGAAGGCATTTTAATGCATTTGAAGTATAATGTTTTGACTTTATTGAATATTTTTTTAAAATCTTATACTTTTATTAATGCTTTTGCATTGTTTTTAATTTGTATTCTTTTACATAGGCTGTTAGCCACATGGAGTCTCTTTATCAGGCGGAAGGTGGGACATAAATCAACAACAAGGATCCCCACAACTCAACCCAAAGGAATGCTGTTTCCCTGTGTCTTAAATTCCTACAACTGATCAACGGCGGGCAACTTTTATGGAAAACAGAAATGCAGATATACTCTCAGAGATTAAAGGGGAAATCAGATGAAGAGATAATGGCCATTTCCGCACTACAGTCTTACAGCGTGATCATCTATTGCCTTGCTGCTTTGCTAATAGTAATTGATGGATTGTTAATTGCTGTGTATTTTAAGGGGTTGGTTTAGGTGGGTTGCTGGGTGGGGAGGACTGGGTATGTTTTTAATGTCTTTTAATGTCTTTTAATGTATAATGTATTTCGTGTTGTTGGCCGCCTCAATCCATGTGGAGAGGCGGGATACAAATAATAATAATAATAATAATAATAATTATTATTATTATTATTATTCCACTTTCAACATCCTATGGAATCCTGGGGTTTGCACTTTCGGGAGGGGCCAGCTGGCCCCTCCCGAAATGCAAACCCCAGGATCCATAGGATGTTGAAAGTAGAATGATCACGCTATAAGACTGTAGTGCAGAAATGGCCAATGAAAGAATGGCAAATAGTGTCGGGTAATTACTGGGGACTAGCAGATGATAATGCTTAATGCAGAAGAATATAGACTGTATATTAAGAAGATGCAGCTGGGTAAATAGATGGATATTATGTCATAATCTACTGTGTCTGAAGTATTGCAGGATCTAGCATGTAATATTAACATTTGATAGTGTGGTACATTAAATTTCAATATGTTGATTATATGGAGAAAAAACTGAAATCTAGTGAGGGATGGAGGATAAACAGAAATAATTCAATGATATGTACAATTACACATGTTGATTTTATATTATGGAACTTCAATAAAATTATAAAAATAAAAAAGCAATGGGGAAAGTGCTATCATCAGCCCTATCCGGCAGCTGATGAGTGATCAACTAGGCAGTAGGGAAGAGTGGGTGGAACTTCCCAGGTCTAATGCCTCAGGCTCCCTCTTGTGTATTTATTAAATGGTGCATGACAAAATGGATCTCTATGCAAATCATAATTCTCTTGGTGGGATCACCAGGGCAATGTGGGTTGTGGGAAGAAGATGATGAAGAAGAAGAAACAGAAAAGGGAGAGGTGGAGGGAAAGGAGAAAGAAGTAAAGAGGAGGGAGAAGCACAACTAACCAAACACCATACTGGTGGCCTAGAAAACAAGCCAGAAACATTTATTCCTCCGTGGAAAAAACTCAAAAAGTCTTGCAAAAAAGTAAGGCTGCAAGGAATTTGGAAGATAATTCCTTGCTAGTTTTGTTCGTGGAAGAAGCAACAAGTAGTTTCAGCAATTTTCAAAGATTATTCATAATTTGGGACTTATTCTGCACAAAGTTCATGTATGGTATTTTTGCACAGAAAACAGCATTTTCTGCTGCTTAGGAAACATCATTTTCTCTGCTGGAAAAAAAAAATCCTTTCTGACCAGAAAATGAGTCTTTTCTGAGCAAAGACAATCACATGTGGATTTCACACACATTAAGTCCCAAACTGCGAAGTTTCATCAGTGCATGATTTTTTTCAGGACTTCCCAAAATTTGAAAACCGTGAGTTTAGTTGCTCATTTTTACCATTTTAAGAATTATGTCCAACATATCTCTCCACCACCTCTCTAGATCACTGGTTCCACTGTCCAACAGCCCTTCGCTGTCAAGAAGTTCCTTCTAACTTTCAGTCAAAATTTACCTGGCTGTAACTTAAAACCAATAGACTCCTCTTTCTCTGACATCCCTGCAGATATTGAAACAGTACAATCATATGTACAAACAATAGGAGTATGGTGTCTAGATCAAGGAAGGTAATGGTACTACTCTGTTCTGCTTTGGTTAGACCCCATTTGGAATCCTGTGTCCAGTTCTGGGCACCCCAGTTTAAGAAGGATATGGACAAGCTGGAGCGTGTCCAGAGGAGGGTGACCAAAATGGGGAGGGGTCTGGAAGCCATGAAGCCCTATGAGGAACGGCTTAGGGAGCTGGGGATGTTTAGTCTGCAGAAGAGAAGGTTAAGGGGGGACATGAGAGCCATGTTTAAATATTTGAAGGGATGTCATGTTGAGGAGGGAGCAGGCTTGTTCTCTACCACTCCAGAGACTAGGACAAGGAGCAATGGATCCAAGCTGCAGGAAAGGAGATTCCACTTGAACCTCAGGAGGAACTTCCTGGTGGTCAGAACTGTCCAGCAGTGGAATCTGCTGTCTGGGAGTGTGGTGGAGTCTCCTTCTTCAGAGGTTTTTAAGCAGAGGCTGGATGGCCATCTGTTGGGAGTGCTTTGAGGTGGGTTCCTGCATAGCAGGGGTTGGACTGGATGGCCCCTGGGGTCTCTTCCAACTCTGATTCTATGTCACCCCTTGCTGTACATGCCCAGCTTCTTTAACCTTCCCTCATATGTTTTGTTCTCCATACCTCTTATCATCTTCATTGCCTTTGTCTGAACCTGCTCCAGCTTGCCTATATTCTTCCTAAAATGAGTTGTCTAGAATCAAACACAGTTCCAGATACAGTCCACGGGCAAAAGCACAAAGAATGCTTTAGGAAAAAAAGGCCTTGATGGATCAGTCCAGTGGTCTATCTAATTAAGCACTTCTTGACTGACAAGATGCTTATGGGAAGCCACCAGCCAAGCTCAACTCCCAGTGTCCTTCAGCAACAGATAGAAGCATTATGGAAATTCTACTCAAGCTCTTGAAAGGAAGACCTGGGGATGGTTTGGCTGGATGTAGCTCTGTAATGCTAATTTACAAAGCTCAAGGCAGCTTAAGGCAGAGGGCTCCAAAAACACGGCCCTGGATCATGCCTGCCACCAGCAAAGCTAAAATTAATACATCCCTTGCTTGTCCTTTCTGGAATTCCTGGCAAAAGACCAAGGCCTGAGTCAGCCTAGGGAAAATGGAGCCTGGAAAAGAAATTCCTCCAGTCCCCTAATTCAGGCTTTGCCAGGAATCCCAAATCCCTTGCAGGCAGAGGAATAAAATTCAAGAGCCTCCTCAACAGGGATCTCCCGGCCCTGTTCACTCCCCCTTTCGTGTGGTTGCTTTAAACAAAATTTGGGAATATTTGACCACGCAAATATTCTGCCAATAATTCTGTATGGCAAATCCCTTGTTATTTCAGCACCAAACCCAACACTGTATTAGAACAGTTCATATCAAAACTCCTTCCTTCAGGTCAACAAACAAGAACCCAACAAGACGACTCCTTGGCCAAGATAAGTCGAAAGTACTATTGATTTGGAAAGAACGGTGAAGGGAGAGGTTCTTCTCCTCCTCCTTGGGAGAATTTTATAGGAGGAACAGTAAGCATTTTAACAGGTTGGGATAACAGGAAAGTATGGTGGATAAATAAGATTAAATTACTTGGAAAAGAGGAAGGAAAAAAAAAGAAAGAAATTTGGTAGGATCTTTAAGACTAATTGGTTTTTAATTTTGGATGAGCTTCCATGGGTATAAACCCGCGTCTTCAGATGCAGTTCCGAGTGGTATTAAGGCTGCAGATATAAAGCATCTTTAAACAGTTGTGCAATTTTGTATATGTGCCCCTGTGTAAACCTCAGCTCCGGATTTTGTTGTTGTTGTTGTGTGCCTTCAAGTTGGTTGTGACTTATGGCCACCCTAAAGCAAACCTACCATGGGGTTTTCTTGGGCTGAGAGTGCGCGATGTGCCCAAGGTATGTGATGCCCTGTGGGTTTCTATGGCTGAGTGGGGAACGAAACCCTGGTCTCCAGGATTGTAGTTTGATGTTCAAACCACTACACCACAAAATTCATTTGTAGACAAAGTCAAGCAAAATTATCCCCACACAAATTTTCTGGGTTCTTTTAAAAAGCACCTTCCTGTGGAGGTTTCTATGTTTGGGGAGGGTCACTGAAACTGCTCTGGGCTCTAGTCCAAACTTTAAAAAGAACTCTCCAGGTTGCTGAAGGTACTTTGGAAGGAGATAGCAGTTCAGCACCTAGAATAGCTCCTTGGAAGTTCAGACTAAAAGTTGGAGCAGATTCACCACCCTTCTGCTATGGCAGCTACCAGCTTCCATTGCAAAGAGAAATGTTGTTATTTTTGTTATTGTTGTTGTTATGACCTTGCCTTTCCCCCAGATCAGGACTCAAAGTGTCTTACAACAATTAAAAAAGGCATTGTTAAAATTCCACGTGATAACAAAAGTTAAAAACAAGATTAAACCACCAAAAATATTAAAACCAGATTAAAACATACATCGTTGAACACAAACACACACACACACCAGCACAACAACTGGCAATACCCAGCACATTGTGTAAGAGGGACCTCATATAGCCACCATCAAACGCCTATAGGAATAGAAAAGTCTTCATTCACCTGCAAAAAGAAAGTAGGGAGGGTACCACTCTCACTTCTTTGGGAAGCGAGTTCGAGAGCCTGGGAGCAGCCACCGAGAAGGCCCTCTCTTGCGTTCCCACCAGATATACCTGGAAGGGTGGAGGGACAGAGAGAAGGGCCTCCCCAGCAGATCTCAAAACAGGGGCCAGGTTTGTCAGGGGGAATATGGTCCTTCCGGTAACCTGGACCTGAGCCATGTATGCTTCTGAGTGCCAGGAAACCATTCGCTCAGCCAGGAAAGAGCCCAGCAGGTGGGCACCTGTAGGTGTGAGCCACATACCGTGCGGGAAAACTAGCATCCACACCTCCTCTTTGTAGCCTGACCCTCCCACTCCCTGCCGATTCCACCGTGGCATGACTCCTGCCCCCATTCCCAACAACTCTGCTGTTTTTCCTGGCAGAAGAATGGCTGCCATTTCCTTGGCATGGCAACAATGCCATCCTTTTCTGCTACAAAAGCCACCTGTAGGAAAGATCACACTCTCTCCTTTTAAAACAAAAACACATGGAACAGCCTACCTGGACACACGTCCACCCAGGTGGGGTTCCCTTGTGTCAATGGCACACGGAAAACAGCCACTGTGGCTGGAAAATTCTCATCATGATGCCACGTTGCCGGGTCATCCTCCAAAAAATGCCATCTACCATCCTCCAAAATAGATTCAGAACCATCTCTTCCCCCCGCCCCTCCGCCCATCAATACCGTACACTTCCTTTCCGGCCACCCTTCCTTCGTTCCCCAGCCCGACCCCCTCCCCACATCACCTCAGTGGTCCCAATCCGGGTGGGGCTGCTCCGGCTGCTGCTATTTTTTTCCTGGGTCTCCTCAGAGGCCCCCCCGGCCAAGGACGATGGGTTCAGGGTCATCTCGGCGGCGTCCCCAAGTTCTCGCATGTCTTCCAATGCGATGGTGAACTGGGCAAGCGTCCTGACCATTTGCAGCATGCGGTTCCCAGGGGTGGGGCTGTCCGTCCAGCAACGGCTCCGATTCACCCGAGAAAAATTCAAATAGGGGGAAAAAAATCTCTCTAGCTACACAATGAAAGGAGAAAAATATCTATATCTATTTTTCTGAAGGGGTGTGAATAGACCCCCCCTTCTTTGCTTCCTTCTCTCTCTCGGCGCTTTGTCCTTCGGTGCCTCCACCCCAGTCTTTTCAGCTCTTCTCTCTCTATATATAAGCGAGAGGGTGATTATTCCCTAGCAAGTGTAACAGCCTCTTTGCATCGCTGTGGCTATTATTATGAAGCATAGGGCAGGCAAGAGCAATCGTCGCCAGAGCGCAAAGCAAAGGATTTGCACCGACAGAGAGAAAAGGCAATGCATCGTCGTGGAAACAACGGCGCACATGCACACATGCAGCGGCAGGAGCACCAGCAAGCCCACCCCAACACCTGCTTTTGGAGGCAGATTTGGATTTAAAACAGGGCTGGTGGGAAATGCCCTGTGCCTGGTAAATTCACAACACAGGGGAAAAGGGATGTGTGTCTGTCATTTCTTGCACAGCTGAAACTGCATCCAAAATTTGATTCCATTACAGACTTAACTAGCATCTCTGCGCCAGCCATTAAACACAGCAGACTTCCCAAACCTGGCTCCTCGCAATATATGAGACTACAACTCCCATAATCCCCATCTAACAACTGATCCCCACACTCCCTTCTGTCTATGTCCCCTCCTGAGATTTCTATGAATCTCCAAAGATCAGCCGTTGTGCCACGGTATGAGAACATTACTATACCACACCGAAGACAGACCACAGGTGTTTGGAGAAAGGAGGAAGAGCAGAGGGCCTCAAGTAGGGAGCATGGGGCTTTGAGTGGGCAGCATTTCCTCCCCTGACAAGTCAAGGCTGGTAGTGACAGGCCATGAGGTGCATTAGTCCCAGCAGGTTGGGGACCTCAACCTGAAAGGCTGGGGTGAGGCGCCTCCCATGCTCAGAGCACCATCCTTCTGGAAGTGAACATGTGACAGTACTGCATTAATGCTATTGCTGCTGCTGATGTTTCAGAGCACTCAGTGGGACTTGCTTCTGAGAAAGTGTTTTGGAGTACTGGAACTCCGACCAGCAGATATGGCTTTCCAGAGTTCAAGCCAAGCTTTTCACCTAGCTCCACCTGAAGGTCCTTTGGACTGTTTCCTGGAAGCTTCTCATCCAAGGATTGATGAGGCCCAACTCCATTTAGAATGGAAAACCAGATAAAATTGCACGAAGTGAGAGGGGAGAGCTTTAGGTGGGCAGCACCTAAAGAGCAAAGCTGGTAATGATAGGCTACAAAGTGCCTGGAATGTCTAACATGCAAAGCTGGTTGGCTGCCCACCACTAGGATGACTAGAGTGGAAACTACAGACGGCCATGGATGTGTAGGAGAGGCGATGTCAACAGGTGTTGCTTGTCAAGCATCAAGGTCACCGCAACCCCTGCTGAAAAGTCCCCCTTTTGCACAACCACAGAATCACCAGCCATTAAGTTGGGAGGGACAGCTGGGGCATCCCTAGCAGGTGGCTATCCAAGCCTCTTTTTGAAGACAGTCAGAGGAGACTCACAACCTCTCTAGCTCCATTGTTGAACTGCTCTTACTGTCAAGCTCCTTCCAGCTTTCAATCAAAATCCACCCTCTTATAACTTAAAACCTTCAGACCAGGTCCAACCCGCTCAAGGTGCAGGAGACGACTCCTGTTTTCACTCTCGTGATCCCTAAAGCTACAGACTTCCCTGCAGAGATAACAGCAAAGCTTTACTGAGCAGAACAAAAATCCATCTAACCCGGTATTCTGTTTCTAACAGTGGCCTAAGAGATCCTCCTGGGAACTCACAGATGAAGCAGCCCTTGAAGTCATCCTGGCAGATAAACTCCAACCGCTGTGTTCGCTGGCATCTGGTACCTAGGGATAGCCTATGACTAACCTTTTTGAACTACAGCTCCCAGAATCTCTTAGTCAAACTGGTCAGTGGTGATCCTGGCTGGGGATTCTGTGTGTTATCATCCATGGAATCCCAGAACCATGGAGTTGGAAGAGACCACCAGGACCACTGAGTCCAGCCCCTTTTTGCCATGCAGGAATACACAACTGAAGTGTTTCCAATAGACAGTCATCCAGCCTTGGTTTAAAAACCTTCAAAGAAGGAGACTTCACCACACTCCAAGGTAGCATATTCTACTGCCAAGCTGCTTTTACCATCAGGAAGTTCTTCCTAATGTTTAGAGGGAATTTCCTTTCCTAAAGTTGGAAGCTATTGCTCCCTGTTCCGGTCTCAGGAGCAGCAGAAAACAGGTTTGCTCCATCCTCCATATGATAGCTCTTCAAGTACAGGCTTCCCCCACTGATCTAACAGGTTCGGGACCAGAGCACTGCCAGAAAATGTAATTGGTTGAAAAGTGGAACCCATGTACCATACCGTAGGGACCATGAAGGATTTACAGAGGCCCACTTGCGACCAACCAGACGCGCAAGCTGTTTGCAAAGTCCGTCAGCTTATTTGGCACCTTTGTTCCCCCTCTCAGCTTGCTTTGCAAGCAGCACGTGTATGTCAGCAGTCCCAAATGAGACTCCATAGGAATGAAGAAATGATGAAAGAGCAGAGCCCCATTGAATTAATGGAACTTGGCCTTCATTTGGAAGTGTCAAAAGATTGAGTCCTCAGATAACAGGATGTCAAAAGGAGGGGGCCTCCTGTATTTAAATACAACTATCATGGTCCCTCTTAGAATCACAGAGTTGGAGGAGACCCCAGGGACCATCCAGTCCAACCCCCTCCCATGCAGGAACCCAAATCAGAGCACTCCCCACCGATGGCCATCCAGCCTCTGCTGAAAAACCTCCAAAGAAGGAGGAGACTCCACCACACTCCACGGAGGCAGCAGATTCCACTGCCGGACAGCTGTGACCGTCAGGAAGTGCTTCCTGAGGTTTAAGTGGAATCTCCTTTCCTGTAGTTTGAATCCATTGCTCCTTGTCCTAGGCCCTTTTGCATTTTTTTTTTTAGCGCGAGCGCCCATTGACGTCGCACAAATGGGAGCGTCGCTCCGAATGACGCACCCCCACTTGCGTGACACTCACGAGGCTGAAGTGGGGTGCACGTGCATTTTTTGATTTTCGGCTTTAAGCCGAAAATGCCCCGCGCTCGCGCAATGCTTGCACCGCCCTCGTGCACTTACCTGCCATGCGGTGCGTCAGGGAGCCGGTGCGGTTGCGCTTCCTTCCTCCAGCGCAACCTACATCTCCCATAGTGCCCTGCGGAAGGAAGGGGTGGGGTGCTCACGTGACGGTTGCGCAAACAGGAAGCGACCTGCGGTAGGAAGGAGCGGGGAAGCGGCAGCGTTTTGGAGGAGGCTTCTCGCGCGAGATGCCCTCCCGCGTCGTGTAAACAGGTACCATGCAAAAAGGGCCCTAGTCTCTGGAGCAGCAGAAAACAAGCCTGCTACCACCTCAGCATGACATCCTTCCAAATATTTAAACATGGCTATCAGGTCCCCCCTTAATCTTCTCTTCTCCAGACTAAACTTCCCCAGCTCCCTGAGCTGCTCCTCGCGGGCCATGGCTTCCCGACCCTCCACCATTTTGGTCGCCCTCCTCTGGACACGTTCCAACTTGAATTGAGGTGCCCAGTACTGGACCCAGTATTCCAGATGAAGTCTAGCCAAAGCAGAACTTTCTGCCTAACCTTCCCTTTTGCAAGCTGAACAGACCCAGCTCCCTAAGCCATTCATTCCTCATAAGGTTTCATGGTTTCCAGGCCTTCTACCATTTTAGTTCCTCTCCTCTGGACACGTTCCAGCTGGTCAATACCCTTCTTGAATTATTATTTATTATTATTATTATTATTTATTTATTTGTATCCCGCCTCTCCATATGGATTGAGGCGGCGAACAACTTACAAATAGCATGTATTTCGAAACATTTCTATACATGCCCCCAACAAGCTGGGTACTCATTTTACCGACCTGCGAAAGGATGGAAGGCTGAGTCAACCTTGGAGCCGGGCAGGATCCCGGACACAGTATTCCAGGTGAGGTCTGACTGAAGCAGAACAGAGTGGTACTATTATTTCTGCCGGGGTGACAGATACTATTGACCTGCACTCCCTAATTGCTTCCAAAGAGACCTGGAATCAAAGCCAGACGATGCAGGCGATGTAAATATTAATTCAGTGAGCTGTAGCTGTACAATATTATAAACCTTTGGCAGGGCTCAAAATGGAGCTGGCAGCTGTGTGCTAACAGGACTCAGAGGGAGAGACAGCTCTTTCGACTCCACCAGCAGATCATCACAACTTCCCGGTGGGACCGCTAGCTGCCTTTCTCCCAGAGGTTCAAGGACGCAGGTGTCAACCTAGAAAATGTCTCATCCTCTGTACAGCTCAGGTAACCAGAGTATTGAACCAATATCAGAGCCTGGAATAATTATTTTTAAAACTACAATTCTCAGAATCCCCGAACCATCAGGATGGAAATTGTAGCTCCCTCCCAAGTAACTGTTCCAAGAGCAGTGAAATCTCCGTCACCTCATCTTTTTCTGGGCAGTTATATCATATGCCATTTTCGCACTAGACTGTTATAGCACTATTATTCCACTTTCAACATCCTACGGAATCCTGGGGTTTGCAGTTTAGGGAGGGGCCTTTGAGGATGGCCTTTGAGGCCCCTCCCTAAACTCAAACCCCAGGATTCCCTAGGATGTTGAAAGTGGAATAATAGCACTATAACAGTCTAGTGCAGAAATGGCCCTATTCTCGAATATTTCGCAAAAGAGAACTAGGACATGTGTGACCAACCAACATTAGGGTGTGTCCAAGACGGCAACATGTCCACAGGAAGGTGGCCAAAATAGTAAAAGGCCTGGAAACCACGAAGCTCCATGAGGAGTGGCTTAGGGAGCTGGGTCTGCTTAAGCTGGAGAAGAGAGGGTTAAGAGGCAACATGATAGCTATGTTTAAATCTTTGAAGTGATATCATATGAAGGATGGAGCAAGCCTGTTTTCTGCCGCTCCAAAGACTAGGACATGGAGCAGTGGATTCAAATGTCAGGAAAAGAGATTCCATCCAAACATTAGGAAGGACTTCCTGATGGTAAAGAGCAGTTTGGCGGTGCAATACACAGCTGTGTGGAAATGCTATAGAGACTCCTCCTTCCGAGGTTTTTAAACAGAGGCTGGATGACCATCTGCCAGGGTGCTTTGATGGTGCTTCCCTGCAGGGTTGGACTGGATGGCCCCTGGAGTCTCTTCCAACTCTAGGATTCTGTGAGTCAGTGAGCCAAACCTTTGACTCTGAATCTGACTCCTCCACTTTCTACTGTCTGACTCCAACTCCTTCCCAAATGGCAAATGGATATTCATTAGTAATACCATTTTTCCGTAGTAAAACGAGAGCACGAGGCAGAGGCAAAGCCGGCACTTTGACTTGCCTTGCCCCCACCGAACGTGGGAAGGCAGGAGACAGCCGCAAACGGCTGACTTACCTAATGCACAGTTCTTTCAGTTGCTACGCTACCTGGCCCCTTGCTGTAGCAGAGAATATTACAGTGCCGTTGCAAACCCTTCAGGTGCTTTGAGAGAGTCACTTAGCCTCTCACTCGGCATCTTTGTTGTCTCATGCTCTCATTTTCAGATCACTTTAAAGGTGGGAGAAAACACAACCCACGGCCCCCATTCCTGGCGCTGAAGATGTGTTGGGTAGTCTTCCATTCTCCTTCTCCTCTGAAAACGCCCCTGGCTTTTAAATATAACCCAAGCAACCCCCCCCCACATGATTTGCTACTAGCCTGATCAAAAAGCGCGTGGGATTTAGCTTTCATTCTTTGCAAGCTATTGTGGACTGTGATGCTTAACAAATGTTCATTTTTGGCTCTTTGCCTGTTAACAGCTGTACGGCAAGTGGAAATCCACAGGTGAAAACTATTCCAGGCACGCAGTACCTATGATCAGGAAAAGCTTCAGCTAAAACACCCCACAGGCACCGGATCCCACCTAATCTTGGGAGGTAAGCAGGGTCAGCTCTGGTTAGTACTTGGATGGGAGACCACCAAGGGCCACACGGTACAATTTTTTAAATTTAATTATTTATTTGTTTCCCGCCTCTCCATATAGATCGAGGCAGCGAACAACTTACAAATAGCATGTATTTCGAAACATTTCTATACATGCCCTCAACAAGCTGGGTACTCATTTTACCGACCTGCGGAAGGATGGAAGGCTGAGTCAACCTTGGAGCCGGGCAGGATCGAACTCACAACCTTGTGGCTTGCAGTACTGGCATTTAACCACTGCGCCACCAGGGCTCCACTTTACCATATTTACCATAGGCTAAATTTCAGAGGAAGGAATGGGCAAAACCACCTCTGAGGATTCCTTGCCTAAGAAAATCCTGTGAAATTGAAGGGGTTCGCCATAAATCAACAGGCAGCTTGGAGGCACATATGTGCACAGAATTAAGCAAGAGGAACTGTTACACTGGGGAATATGGACTATGGAAAGAAAGAAAAACAACAAAAGTCCTGAAGCAGGAAATTCCAAATTGGAAACTTGTTCCACTTGTAAAATTAGTAAAGGAAACCCATGCACTTTTCCTTTGGGACATATCTTGATGACCTCAGCCTTACTTGGAAGTAAATGTACACTGGAATGGAGCATTAAGTAGAAAGACAAGATACAAATTCTACCATTAAGCCAACAGCCAAGGACCTGGCAAAACCACCTCTGAGTATTCTAAGTATTTGTTTTTAATTTTGTTTTTAATTTGTTTTAATAATTAATGTGTTTTAGGGGGAATAGAAGGGTTGATGGATGGGGAGGATGAGGTACATTTTAATGTTTTAATGTATTTATATATTCCTGTCATGCTGCCTCGATCCACTGGGAGAGGCGGGATAATAATAATAATAATAATAATAATAATAATAATAATAATAATAATAATTAAGACTCCTAGATAGTTTTCGCATGTACTGTGGTCAAGCCAGGTGTCACCCATCTTATATCCGCACATTTCACTTTTTCTTCCCAAATGCAGTACCTCATACTTCTCTCTGTCGAAATTCATTTGGTTAGTTTTGACCCAGCTCTAATCTTAATATGAAAAGCAGCTGGTGCTTGTTGTAAACCATCTTCTACTGTGTAAAGCCGGGATCTCCTGGGGTCACTCCGCACTACCCACTTGTAGTGCTTGGATAACATTTTAACTGCCATGGGATCCTGGGGTTTGTAGTTTAGGGTGGAGATTTAGACCATTTCTGCACTAGACTGTTATAGTGCTATTATTCCACTTTCAACATCCTATGGCAGCGGTTCTCAACCTGTGGGTCGCGACCCCTTTGGGGTCACAGGGGTCTCCGAAGACCATCGGAAAATACATATTTCCAATGGTCTTAGGCTCCATTCCCTCCTTGGTGGTGGTGCGCAAGCATGAGCCACGCGCTCGCGTCCTCCTGCCTCCTGTTCAGAAGGGACTAAAATCGCTCCCCTTCTCTGCCACCGGGAGAACCTCCCGTCTGACGGGTCAGCTTGGGGGGGCCGCGGCAGCATGCGGAGCACGCCCGTCCTCACCACGGCCCCTGCCCCACTCACCATGGAGGGGGGCACTGCAGAAGGGCCAGAGGGCCTCAAGGCGGCGCTTTTCCGGGGGGGGAGCTGCACCTGGCGCAAAAGACAAAGGTGCCCCCGGCCAGGGTCGACACTCTGGAAACTTTTCCCACACTGCCCCCCCAGCGGAAACGAGAGCAAAGCAGGAGCCCGGGGGGGTGTTCTCGGAGATTTTTCCTGGGGGAGACGCGAGCTCCTCTTTCCCTCCCTGCCCGTCCTTCCCCGTTCCTGGTCGGCAAGGTGACCTTTGCCGGGGGGGGGGAGGCATTGTAAATAATAAATAAATAATTTTATGGTTGGGAGTCATCACAACATGAGGAACTGTATTAAAGTGTTTGCAGTTTGGGGGGAGGCATTTAGAATTCTTGGCCATTGAGCTCTTTGGCCTCAATAAACTACAAACCCCAGAATTCCACAAGATGTTGAAAGTGGAATAATAGCACTATAACAGCGTAGTGCAGAAATGGTCTTAGAATTCCCAGCCAGTGAGTTCTAGTCCCTCACCAAACTACAAACTCCAGGATTCCAGAGGATGCCGCCATGGCAGTTAAAGTGGAATTGTAGCGCTGCAATCGTGTGATGGGAAAGGGGCTCAGACGACTGAAAACAGGATTACACTGAGGAATACAACACAAGGGCCTTGTGCCTTGAATGTTTCCCGTGCTGTAAGGATCTATTTCCAGGCTGTCACAGAAGACACAAAGAGAATCCTATTACAGTGTTTTCCCCATTTTGGGGGAGCATGTTTTGACCTGAGCCTGACCATAGAGCTCCAGCCTCCTCCTGAATCATTAATTAATCCTCATTAGACACTCTCAAGTTTCTATGACAACACAGCGACCGTTCTTTCGTCAAGTCACAAGCCGGTAAATTTCCTCTCTGGGAGCAGCTGAAAATGGTGAAAGAAGCCATGGTGAGGCCAAGAGAGGCCAAATCAGAAGCCCCCCCCACCCGCTTCCAGTATGGGGCAGCTTCCTTGGTCCTTCGCATTGCACATGGCTCAGCAGTCACCAATCAATATGGAATCTTGGGACTTGAAGTTTGAGCCCCTAGAGTTTTCTGACTGAGAATTGCAAACGTCCCTCACTAAACTGCAGATCCCAGGTCTCCATAGGACGTAGTTGGGGCCACTTCCACACTAGACTGTTCTAGCACTATGATTCCACTTTCAACATCCTATGGAATCCTGGGGTTTGCAGTTTTGGGAGAGGCCAGTCAGCCCCTCCGGAAACTACAAACCCCAGGATTCCATAGGATGTTGAAAGTGGAATCATAGCGCTAGAACAGTCTAGTGCGGAAATGGCCCAAGACTCTTAAAGAGTGGAATGAAAGCACTATAATTGTGCAGGTTGAATAATCCTTATCTGAAATGCTTGGGACTGGAGGTGTTTTGGATTTTGGAATATCTGTCTTTGCATGTACAGTTGGCCCTCCAGATTTGTGGGTTTCACTTTCAGGGATTTGATGATTAGCAAGTTTCTTCAACTGTTGTACCCTTGTTTCAGGCCATTCTTTTGCAAGGAACTTTCCTTCTCGGTGGCTCCGATCGGGCCATACAGCCCTTTGAAAACACACCCCTGGTTCTCCTCCTCCTCTACCAGCTGCTGCCGGGTCAGCTGAGGATGGATCGCAGCCCATTTTCTCAGCACCACAAACCCCCTCCTAATGCCCCCCTTACCCAAGGAAGGAGATGGGAGAGAGAGAAAAAGTACAGAGCCACTACGCCAATCCACCGTTTTTCCCTCTTCTTCCCCTGACCTGGGACTTTTCCGCACTACACTCTTATAGCGCGATTATTTCACTTCCGACATCCTCTGGAATCCTGGGGTTTGTAGTTTCGGGAGGGGCCGGCCGGCCCCTCCCGAAACTGCAAACCCCAGGATCCCAGAGGATGTCGGAAGTGGAATAACCGCGCTATAGGAGTGTAGTGCGGAAATGGTCCTGGTTTGGACCCTGGGTGTCCGTTCTCCCACCATGCCTCAGCCCCTTCCCTGCCGCAACACCCATTTTGATATGTGCAATTTTCCTACTTTTGCAAGAATAACTCTAGAGAACGTGGAGGGCCAACCATCCATAGAATATGGTACTGTATAGGAAATCTCTGGGGAGCCCACAACGGAACAAGCAGGAACGCCACAGCTGAGGCTTTGTGTTGATCGCTATGCTTGGCTTCCTGCCATTTCACAGATCCTCGTGTTGCTCTACAGCCTCACATCACATTCCTTCATTCCTTGTGTGGTGCATGAGACACGAGGCTGGAGAGAGTCTGAGGATCTGAGAGGCGGATGAGCAAGAGAGTCACAGCCCCTGCCTCAAAGGCAGAAGCAGGTGGCTGGCGGCAAAAAGTTTTGGGTTTTGGAGGTTTTCGGATTTCTGGATAAGAGATGCTCAACCTGTATACAGTGAAAGAGCCACAGAGCATCAGGATCTTGATTTCTCCAAACTCTCAACTAATCAAACTCTGGTCTATTCAAGTCAATAATAATAGGTTCATTGTATTTCAGACCTCAGCTCCTTCACCCGAAGGGTTGGGGATCCTTGACTTAAAACACTCTCTCTACCTATCAAATGCATAAGACCCTTCCCATCCTATGTACTCTGTGAGGGGTCTTTCTGTCTCCTTCAGTGGTCCCGTCCCACCCCACCCCATGTCTCCCACATGGTTTCTAAGACATGGTGACCGAGTACTTTCATCTCTGTTCTTCTGCTTTTCTTTGGGCATTTCCACCCTACATTGTTTTAGTGCTATTATTCCACTTTCAACCTCCTGTGGAATTCTGGAGTTTGTAGTTTCCTGAGGCCAAAGAGCTCTCTGGCTGAGAATTCTCAAAGCTCGTCCCTAAGCTGCAAACCCCAGGATTCCATAGGAGGTTGAAACTGGAATAATAGCACTATAACAGTATAGTGTGGAAATGCCCTCCGGCTGACAGTGCAGATATTTATCTCTGTTTCAACTTTGGCCATTTCCACACTACACTGTTATAGTGCTATTATTCCACTTTCAACCTCCTATGGAATCCTGGGGTTTGCAGTTTAGAGAGGGGCATCTTTGGCCTCAGGAAACTACAAACCCCAGAATTCCACAGAATGTTGAAAGTGGAATAATATCATGAAGCAGGAATATGGAAAATGGAAATGCTGTGTACCAACGTATAAAATAGCTGAAAAATGCAGTACAAGGATATAACAATGTTAAGAGATATTGGAAATGAAATCTAGATCAGTTTGGAAGATTCAAGAAATAATTCATGTGAAATAGCAATAGTAAATGTTTGTTTTAATTGTGAAACTTCAATAAAATGATATAAAAAAAAAAGAAAGTGGAATAATAGCACTATAACAGTATAGTCTGGAAATGGTGCAGGTCTGCAGTTCAGGGAGGAGCATTTGGAATTCTCAGCCAGAGAGCTCTTTGGCCTCAGGAAACTACAAACCCCAGAATTCCACAGGAGGTTGGAAGTGGAATAATTGCACTATAACAGTATAGTGCAGAAATGGCCCTTGTGAGAGACTTCTTTTCCATGCAAACCAACCTTCAGGTACCTCTCATAAAGCGAACTGTTTGTTAACATCCTACTGACAGCACATGGTGCTCAGCAATGGTATTTTGGCTGCCAACCAACCAACCAGGGCCAGTTATAGCAAATACATTAATTCATTTCTTGCAACAGCTTCACCGGCTACTAGTCTTTTTTGAAGCAGAATTCAAAGTGCAGGTTATGACCTATAAAGCTCAATACAGCTCAGGTTGAGACTACACCCAAAAATTGTATCTCTCTATATAAGCCTGCTTGGATTTTAAAATCCTTGGTGGAAGGCTTCTTCTTGGTCTCACCACTGTTATGGCCACTTTTGGTGAGGACTCATGACAGGAACTTCTCAGTGGCCACTCTCAGGATGTGGAACTCCCTCCCACTAGAGGCTAGGTCACTGTTATCTTTCACCTGGCAGGAAAAGACTTTTTTTTAAAATTTAAATAAGGTTTTTGCTATTCACTGGATGTTGTAAAAACTTTTAAATAGATGCATACAGATACATGCTTTAAAATTACACCTTGTTACAGCTTCTATGCTTTTTATTTTTATTTTTTTCATTTTTTTATATTATTTTTTATTAAAGGTTTCAGACATTAAAATATACATCAACAAATCTATTACAAAAAACAAAGCACAAACATACACTATGCAACCTAAACAAAAACAACATAATCAAAAAGAAAAGTTTTACCCACTTGGTTAGACTTGTTGATATTACAGTATTTTATATTCAGAATCTGGATCCTAACCTCTGTATCTATTAATCAGTACAACGTTAATTCTTTTTATCTCAAAAGATACAAATTTTATCAATGAGAGTAGGCTGATCATATATGTACGTATGTGTATATATATAAGTGCAAATATGATATGAAATCTAATATATGTATGTATGTATGTATGTATGTATATATATATATATATATATATATATATATATATTAGATTTCATATCATATTTGCACTTATCTTTCTGCAAATATTTCTCCTTTCCACTTCTCTTTAAAAAAAGATATTAAAGGCTCCCAAGTTTTATTAAATTCCCCTATATTCTTATTGTTAAGAGACAGAGTTATTTTATCCATAATCATCATGTCCCACAGGGCTTTTTCCCATTCTTCTATGCTTTTTAAAAGTTTTAGATTAGTGCTGTTTTTAATAAGATGAAGGATTTAATTTTTAGAAACCCTTTTTACTGTATTCAAAGAAAGAGTCATGTCAGTCTATATGAGTACAATCAGCCCTCCATATCCACCGGTTCTGCATCCACAGAGTCAACCAAACATGGGTGGAAAAATGAGAGAGAAAAATATTCCAACAAGCAAACTTTGATTTTGGCATGCACAGAGAACAACACTGATGTTCAATTAAATGGCACACCCTGGTGTAGCCTCCCACCATTTCACAAATCTCAGGATCTCTGTAGCACTTGTTTGAGTTGTTCCCCATCCTATGCAAGGACATTATTTTATTATACCATTTTATATAATGGGACTTGCACATCCATGGATTTTGGTATCCATGGGGGAACCAAATGCCAGTGGACGCCAAGGGTTCATTGTATTCAATGGGATCTTGTAGCACCTTTTCAGATTCTAGCGTTAGCATTTATAGATTCAGGCTACTTCATCAGACGCATGTAGGCTGAATCCATGAAAACCTATGCCACAAACGTCTTTCTCTCAGTTGGTCTCAAAAGTGTCACAAGATCCCTTTGTATCTTTTTATTGTGATTATTGTATTTAATTGTATTTTGTTATATCTGTTTTGTGAACTGCCTTGAGGAGAAAAGGGGGATATAAATTAAATAAGTGTCCCCAGAGCACATTCTGTTAGGAAGAGTCTTAGGAGACCACAAGCTGAACATGAGTCAGCAGTGTGATGCAGCAGCTAAAACGGCCAATGCAATTCTGGGCTGCATCAATAGGAGTATAGTGTTGAGATCGAGGGAAGTGACAGTACCATTCTGCTCTGCTTTGGTCACAGCCCACCTGGAATCCTGTGTCCAGTTCTGGGCACCACAGTTCAGGAAGGATCTTGACAAGCTGGAATGTGTCCAGAGGAGGGAGACCAAAATGATAGAAGCTCTAGAAAACCATGAAGCCCTGTGAGGAGTGGCTTAGGGAGCCGGGTATCTTTAACCCAGAGAAGAGAAGGTTAAGAGAAGACATGATACCTGTGTTTAAATATTTGAATGGATGTCACATGGGAGATGGAGCAAGCCTGTTTTCTGCTGCTCCAGAGACTAGGACACGGAGCAATGGCTTAGAATCATAGAATCATAGAATCATAGAAATTCAGACTTGGAAGAGACCACACAGGCCATCCAGTCCAACCCCCTGCCATGCAGGAACACCGTCAAATCAATCCCGACAGATGGCTATCAAGCCTCTGCTTAAAAACCTCCAAGGAAGGAGACTCCACTACACTCCGAGGCAGCAGATTCCACTGCCGGACAGCCCTGACTGTCAGGAAGTTCTTCCTGAGGTTCAGGTGGAATCTCCTTTCCTGCAGCTTGAATCCATTGCTCCTTGTCCTGGTCTCTGGAGCAGCAGAAAACAAGTCCCCTCCTTCCTCTACGTGGCATCCCTTCAAATATTTAAACATGGCTATCATGTCCCCTCTTAACCTCCTCTTCTGCAGACTAAACATCCCCAGCTCTCTAAGTCTATCCTCATAGGGCTTGGCTTCCAGGCCTCTCACCATTTTGGTCGCCCTCCTCTGGACTTGCTCCAGCTTGTCAATATCCTTCTTGAATTGGGGTGCCCAGAACTGGACACAGTATTCAAGATGGGGTCTAACCAAAGCAGAGTAGAGTGGTACCAGTACCTCCCTCGATCTAGACACCATACTCCTATTGATGCAGCCGAGAACTGCATTGGCTTTCTTGGCTGCCACATCACACTGCTGACTCATGTTCAGCTTGTGGCCTATGAAGACTCCTAGATCCCTTTCACACGTACTGCTATCCAGCCACGTGTCCCCCATCCTATATTCCTGTATTCCATTCTTTCTACCTAAGTGTAGGACCTTACATTTCTCTCTGTTGAATTTCATTTTGTTCGCCTTGGCCCAGCTCTCCAATCTATCGAGGTCATTTTGAATTTTGATCCTGTCCTCAGGCGTATTAGCAACCCCTCCCCATTTGGTGTCATCTGCAAATTTGATGAGCATGCCCTCTATTCCTTCATCCAAGTCATTGATAAAAATATTGAACAGCACTGGACCTAGGACAGAACCCTGTGGCACCCTGCTAGTCACTTCTCTCCAGGACGAAAAACAGCCATTCGTGATCACCCTTTGAGTTCGGTCAGTCAACCCATTACAAATCCAACTAACAGTAGCCCTGTCCAGCCCACATTTTACCAGCTTCGTTGCAAGAATGTCATGGGGAACTTTGTCAAAGGCCTTACTGAAATCGAGATATGCTACATCCACAGCATTCCCTTCATCTATCAAGCTAGTAACTCTGTCATAAAAAGAGATAAGGCTTCAAACATCACAAAAAGGGATTCCACCTAAATTCTAGGAAGAACTTCCTGATGGTAAGAGCAGTTCAACAGTGGCGTATGCTACTTTGGAGTGTGGTAGTCTTCTTCCTGGGAATTTTCTAAACAGAGGCTGGAAGGTCATCTCTTAGGAATATTTTGATGGAATATTCCTGCATGGCAGGGAGTTGGACTTGATGGCCCGTGGAGTCTCTTGCAATTCTACGATATGGAAGTGTGGAGGTGAGGAACTCAGATGCAACAAGCAGTGTATATAAAATAAGTTAACAAAACAGCCTGAGAGCAAGAAATTAAGAATTACTAAGAACCCATCGGTTAAAGAACAGCTGATAGGATGTAATATGAAGTCATCAGTCCAGTAGATCTGCAGCTGCAAAAGATGCCCCATCAGAGCCTGGACTGCAAAACCCCAGAACTTTCCAACCAGTGCTACCACTGCGGACGGTGGGGGCTGTCATTCAAAAAAGTAACTTTCCCAAGTCCTCAGTCTTGTTTCTACCACTGTACCTCTTTCACCCCAATCTCCATTCTCATTACTTTCTAGGCAAGATTTGAATCCTATTCACTCCAGTAGGTGGAAGGAGGGAGAAAAGGAATGGAAGTGACTTACAAATGTAGTTTAAGAGGCCCCTCCCTATACTGCAAACCTCGGGATTCCATAGGACGTTGAAAGTGGAATAATCGCACTATAAGAGTGTGGTGCGGAAATGGTCTTTGCCTTATTTGTACACTATCTTGACTTTCCACTCTCAGAACGGACGCATGTTGATCACTTATCTTGAACTAAATTGTCCCATATCACATTTTGCTCCCCAAAAAATAGAAGACATTAGCAATCGCCCTCGTAACAGAGGTGCCTCGGTGGTGGTTCCTTTGGGACGTTTGCAAAGCCAGAGCCTGGACATTTTTTAAGAGTGACCTACTCTTCTTTTTAATTTAAACAAATGCTCGACCAACAGGTTAAGAAAGATTCAGTAACAATAGAGATACAGACACAGGCAATTCAGGAAATTTATCTAAAATTATTCTTCTCTCTAATGTTCTTTTAAAAAAGGAAGCAAGACTGAAATGCTACCTAAAATTAGACTGACATTGAAGATGGAAGCAGGATCAGTTTAGGAAGAATCAAGAAATATTGCATTTGAATTAACAGTAAGAAAATGTTTTATTCTTGCGAAATTTTAATAAAATGAAATATAAAAAAAAATTACATACAAATGCCCTCTTTTTTTTTTTTGCAAAGTTTTGCAAATTTCCAGCAGATGGCAATATTTGCAACTTCTATCCTGCAGGCCCGTTCTTCCGGAACTTTATTGCGTTAGGCGGGCTGGTAGAAAGTAGGTAATTCCTTGTCATCATAATTTACAAAGTGTGCAGTCAGACTCTGCAGGAGTCCTTGGCAATGCTGACAACCCCCTGCTAAATCAAGGACCTCGTCCTTAGAAGAAGCCCCCAGGCTCACAGAGGAATACTCACAACACACAGTGGGTAAGAAGAAGGAAATCCTACTGGGCTCGCAGAGCATATCATACTACCAAGTCATATTGCAGAACATGGCCCTTTCCGCACTACACTCTTATACCGCAATTATTGCACTTTCAGAATCCTATGGAATCCTGGGGCTTGCAGTTTCTGCAAACCCCAGGATTCCATAGGACTTTGAAACTGGAATAATTGCGCTGTAAGAGTGTAGTGTAGTGCGGAAATGGCCATATTATAGAGCAAAATCACGTTTGCAAGCATGCATACGTGCATTTGCAAGCACAAGGAGCCCTGGTGGCGCAGTGGTTAAATGCCAGTACTGCAAGCCACAAGGTTGTGAGTTCGATCCTGCCGGGCTCCAAGGTTGACTCAGCCTTCCATCCTTTCGCAGGTCGGTAAAATGAGTACCCAGCTTGTTGGGGGCATGTATAGAAATGTTTCAAAATACATGTTACTTGTAAGTTGTTCGCCACCTCGATCGATATGGAGAGGCGGGATACATATAAATAATAATAATAAAAAAAAGCACAAGATCAACTGTTTACTCTGAATCTGGCTGTGGGTTCAAGGAAGACTTATTAATTGCACAAATGTTTACACCAGCCTTCAGTTACCAACGTATCACTCTGTTCTGCTTTGATCAGACTCCACCTGGAATACCGTGTCCAGTTCTGGGCACCACAGTTCAGGAAGGATGCTGAGAAGCTGGAATGTGTCCAGAGGACGGCGACCAAAATGGTCAAAGGCCTGGAAATCATTAAGCCCTATGAGGAAAAACTTAGGCAGTTGGGGATGTTTAGACCGGAGAAGTGAAGGTTAAGAGAGGACATGACAGCCATGTTTAAACATTTGAAAATATGTCATAGGAAAGATGGAGCAAGCTTGTTTTCTGCTGCTCCAGAGACTAGGACATGGAGCAATGGTTTCAAACTTCAAGAAAAGAGATTTCTTTTAACATTAGGAAGAACTTCCTGACAGTAAGAGCAGTTTTACAGTGGACAACGCTGCTGCCTGGGAGTGTAGTGGAGCCTTCTTCTTTGGAGGTTTTAGAATAGAGGCTCGATGGCTGTCTGTTGTGAGTGCTTTGATTGTATCTTCCATCATGGCAGAATGGGGTTGGAATGGATGGTCCCTGGTGTCTGGTCCAACTCTACTATTCATTGATTCCATGACCCAGAGAAAGTGAACACAATATACAGAGTCATAGAGCCACAGAGTTGGAAGAGACCACAGGGGCCATCCAGTCCAACCCATATCAAAGTACTCCCACCAGATGGCCCTCCAGCCTCTGCTTAAAAACCTCCAAAGAAGGAGGAGACTCCACCACACTCCATGGAGGCAGCAGATTCCACTGCTGGACAGCCCTGACTGTCAGGAAGTTCTTCCTGAGGTTCAGGTGGAATCTCCTTTCCTGCAGCTTCGACCCATTGCTCCTTGTCCTAGCCTCTGGAACAGTGGAAAACAAGCCCGCTCCCCCTCCCTTGACATGACATCCCTTCAAATATTTAAACATGGCTATCATGTCCCCTCTTAACCTTCTCTTCTGCAGACTAAACATCCCCAGCTCCCTAAAATGCTCCTCACAGGGCATGGCTTCCAGACTCTTCACCCTCCTCTGGACATGTTCCAGGTTGTCAATAGAAGATGTCAAATAGAAGATGCTAGAAATCTGGGGACTGAAGAAAAATTTAACTGGGGAGGCAGAATTTTTATTTGGAGGGGCAGAGTTCCCATTTTTTCTCCTTTAACTATATGCCGGAGGAGGAAGAGCAGGAGGAGGAGAGGAAAAAGGGAATAAAATCTGAAGTGAGGAAAAGTCATAAACTCACAGCCAAGCCCAGCAGGCAAGAGATTCTGCTCAGCTGGTACACAGTGTAAAATCTCACAAGTCTTGCTCCCCCAGTAGTATTGCTCTCTTGCACAACCTATCGCCTAAGGAATGGCACAGGTATACAGCCTCCCACTGGGCAGGCATGGATTCAACATCCTACTCACCAGTAAGAATTGTGTTCACTGAGCCCCCCGGGGAAGCACTCTTGTGCAACAGGGGCTGAGCAATGCTGAACAGACGATGACCTTCGTGCAACCTCCAAGAAAGCCAGAGTAAAGTCTGACGTTGATAGCATCTCGGAATCCCCGGGGAAAATAAAAACGCCTCCACTTGATGCTGAAAGGTACCTGAAATGAGCTCCAGGTGAGTTCCCTTGGGGAAGAGGCTTTGCCCCATTGTCACGGAGAAGACCCTCACTTCTGGCACCTCCTAGAATGCCCAGTCGCTTAGTGCCAAAAAGGAGAAACTGCACCACCAAATTGGAGACATACTCCTTTGCATAAAAACATAGGCTGATTTATTGATGGTGATGCACATTTGGACATCAGAACTTGTAATTTAAATCCTGGGTATATCAGCTGCGGGTGTCTGGGGGCTTCTACCTCCTCCCCAACCTCCACAGTACACACCTGTGCTTTTTTCCCCCCTTCCTTTTTTGGGTAAGACATTGTTTTGGGCCTAAAAAGTATGCAGTGGATGGAACAGCATTATAATGGCAATGTACCCTCCAACTGAGAGTACAGTCTGATATGGACATTCATGATTAATCCTTTGCCATCCCACTTCCCCAGCTGATTTTAAAATGTCCCAGTTTCTCTCCTCCTCTCACTTTCCTCCTTTGCCCTCAGCTTACTTCAGCTGCTGCAAACTGAGCCCAAGTGTGAAAGCAAGTGGTACTCTGGGCCAAGGTGAACAAAATGAAATTCAACAGAGAGAAGTGTAAGGTCCTTCACTTAGGTAGAAAGAATGCAATACAGAAATATAGGATGGGGGACACGTGGCTGGATAGCACTACGTGTGAAAAGGATCTAGGAGTCTTCATAGACCACAAGCTGAACATGAGTCAGCAGTGTGATGCGGCAGCCAAGAAAGCCAATGCAATTCTCAGCTGCATCAATATGAGTATCATGTCTAGATCGAGGGAGGTACTGGTACCACTCTACTCTGCTTTGGTTAGACCTCATCTGGAATACTGTGTCCAGTTCTGGGCACCCCAATTCAAGAAGGACATGGTCAAGCTGGAGCAAGTCCAGAGGAGGGCGACCAAAATGGTGAGGCGCCTGGAAGGCATGAAGCCCTATGAGGACAGACTTAGAGAGCTGGGTATGTTTAGTCTGCAGAAGAGAAGGTTGAGAGGGGACATGATAGCCATGTTTAAATATTTGAAGGGATGCCGTGTAGAGGAAGGAGAGGGCTTGTTTTCTGCTGCTCCAGAGACCAGGACAAGGAGCAATGGATTCAAGCTGCAGGAAAGGAGATTCCACCTGAACCTCAGCAAGAACTTGATGGTCAGGGCTGTCCGGCAGTGGAATCTGCTGCCTCGGAGTGTAGTGGAGTCTCCTTCCTTGGAGGTTTTTAAGCAGAGGCTGGATGGCCATCTGTCGGGAGTGCTTTGAGGGTGTTCCTGCATGGCAGGGGGTTGGACTGGTTGGCCCCTGGGGTCTCTTCCAGCTCTACATTTCTATGATTCTATGATTCAACTAATCCAGCAGGGGAGAGAAGAGAGGCCAGAATCCCCCCTTCCCTGTAGTCTTAGGCAAAAGCAAACTTCTGCAGCCTCTCCTATCTTGTGTGTTCTTCTCCATTAATAACTTTGTCATCTTGACCACACTCTGGTGTTGCTTGGCCAGACATGCCCTGGTTTTCATCTGTGAAAAATTGGAGAGGGGGGGTCCTGCTGACTTCTAATCACACATCTGCTCATTTTCAGGCTGATTTTGGGGGAGTTGGGAGCAATGAAGGAACTCTCCTTGGTAAAATAAAACACAATGGCCACCCGGTGACTTTCTGCTTGATTCTGAAAAGTGAAGAAGCACAAAGAGGCGCATCTAATGACATCTGCAGCATCTGGGGAGTTCCTGGAAGGAGTAGGCAGCTCCTGAGATCATCCAGAACAACATTTTCCAAACACTGGTCCTATAGGTGTTTTGGACTTCAGCTCCCAGATTTCCTGACTGCTGGCCAAGGTGGCTGGGGCTTCTGGGAGTTGAAGTCCAAAACATCTGGATGAGCAAAGCCTGGGAAACAATGATCTAGAGCAAAAGTGAGCTACTGTGAGAGTTGGGGTCCCAGAAGACCTCAGAGGGCCACACCCATCCCTCCCAAAATGTCAACTTTTAGGTCGAAGGGGAAAAAAAGGTCTCTCTTGGGCCTAAACTGTCCTAAGGGGGGGAAATGTAAAAGGAGCGCTTGGGGGCAATTTTTTAAAAAAATCTAATTTCTTCTTTCTTTTTCAGCCAAAAAAAGAAAAATGACCCAGGGGGTCTGGAAAGACCGAGGTGCTATTATTTATTTATTTATTTATTTGCATCCCGCCTCTCCATATGGATCGAGGTGGCGGACAACTTACAAATAGCATGTATTTCGAAACATTTCTATAGATGCCCCCAACAAGCTGGGTACTCATTTTACCGACCTGCGAAAGGATGGAAGGCTGAGTCAACCTTGGAGCCCGGCAGGATCGAACTCACAACCTTGTGGCTTGCAGTACTGGCATTTAACCACTGAGCCACCACGGCTCTTACGATGCCCACCCCGACACTGTTGTTGTGTGTCTCCAAGTTATTTCTGACTTATGGAGACTCTAAGGCAAACCAATCACAGGGCTTTCCGGGGCTGAGAGTATGGGATGCGCTTACGGTCACCCAGTGGGTTTCCACGTCCAAGAGGGGAATCAAACTCTGGTTTCCTGGATCATAGTCAAAGGCTCAAACCACTATACCATGCTGGCTCTCAAAAGCATATCTTATTATCCACATACTAATATTGTTGTTGCTATTATGATTATACGATTAAACACCATATAGAATTTAAAACAGAGTCACTAAAAGAGAAAAGAGAAAAACTAGCAGGACACACCACAGATACCATACCATTTCTAAAAGGCTTGCCGGAACAGAAAAGCTTTCACTGGCTGATGGAAGGATGGCAAGGAGAAGGTCAGCCTAGCCTGCTAGGGAGGGAGTTTCAAAGCCTGGAGCAGCCGTCCAGAAGGCCATCTTCTGTGTTCCCACCAAGTGAACTTGGGATGGTCATGGGACTGTCCGAGAAGGACCACGCCTAAAGATCTTGGAGCTCAAACAGGCTCCTATACGGAAATATGGTCTTTTGGGCCATTTCCACACTAGCCTGTTACAGAGCTATTGCTCCACTTTCAACATCCTATGGAATCCTTTGAGGCCCCTCCCTAAACTGCAAACCTCAGGACTTCACAGGATGTTGAAAGTGCAATAATCGTGATATAAGAGTGTAGTGCGGTAGAGTGTAGAGTGTAGTTTCCAGCCTCTGCTTAAAAACCTCCAAAGGAGGAGGAGACTCCACCACACTCCATGGAGGCAGCAGCAGATTCCACTGTCGGACAGCCCTGACCATCAGGCAGTTCTTGTTCCACTTTCAACATCCTATGGAATCCTTTGAGGCCCCTCCCTAAACTGCAAACCCCAGGATTCCACAGGATGTTGAAAGTGGAATGATAGCACTATAACAGACTAGTGTGGAAACAGTCTCGGATAGCCTGGATGTAGGGCTTTGAAAGTTATAACCAGCCCTTTCAGTTGTGCCTGGAAATGGACCAGCAACTAGTGGAGTTGCTGCACACTCCATGCGCTCTGTAGCCAGCCCCAGTTAGCAATCTGGCTTCAGTTCTTTGGGCCAGCCAAAGGTGCCGATGACTGCACACACCTCCTGGTTGTACCCAAGTGTGTCAGCCATCTCACTAGTTCTGCTCCGTAGGACATGGAACTTAAAACCTGGCCAAAAGTCTCCATGTGAGGAGCCAGAAAGTTGCCTTTGATCACGCTCCACAGGGAGCTGTCTGCCCACAGCTTCTGTCCAAGTTTCCATGCCACGTGACAGGCGTTGGGGTTGGCATGAGCATCTTTGAATGAGGCAAGAGATCAGCCTCTTCTTATGGCATTAATGGGGAAAATGAGCACTGGGGATGGAGGTCAGTGACAGCAAGGCAGGACTTGGTGCAAGGAAGGTTGCTAGAAGACCTCCAGATACAGTGGAACTGCTTCCAGGGATTCATCACGGCTTCTGATCACGTGGCAGGGACCGGGGCTGAAGGATCTTTGGCCCTCTAGATAGGTTGGATCTCAGTTCCCAGAAGCTCCAGCCAGCATGGCCACTGATAAAAGAATTTGTTGGTTGTGGTCCAGAACATCTGGAGGGCTTACGGTTCCATGCTTTTGGTATAGCCAGATTTTATGTGCTGTACATCAGGAGTGAGAGTCAGTGTGATATAGTGGTTTGAGCACCCCGCTTGGTCATGGAAATGCACTGGATTACTTTGGGCACATCACACACTCTCAGCCCCAGAAAACCCTGTGACTGGTTTGTCTTAGGGTCACCATAAGTTGGAAACAACAAAAACCTGGTCCTCCTTAGCTTCTGAAATCAGATGCTCTACACTCTGTTCTATGTGCTGAATTTATGCAATACACTCTGTTCTATGTGCTGAATTTATGCAATCAGAGAACAGTGATACAGAGGCTTTTTTTTATGACAGCATTTTTCTACAGAATATCTTTCTTCTCACTTATAGTAAATATAGAATCAAAGTTGCGACTAATTCTTTCCATTAGGAAGCAGTACAGCTATTTAAATTCCCTGGCATGCCGAAATTACTGGGACCACAGTTTTTAGTGCTTTTGTTTGCTCTACGGCCCCCCCCCCCCGGCTTATAAGCTAAATAACAGAAATGAAGCATTTGCTGACAGTATTTACAAGTATTGTGATAAAAACATGTCCAAGTAAAGCTGTAGATTGGACCAGTTTTAACATTTACACCGCACTAAGTGTGATTTATTGAGCACAGGACTCACACAAAGCATACTTCAGCTTTTGACCCATGGGGAGGTGGATTTTAAAATATTTACGCTGCGTGTAACATTAACACACCATAATTTTTTTTATTGTTTAAAAAGGTTTTGTTTGGTACATATAACTTGAATAAACATTCTAAATCAGAATTTTACTTATTTAGGCAGAGATTAGAAAAGTAGCTCTTTTTTTTTGGACTGCATCTCTCAGAATCATCCAGCAAGCATGGCCGGTGATGATGGATTTAATGCATTACCTACAACATTTCTGAGATGAAAACCAGGACGCATGCGGTAAAGCAACATCAGAGTGCCGTCGAGACGGCAAAAGTTATTGATGAGGGAGAACATGCAAGCTGGGAGAAGCTGCAGCAGTTTGCTTTTGCCTGAGCCAACTGGGAAGGGCAAGATTACATTCCTTCTTTTCTCCTCCTCCTTCTTTTCTTCTCACTGCTGAATTAATTGGGTGCAAACAACTTTCGCACTTTGAATACAGTTTGCAGCAATTGAACTAGGCTGTGGACCACGGGGGAAAGAAAGAAGTTCAGATTTTTGAAAAGCAGCTAAGAAAGTGGGATGACGCAGGATTAATCAAGACAGTGGGAGAGTATGTACTGGTACTATGCCTCCAAGAATTTTTTTTTTTAAAAAAGGTTGCATTACATTTCCAGATTCAGAATAGCAGAAAATGTCCCAGTTATATCTCATTAATGATGAAACAGAACATGGTAAGTCATCATCAGCTTTTGGCAGCAAGCTAAATAGTGGACATCTATTTTTCACATGTGAAATATTGGAAATATTGAAATATTTTCAGCCTGCCCTGGATAGATTCAGTTATTATATATTAATGCCTATTTAATTATTAAGCAGCATGCAGGAACAGGGCTGTTTCTTGCACAATCTGTGATACTCCCAAATATTTCCAGTTGATCTTTTGGGGACACACACACACACACCTAAATAGAACAGCATGTCCTTGGGATTTCCTTAAAAACAGCTCTGCTGGATCGTGATTTCAAGAGTCATTCTCACTATGCCAAAGGGTGAGAAATCGGTTTCTGGATGAAGCTGTCATGTCTTTCTGGGCATAAAGTGGCTACGTATGCTGTTCTACGTGCTTTTCTCTGTGTTTGCTTTCATTTTTGCAAGCCGCCCTGTTTTGGGGAATAGGTGGGATATAAATGCATTAAGAACAAGAGCCAAACCTTCACTGGCAATGACAAAAATCCAAAAGAACAACAGCCCATCTCCAGTACGCGCATACAGAAAGGGCTTTTGGAGAGAAAATATCTTATGGAGGGTCTTATGGACCTGATGGCATAGATCAGAGGTGGAAAACCTCCAGAGACCTGGAGGAAAACCTCCAGAGACCTGCTAGTCAGTCTCCTAGAATGTTAAGAGGGGCCAATTCACCCCCTTACCAAATGGTGTCTTGTGGCTCCCA
Organism: Ctenosaura bakeri; assembly: GCA_948474755.1. Taxonomy (NCBI): domain Eukaryota; kingdom Metazoa; phylum Chordata; class Lepidosauria; order Squamata; family Iguanidae; genus Ctenosaura; species Ctenosaura bakeri. Next base: position 885,276 of record CAOLHI010000129.1, read on the forward strand.
TGTCAGTGAGGTAGTTATTGTTGGAAAATTACCAGCATTCTCTTTCCCCCACATTTTGTTGTTAGAACAAATGGGATTATTTAGCATAGGGCTTCCTTCCCTGTTTGCATGCTAGATCTCTCACATTTCCTTTCTCTGCATTTATTGGATGATAATAAATGCCATTTCCTATAGTTATTCCACTCCAGGTCTTACTCTGAACTTTGAAAGAGTTAGTCAGAGTGCTGAACCTACAGAGAAAGACACAGTTTGGGGCTTTGGGTTGCTTCTTTAAAATTCCAAGGAAAACCTGGAGTGGATTCACTGCCCCACTGACATGGGAGTCCTTCGCTGTCATAGACCACAACCCAGAATGTTTTGCTCTCAGTGGCCAAGAACTGTCCCATCTAAAATGAAGTACGCATGGCAAATTGAGAAGCACAGAGAACATGCACACTATAACCATGCTAAATATAATTGCTAAATTATTATTACAGCCATCATGGTACTGAACAGCGTGGAAATCTTACTTTTTTGAAGACTGCAGGTATCAGCACCCTGCAGCCAGCAACCACAATCTTTTGAGAGTCCTGTCAGAGAAACTACTGAGAGCTTTTGCATCCCTGTCTCTGGGATGTTGTAGATTCAAGCTTCCAAAAGGAGGTGTATCAATCTCATATGACTGGATTTCCTCCTTATAAAGGAATCCCTTGCATTCAGAAATACAGCTGTTAAGTTACGAGCCTTGTCAACTCCCTGGAATACTAGCTTTCTCTAAGCAGGGCTTTTATTTTCTTTCTATATTTTTATATGAAGAGGCATTCATGGCCATTTCCGCACTAGACTGTTATAGCGCTATGGTTCCACTTTCAACATCCTATGAAATCCTGGTGTTTGCAGTTTCGGGAGGGGCCATCCATGAAAAGGGGGTCAAAGAACTGCAAAACCAAATAGTTTTGTCCCTCCACCCTCTCTGGCTCAACCCTCCCCCCGAATCACTGAATATGTGGCCAAAAAGGAAACATGAATTGATGTCATGACATACCCAATTTGGATTTTTTTTTTAATTATGCAAGCATACCTGGACTGCCAAGACTGGCCATGGCCCCCCCCACCCCCAATGCAGTTAATCACCCATTTGCATTAAACAAATTTACAATACAAAGGCCTGCGGGGACTATTGAAGATAGCTATATGCTATTTCTTCCTCTGCACCAGTTGCAAGGAAGCAACAGTGGGATGCTGCCATCGTGTCCTACTTGCGCATTTCTCAGAAGGCAAAACTTAGGTCATTTCTGCACCGCAGTGTTATAGTGCTATTATTCTACTTTCAACCTCCTGTGGAATTCTGGGGTTTGTAGTTTACTGAGGCCAAAGAGCTCTCTGGCTGAGAATTCTAAATGCCCTCCCTAAATGTCAAACCCCAGGATTCCATAGGATGTGGAAAGTGGAATAATAGCACTATAACAGTGTAGGGCGGAAATGGGCAGATTGTGACTTGGGCAAGGTCATCCAGTGAGTTTCCACGGATGAGCATCTCCCAGAATCCTAGTTGAATATTCAAACCTCTAGACCAGAGCTTTCCAAACTTTTCATGTTGGTGACATACTTTTTTAGACATGCATCATTTCGTGACACAGTAATTGAGTTTTACTACCAAATCGGAGGTTAAAATTAACCCCTTATAAGAGATACAGACACATATATAATTTGTAATAACAAAACGTATGGCGACACAACTTTGCTCTACACCATGCTGGTTATAGAATCGTAGAATCATGGAATCATAGAAATGTAGAGTTGGAAGAGACCCCAGGGGCCATCCAGTCTAACACCCTGCCATGCAGGAACACCCTCAAAGCACTCCCAACAGACGGCCATCAAGCCTCTGCTTAAAAACCTCCAAAGAAGGAGACTTCACCACACTCCATGGAGGCTGCAGATTCCACTGCCGGACAGCCCTGACCGTTAGGAAGTTCTTCCTGAGGTTCAGGTAGAATCTCCTTTCCTGCAGCTTGAATCCATTGCTCCTTGTCCTGGTCTCTGGAGCAGCAGAAAACAAGCCCTCTCCTTCCTCTACATGGCATCCCTTCAAATATTTAAACATGGCTATCATGTCCCCTCTTCTATCATGTTCCCTTCTCTTCTGCAGACTAAACATACCCAACTCTCTAAGTCTATCCTCATAGGGCATGGCTTCCAGGCCTCTCACAATTTTTAAAGTGGAATCATAGCACTACAATTGTGTGGCAAGAAATGTTAATCGATGGAAGAGGGGAACAATTTTGGCAGGAGCATGTTGAGTAGTAGCACCAGAACAGTGTGGTGCAGAAAGAGCCTGTCCAACTTTCACAATCCTAATAGATATTGGAAATACAATAGCCTGGATACCTAACTTTGGTATTAATGCTATCCCTTTACACTGGTGGATGTGGTCAAGTTCGCTCACAGCTGCCGTTCCAAACCTGAGTCTTCTTCTGTTTGCACCAAATGCCAGGTGGATAAGATCTTTTATTTCAGAAGCCGAGGAATGCGAGAGAGCCGAGGGATTAGGCAGCATTCCACTCCAGCTGAGAAGGATCTCAGACTTACTCATGCGGCTGACTTGGTGCGTTTGCCTGTTCCTATATCACACCCGATCCTGGAACAGCAAGTACTATTGCTGGGAAGGGGTGGGGAGGCAGCCCCATTTCATAGGAAGAAAAACTCTTTTGAGATGGACTATGGAACCAAGAGAGAAGCAAAAAAATCCTGAAGCAGGAAATGCTGAATTGGAATTTGTTCCAACTAAAAGATTAGTAATGGAAACCCACGTCCATTTCCTCTGAGACACATCACAGTGACATCAGTAAGGCTTACTTCAGAGTAAATGTACACAGGAGTGAGACGTTAAGTGGAAAGACAGAATGTAAATTACCGTACTTGGATTAAACTGAGAGCCAAGGACCTGGCAAAGCCATCTCTGAGTATTCCTTGCCTAAGAAACCCCTATGAAATGTATGAGGTCACCATAAGTCGACAGATTTTTTTTTTTGGTTTTTTTTCATTTCATTTTATTATTTATTTATTTATTTATTTATTTGTTTGTTTGTTTGTTTGTTTGTTTGATCCCGCCTCTCCATATGGATCAAGGCGGCAAACAACTTACAAACAGCATGTATTTCGATACATTTTCTATACATGCCCCCAACAAGCTGGGTATTCATTTTACCGACCTGCGGAAGGATGGAAGGCTGAGTCAGCCTTGGAGCCTGGCAGGATCGAATTCACATGGCTCCAGTTCAGGTTCAAAGCTGACATTTTAAAAGAGTTTAGAGTCATAGAGTTGGAAGAGACCACAAGAGCCATCCAGTCCAACCCGCTGCCATGCAGGAGTACACAGTCAAAGCATTCAGCCTCTGTTTAAAAAAACCTCCAAACAAAGAGACTCCACCACACTCCCAGGCAGTGCATTCCACTGTCAAACTGCAAAGTTCTTCTTAATGTTTAGGTAGAACCCCTTTTCCTGAGGTTTGAATCCACTGCTCCGTGTCGTAGTCTCTGGAGCAGCAGAAAACAAGCTTGCTCCACTTTCCATATGACATCCCTTCAAATATTTATACATGGCTATCATGTTATCTCTTAATGTTCTCTTCTCTACGTCAAACAATGGCCATTTCCGCACAAGACTGTTGTAGTGCTCTTATTCCACTTTCAACATCCTGTGGAATTCTGAGATTTGTAGTTTCCTGAGGCCAAAAGAGCTCTCCGGCTGAGAATTCTAGATACCCCTCACTAAACTACAAGCCCCAGGATTCCATAGGATGTTGAAAGTGGAATAGTAGCACTACAACAGTCTAGTGCGGAAATGGCCAATATCCAGCTCCCTAAGCCACTCCTCATAGGTCTTCATGCTATCCAGGCCTTAAACCTTTAGGTTTAAATTCTGTTATGCTTTTAAATTAAAAAAAAAAAAAGGAAAAGAAAAGCAAAGCAAAAGAAAGAACCATCCTTCTCTTGAAAGCAGTGTGGGGCTAGTTATGGGGCTAATTTGGGGGTTCAGATTCAGTTGAGCCCCCTGCTTTGTGCACAGAAGCTCACCACATGAGAGGCACATCAAAAGATGGTTTAGAGCACATGAAAAGACTGTCGCATGCTTCCAGGTGGTTCATCCAAGGGAGGGTGCATTTGCATTGCACAACTATAGCCGGCTGATAACATTTTAATTTTGGGGAGTCCATCTTATTGATGCCTAGGATTTGTAGTCTGGTGAGGTGTTCAGAATTCCCTGGTAGAAAGTGCCAGCACACTGATACTCTGCAGCATAACGGCAGGGAATGCTCAGGATCTCACCAAAGTCCAAATCCTAAGATTTGCCAGGAAGGCGACACAACCTATACAGTGGCATCCAGCTGCTGTAACTGTGCAGATATAGGACTAGACCCCTAACGTCATTTCCACCAGGGAGAAGATTTGTGCTGTCACCCCAAGCAAGGAATGTATATCCTTCTTGGTCTTGGTCTTCCACTGATGCAAGAACAAGAAACCACTTTTTTTTTCTTTGCTTGCAAGATATGCTGCCACATGTGGAGCTGGGTTTTGTGTATTTAGGGCCATCCAGGGTCAAAAAGAAAGGAAGGAAAGGAAGGGAAGGGGAAGGGGAAAGGAAAGGGAAAACCATCTCACCCCACCCCCAAAATTCAGTCCAGAAGAAAACTGAGCTCCTTCTGGTAGCTTTCGGAACCTCCAAAAGGCTTTGGGGGCTACAAAACTGGTTGATGGAATAGAGCGCACTGTTATCAAATTTGCAGATGACACCAAATTAGGAGGGTAGTTAATACCTCAGAGGACAGGATGAGGATTCAAAATGACTTTAAGAGATTAGAGAGCTGGGCCCAAACTAACAGAATGAATTTCCATATAGAAAAATGTAAGATATTACATTTAGGCAGGAAAAAAAAATGAAATACAGAGATGTAAGGTAGGTGACACCTGGCTTGACCACAATACATGTGAAAGGGATCTAAGAGTCTTAGTAGACCACAGCTGAACATGAGTCAGCAGTGTGATGCAGCAGCTAAAAGGGCCAATATGATTCAGGGCTGCATCAGTAGGATTAAAGGGTCTAGGTCAAGGGAAATGATGGCACCACGCAAATCTGCTTTGGTCAGACTCCACCTGGAATCTTGTGTCCAGTTCTGGGCACCACAGTCCAAGAAGGATATTGACAAGCTGAAACGTCTCCAGAGGAGGGTGACCAAAATGGTAAAAGGCCTGGAAACCATGAAGCCCTATGCGGAGCAGCTTAGGGAACTGGGAGTGTTTAGCCTGCAGAAGAGAAGGTTAAGAGGTGATAGGATAGCCACGTTTAAATATTTGAAGGAATATCACATGGAGGATGGAGAAAGCTTATCTTCTGCTGCTCTAGAGAATAGGACTCGGGGCAGTGGCTTCAAACTTCAGGAAAAGAGATTCCATTTAAACATTAGAAAGAACTTCCTGATGGTAAGAGCAATGGAATATGGCTCGAAGTGTGATGAAGTCTCCTTCTTTGGAGATTTTTAAACAGACTCCATTTCCGCACTAGACTGTTACAGCACTATTATTCCATTTGCAACATCCTATGGAATCCTGGGGTTTGCAGTTTCGGGAGGGGCCGGCCGGCCCCTCCCGAAACTGCAAACCCCAGGATTCCATAGGATGTTGCAAGTGGAATAATAGTGCTATAACGGTCTAGTGCAGAAAAGCACAGAGCCTTGATAGTCATCCGTCAGAAGCATTTTGATTGCATCTTCCTGCATGGCAGGACTGGACGGCCCTTGTCGCTCCTTCCAACTGGATGGGCCGATGATTCTATGAAAATGGAGGCTTGAGGCCACAACTGGCCCAGAGGACACACCTTCCTCACCCCGATCTAGGAGCAATTATTCGGGGTGAGTGGGTTCCCATGTGAACCACAAGAGCGCAAAGCGAGTAGAATCTTCCTGCATAAATATACAAACAAAAGGTAACCAAGCTCAAGACCCAGTGCGAGGGATGGCAATGTAAGCCGTCTAAGCAAACAAGCACTAGCCAGTCCTGGGCCATTTCCACACTAGCCTGTTATAGCACTACGATTCCACTTTCAACACCCTCTGGAATCCTGGGGTTTCCAGTTTCGGGAGGGGCCAACCGGCCCCTCCCGAAACTGCAAACCCCAGGATTCCAGAGGATGTTGAAAGTGGAATCGTAGTGCTATAACAGGCTGGTGCGGAAACAGCCCTGGACACTTCTTGATTCCAGACCATAAATCACGGCAAACAGCAAGAAAAACAACTTTTCCTTCTCCTCTGTCGTCTCCTCCTCCTCCTCCCACCAAACATGCTTGAAGAGGAAATTCTTGTAGTGTTTGGGCACTCTAATCATACCAGCCTATTTTTAGTACAAGCCTAAAATACAGAGAGAGGAGCTATTTATAGAAACATTCTTTTGCAAACACCTTTAAGAAAATACACACATGCTCACACCCCACAAAAAGGCATTCTGCAAAAACTGGACAACTTTTTAAAAAAATAAAAATAAATCACTAGTGTTCTCTTCCCTGCCTGCAGAGAGATAAACAGGGGATTTGCATTCCTGTCTACTTATAAGTTTAGCCATTTCCCTGATCCATCGGACCTGTGCACTCACAGCACATTGTTTTTTTCAGATGCTTTTTATCCTTCATTATCCTGGAATGCATGACATTGGCATGGCCCACCTCCCATGAAAGGTCAAAAATAATCCAGAAAAGAAAATGGAATGAACGTTTGCAGAGAGAGAAGGAGGCGAGAATTTAATGCCTCTCTTTGGATCCTGCCAGAAAGTTGCAAAATCAAACTCCAAGAGAGGATCCATCAACAATTACCAACACGACTTAAAAACAAATGAGTCTGCTTTTCTTTGCCAGCCCCCCTCAGAGGCAAATAGTAGTATGTATATGTCCTTTAAGTCCTTTAATACATAACTACAAATAGTAGTTATGTATAAGTCCTTTAAGTTATGTATATGTCCTTCCCCCTTCCTAGCTTGCCTAGATTGGAGAAACTGTGTTTTTAATTTACAGAACCACAGATGCATAGAATGAGAAGAGACTCCAAAGACCATCCAATCCAATCCCATTCTGCCAGGCAGGAAAACACAATCAAAGCATTCTCAACAGATGGCCATCCAGCCTCTTTTAAAAACCTTCAAAGAAGGAGACTCCACCACCGAGGCAGCAGGTATTCCACTGTCAAACTGCTCTTACCATCAGAAAGTTCTTCCTAATGTCTAGGTGGAATCTCTCTTCTTCAGATTCCAAGCCATTGCTCCGTGTCCTAGCCTCTGGAGCAGCAGAAGACGAGCTTGCTCCATCTTCCATGGGGCATCCTTCCAAACATTGTCCTAATAGCATCCTAGTCTCTGGAAGAAGCTACCTTTGAGATGTGATGGTTATTCCAGGAGCTCAAAAGCATGCAATATGTTGTCCAAAGCCTGGGTCAGCAATCTCTTTGGACTGTACCTCCCAGAATCCCCCAGACAGTTGAAAGCATTTGCTGTTCTGCTGGCCACCCTCCAAAAGGCCCAGTTCAAGTTATTGCCTGCTCTTAGAGCCTTTCTGCACTACACTGTTATAGTGCTATGAATCCCCTTCCAACATCCTATGGAATCCTGGGGTTTGTAGTTTAGGGAGGGCCCTTTAGAATTCTCAGCCAGAGAGTTCTTTGGCCTCAGAAAACTACAAACCCCAGAATTCCTCAGAAGGTTGAAAGTGGAATAATAGCACTTTAACAGTATAGTGCAGAAAGGCCCTCTGTTCAGCACTTTTTGGATTCTTTAAAAAAGCATAGAATCATAGAATCATAGAAATGTAGAGTTGGAAGAGACCACAGGGGCCATCCAGTCCAACCCCCACAGATCTCCCTGGGAAGCTGAGTAGTCACCCCACCAACAGCCAGTAAAATCACACTTTAAAAAATGAATGAAATCCTAAAATGTTTCATAGATGGTACATGACACCAGACAAGTTAAAAAAGATTTACAGCACAGGTACAGGAATGTGTTGGAAATGTCAGAAAGAGGTGGGAACAATATTTCATATGTGGTGATCATGTCCCAAGGCAAAGAAATATTCGGGTGAAAGACATAAAAAGATGTGTGAAATACTGAACGTTCCATTTGCAAAAAAACCCGAATTTTATTTGTTAAACATGACAAATGTTCTTGAGAATACTAACATTAAGAGGCACTGGAGATTAATATTGTATACATGATAAGGACAGCTCGAACTGAATATGCCAAATTGTGGAAGTCTCAGCAAATACCCACAATTGAACAATGGTGGGGGACATTAATTGAGAATAGAAATGCGGATATTGTTTCACAAAGATTGAAGGGGAAATCGGATGCTCAGAGAAAAGGAGAATAACAAATTGCAATGGGTGATTGCTGGGAACTGCCCAGTGAAAATGTCTGAATTACGGTGGAAATTAAAGAGGAATAACTGTAACATAACAGGAGTGGATGAGAGAAATGCAAAATCAAGCATGGAAGATGAACGTAGAATTGTGAGGCATAATTTTTATATATGTGAGTAGGTATCCAGAAAATGAAAACTATGGCCCTTTTCGCAGCACCGGCACTTGCGCGACGGAGGAGGGTGGCTCGTGCGACAACCGTCTCCCGAAATGCCGCCACTTCCCCCCGTCTCCTTACCGCACCTGGTGTCTTTTCCTGCGACGGGCGCTCTTCAGCCACGCCCCCAGCTTCCGCGGCGCTCCCTGGGAGCTGTAGGCGGCGCTGGGGGCGGAAGCGGGGAGGAAGCGCGACAGGCTCGCCTGCGACGGCGCTCCGCACTTCGGTAAGTGCAAGGCACCGCCGGGAGCCTTGTGCGAGCGCCGTTTATTTTCGGTTCCAGCCAAAAATAAAAAAAACACGCGCTTGCGCAGCGTCAGCCCCGTGAGCGCCACGGAAGTGAGAGTGCGTTGTGCAGAGTGACGCTCCCACTCCCGCGAGGCTCAGGGGGCTCTCGCGTGACAGAAAGCCCATGCGGAAAGGGCCTAGATCAGAGTGGAAGAACAAAAACATTACATGTAAAAGTACAATTTGAGATGATGTTTTTTATTTGTGAAACTTAGACCATTTTCGCACTACAGTGGCCATTTCCGCACTAGCCTGTTATAGCGCGATGATTCCACTTTCAACCTCCTCTGGAATCCTGGGGTTTGCAGTTTCGGGAGGGGCCGGCTGGCCCCTCCCGAAACTGCAAACCCCAGGATTCCAGAGGAGGTTGAAAGTGGAATCATCGTGCTACAATAGGCTAGTGCGGAAATAGCCAGTGTTAAAGTGCTGCTATTCCACTATCAACCTCCTATGGAATTCTGGGATTTGTAGTTTAGGGAAGGGCACTTCAAATTCTCAGCCAAAGAGCTCTTTGGTCTCAGTAAACTACAAACCCCAGAATTCCACAGAACAATGAAAGTGGAATAGCAGCAGTTTAACACTGTAGTGTGGAAATGGCCTTAATAAAAATTATTTTTAAAAAAAGGAATGAAACCCTTCTCACAGGGCAGACAGTCATCAGATGTCCCTGTCTGAATGGGGACAGAACCAAGAAATGTTATCTTTTCTGAGCCTGCAATTCCCAGTCAACCAGCAGCCGTGTCCACCCTGGATTTTGGATCCTGTGTGAAGTACAGGTTAAGTATCCCTTATCTGAAAATCTGAATGCTCCAAAATTTGAAACTTTGGAAAAGAAGAATCAAGTATTCTCTCTGCAGGGAACATGAGAGAATTACAGAGGCTCACCAGAGGAAGAAAGCGAGAGGAGAAAAATGCAGAAAAGAGCGGAGAGTTGAGAGAACGGTGCAGTATTTAAAATACGGTACCAAATTACCTTCAGGCTATGTGTACAAGGCAGAGCTTTCCAAACCATTCACATTGGTGATATACTTTGTAGAGATGCATCATTTCACGACACAGTAATTCAGTTTTACTAGCAAACCAGAGGTGAAACTAACCCCTTATAAGAGATACACATACGTCAACTGTAATAATAAAATGTATGGGGACAGAACATATATCCTGAAAACATTTCATTTATAGTGGAGTCTCCTTCCTTGGAGGTTTTTAAGCAGAGGCTGGATGGCCATCTGTCGGGAGTGCTTTGATGGTGTTCCTGCATGGCATGGGGTTGGACTGGATGGCCCCTGGGGTCTCCTCCAACTCTACGTTTCTATGCTTCTATGATTCTATGTTTAAAAATATATGATTTAGAAATAACAGCATACATTTCCAAGACTGTAGATGACACATCTACACACTTCAGGCAACACACTAATGTGTCACGGCACACTATTTGGAAAGCCTTGGTGTAAGGTGTATGTGAAACATAAATGAATTTCCTGTTCAGGCTTGGGTCCCATCTCCAAGGCTATTTCCACACTATACTCTTATAGTGCTATGATTCCACTTTCAACATCCTACGGAATCCTGGGGTTTGCAGTTTCGGGAGGGGCCACCTGGCCCCTCCCGAAACTGCAAGCCCCAGGATTCCGTAGGATGTTGAAAGTGGAATCATAGCACTATAAGAATGTAGTGCGGAAATGGCCCAAGATATTTCCTTATACATATGCAAATATTTCAAAATCCAAAATCCCAAACACCTCTGGTCCCAAGCATTTAGGGCAAGGGATACTTGACTTGTAGTACTTCCTTGGGTCCATCCTGAATTGTTGACCAGTTCGCACCAGTGGATCCAACTGGGTTTTAGGGAGGAAAAACACCTCCCCAATTCAGCTCCTCCACAGTGACACCCTTCTGGCTGCAATTCCCAGAAGTACAAGCGTATCATACAAGAAAAAATTCTTAAACAAAAGTTCCAATATGCAAGCTTCCGGTTACAGAACGTCCAGGCTTTGTTGTCATTGTGTGCATTATTGACTTTTTGGTGACCCTAAGGTGAAACAATCTCAAGCTGCCTCTGACATCCCATTATCTGACACACTCCCCTCACTTTATTACCTACACTATACATCACACACATAACCTTAATTAACCTTAATTTCTTTAACAAACATAGCACAGATTAGAGAGCTGGGCCAAAACTAATAAACAGATTTCAACTGTCCAAGTGTAAGAGGTACTACACTTGGGCAGAAAAAAAATGAAATGTGCACATATAAGACAGGTGACATCTGGCTTGACCACAGTACATGCAAAAAGGATCTAGGAGTCTTAGTAGACCACAAGCTGAACATGAGTCAGTAGTGTGATGCGGCAGCTAAAAGGGCCAATGTGATTCTGTGCTGCATCAACAGGAATATATTGTCTAGGTCAAGAGAAGTGACTCTATTCTGCTCTGGACAGACCCCACCTGGAATAATGTGTCCAGTTCTGGGCACCACAGTTCAGGAAGGATATTGACAAGCTGGAATGTGTGCAGAGGGGGCGAACAAAATGGTTGAAGGCCTGGAAACCATGACGCCCTATGAGGAACGGCTTAGCGAACTGGGTATGCTTAGCCTGGAGAAGAGAAGGTTAAGAGGCAACATGATAGCCATGTTTAAATATTTGAAGGGATGTCATACGGAAGACGGGGCAAACTTGTTTCCTGCAGCTCCAGTGACTAGGATACGGAGCAATGGCTTCAGGAAAAGAGATTCCACCTAAACATTAGGAAGAACTTCTTGATGGTAAAAGCAGTTTGACAGTGGAATACATTGCTGCCTCAATGGAGTGTGTTGGAGTCTCCTTCTTTGGAAGTTTCTAAGCAGAGGCTGGATGGCCATCTGTTAGGAGAGCTTTAATAGTGTCTTCCTGAATGACAGAAGGGGGTTGGACTGGATGACCCTGGGGGTCTCTTCCAGCTCTGTGACTCTATGGCCCCTCCCGAAACTGCAAACCCCAGGATTCCATAGGATGTTGAAAGTGGAATAATTGCGCTGTAAGAGTGTAGTGTGGAAATGGCCTATAACTCCCAGAATCTCTGGAGGCTTCTGAGAGTTGTAGTTTTTTTATTTTTTAAAGGGTAACTTTGCTAAGCTCTGTTCCCTTGTCTCCATTGCAAAGGTGCAGAAGCTTACACAACCCATCACCACCAGGCCCTTAACAACCATTAAAATAATAACAGTTTTTTAAAAATCCCTTTGACTTTGTATAATCTATACATAGTAAATAAAACAGGGGCAGGCACGTCCCTCCAAATATTTCCACCACCTGAACCTACAATTTTCACATTTACAGCTCTCCAATTTGTGGGAGCAACCGGAGAAGCGGCTTATTATTAGATGTTTTCGGAGGGTTTACGAGAGCGCCTTTCACCCACAACCAGACACGGATTCCAGTAGCTAAAGGGCAAGATCCGTAGGATGGCCATTTGTCCACGTTCCTCTCCCCCTTTCCAAGGGTAACTTCCGTTCAGAGTCTCTTGTAACTGCAAGCCTTCGGGAAGGAGACCAAACAAACAATGAGAGATTCAAGAGGGGCTACCGCCGGCCCGGGACTGGCACCTCTCCAGGGCACTGAAGGCGTTGGCTCCTGGGTACAAAGAGAGACCCACAAAGACTAATGCAGGAGAAAAAAGAAGGAGAAAATAATAACGCCTGGAAGAAAGGAATTTTATTTACCATGAAGAACTTGAGGACGCTTTGGAATGTAAAAATGCGGTGGCTCAAGTGGTGAGCCAAAGTGACTTTTATGGATTGCAAGGCCCATCAGGCGTGGGAAAAGAAGCACAGGGAATAAAACTCTTTGGAATACAACAGCTGAGGACCGGGTGTAAAAGTTGTTAATTTTTTTTTGGACTACAACTCCCAGAATTCTCTATCTAGCAATGGACTCCGTGTAATGCAGCATCCAGAGCCTTGAAAAGCAACGCCTTTGGACTACAAGGAGGGCGACCAAAATGGTGAAAGGTCTGGAAGCCATGAAGCCCTATGAGGAGCGGCTTAAGGAGCTGGGGATGTTTAGTCTGCAGAAGAGAAGGTTACGAGGGGACATAATGGCCATGTTTAAATATCTGAAAGGATGTCACGTTAAGGGCCCTTTTTGCTGTGCTGGCGCTTGCGCGACGGAGGAAGGTGGCTCGCGTGACAACCGTCTCCCGAATCGCCGCCGCTTCCCCCGCCTCCTTACCGCACCTGGCGTCTTTTCCCGCGACGGGCGCTCTTCAGCCACGCCCCCAGCTTCCGCAGCGCTCCCTGGGAGCTGTAGGCGGCGCTGGGGGCGGAAGCGGGGAGGAAGCGCAACAGACTTGCCTGCGACGGCGCTCCGCACTCCGTTAAGTGTGAGGCGCCGCCGGGAGCCTTGCGTGAGCGCCGTTTATTTTCGGTTCCAGCCAAAAATAAAAAAATACGCGCTCGTGCAGCGTCAGCCCCGTGAGCACCGCAGAAGTGGGAGTGCGTCGTGCAGAGCAATGCTCCCACTCCCGTGAGGCTCGAGGGGCTCTCGCGCGACAGGAAGCCCATGCGAAAAGGGCCAAGGAGGGAGGAGGCTTCTTTTCAGCTGCTCCAGAGACTAGGACAAGGAGCAATGGATTCAAGCTGCAGGAAAGAAGATTCCAGCTGAACCTCAGCAAGAACTTCCTGATGGTCATTGTTGTCCAGCAGTGGAATCTGCTGCCTCTATGGAGTGTGGTGGAGTTTCCTTCTTTGGAGCTTTTAAGCAAAGGCTGGATGGCCATCTGTCGGGAGTGCATGGCAGGGGGGTGGACTGGATGGCCCCTGGGGTCTCTTCCAACTCTATCATTCAATGATATAATGCCCAGAATCCACAGCCAGCATGGCTGCTCACATTCTCCCACTGAAGTCCATATATCTTTCTGGAGGCTAACAAGCTTCCAGCTGACTATCTCAAAATGGCACAGAGTAGGAATGATCTAGTGAAATCTCTTTACCTCGCTACAAAGAATGCAGAAGGGTAGAGGTGTTTGCTGCTTCAGTTGTGAAGCCTGCCAGGTAGGAGGAATTTCAAAGGGAGATGAAATGAATCCATGGAAAATAAAAGCTATCAATCCTGCAGTTGCGGGTGTTGCAGTCCAATTCTCCAATAACTGGACCTTCCTCCCTCCTTTTTTTTAAACAGTGGAATTCAAGGCCACTTTCACGTGTTTAAAACCATCACAGATTAAAAGCAAATAATAAATTCAAGTTGAGCCTCCTTTCTCTGGAAACCCAAAAGCCTCCAAAAGCCAACACTTGTTGCTGCTGGTTTCCTGATTCGGCCTTTGAGGTGGCAGCTGCGGTGCGCTGCTTTTTCATCTCTGGCCATTTCTGCACTAGGCTGTTATAGTGCTATTATTCCACTTTCAACATCCCATGGAATCCTGGGGTTTGCAATTTAGGGAGGGGCATTTAGAATTCTCAGCCAGAGGGCTCTTGGGCCTCAGTCCACAAGATATTTAAAGTGGAATAATAACTCTATAACACTGTAGTGCGGAAACGGCCTCTCAGAACCTCATTTTCTTCTCTTTCTGTTACTCGTGGCAGAAGCGGGCGGCTGGAGTCAAAAGAGAGAGACTGAGGATCTGCAAAACGGAGCAAGGTACGGATTCATGCTAGGCATTATGCCTGGATTCTTTCCATTTCACAGATCCTCAGTCTCTCTCCAGCCTCATGTCTCATATGCAACCAAAGCCTCAAATGATGGAGATGCAAGGCTATTCCAGGAAGGTACTGTATTCCAAAATACAAAAAAATCCAAAATATAGAACACTTCTGGTCCCAAAAATTTCAGATAAGGGATACTCGAACTGTAATGGGTTCAGCCTTCCCCAAAAGACAAATTTCAAATCGCCAACCCACAACAAGACCTTGCAGAAGGAGAGCAGGGTGAGGGCTATCCTAGCCTACCTACAGAGGAAGTTCCAAAGGCCATTTCCACACTAGACTGTTATAGTGCTATTATTCCACTTTCAACATCCCATGGAATCCTGAGGTTTGCAGTTTAGGGAGGGGTCTTAAAGGCCCCTTAAAGGCCCCTCCCTAAACTGCAAACCCCAGGATTCCATAGGATGTTGAAAGTGGAATAATAGCACTATAACAGTCTAGTGTGGACATGGCCCTAGTCTAGGAGCAGCCGCCAAGAAAGTCCCTCCCTTGCTCCTAGCAAACAAGCCTAAGAAGGCAGTGAGACTGAAGGATGGGCCTTTTCCCAACATTATAGATCTTAAACAGGCTCACAGAAGGTCTTTCCATACAAATCAGATTAAGTTCACCTTGCATTTGTTCCTCAGTTTAATTCTCTCTGTTCCCTCCCTGCTGAAAACTCCACCGTCATGTCCCTGGCTTCAATTTAATGTGCAAAAGCTATATTTATTTATCAAAGCCATCCAGCAGATATATTCTCATCTCCCTTTCAAAGAACAAGAGAAACAATAATCTGGCCGTGTGTGTGAACCACCACATTGGTTCAGCATTCGCTTCAAACCAGATTTCATATCCCAAAACCACGATGGGACCCTGAGTGCCAAAAACGTTATTTGCTCATCTGCAATTAGGATTTTCAAATTCACAGAGCGCTGTGGGCCTGCTTGGCATCTGAATGGGTGCGTGGATGTCCAAAGTACATTTGGGGGTGGTATCTCTTGCTTGCAGCATGTAGGCATGTAGGTATCTCTTGCTTGCAGCATGTAAGCACCAAGGCTTTTGGGGGGGTGGTAGGGGGCTTTGAAAATTTGAAGCATATTTGGTTGCTTTCTGGTTTTGCAATTTGCATCTCATTTGCATAGAGAGGGCCAACGCCAAACCGCATTCTGCTGGCCCTTCTGCTTTCTATTGTTCCTAGAATTACATAAAAATAGATGTTGCTAAAGAAAATATCATGAAAGCCTGACCTCTGGGCCTCTCAAAATCTGAAATCTTTATTTAGTTGGTGCCTGAAAATTCGACACTGGTTGAAGACTGCGGTTAGCCAACAGCTGAGGTCACAGAATTGCAAAGCTGGAAGGGACCACAAAGGCCATCCAGTCCAACCCTCTGCTCTTGTAGCTTGCATCTTGGAATAGTCCTGCACAGAGAAAGCTAGCATGTCAAGGAAAGAGCCAAACCAAATATGTAGGAAATTGAAGCAACTCCCATGGGGGTCAAAACTGAAATGGCACATGGCCAGCACTTGGAAAAGTAACTTGTTGGATGATCACTTCAAGAATTCCTCAGCTAGTGGTCCAAAAGAGATAAAACTATTCTAAGCTTTCCTCTGAACTAGGTATCTGTTAGTTTCATTCTCTCCCATATTAAGTAAGTAAGAGGGAAGAAGGAAGGAGATGGGGAGAATGTGGAATCCAAGACCATTTCCGCACTAGCCTGTTATAGCGCGATGATTCCACTTTCAACATCCTCTGGAATCCTGGGGTTTGCAGTTTCGGGAGGGGCCGGCTGGCCCCTCCCGAAACTGCAAACCCCAGGATTCCAGAGGATGTTGAAAGTGGAATCATCGCGCTATAACAGGCTAGTGAGGAAATGGCCCATCTCCCTCCCACGTAAAGACACTATTAAGAAGGGAGGCTTTAAAATCCCCAGCTCTGAAATCTACCCAGTGGTTCCAAACTTTGCTGTCCCTTTTCCTCAAAATGTTATTACCCCACATATGGTTTCATTTTGGGATGGAGCTTCTACGGAGACTAAGAACTCACAGCTACCACCATGAAGCTCAAGGGAGAAAAGCTTTCTATTTACAGAGACAAACGGTTGTGGCGAGGTGAAAAGCCCCTCCGCTGCAGGGGGACAGTAATAATAATAATAATAATAATAATAATAATAATAATAATAATAATAATAATAATATCCCGCATCTCCCCATGGATCGAGGTGGTACTACAACAATACATTAAATACATTAAAAGCATTGAAACATAACCAATCCTCCCCACCCATCAACTCACCTAAAACCAACCCCCTAAAACACATTAATTACATTAAAAACTACATTAAAAAACATTATGAGCCAGCTTCACTCCAGAGCCTGTTATTCATCTACAGTGGCATTTCAAGGCTGAAATATATAAACAGCCGTTTCTGTAAACATGGGCCAGTCTGATTCAGAATTCAATAAAATCTTCATTATAATGAAAGGGGGAAATACCAAATAAAGAATGCTGCTGCCAGGACCTGCGCCGTTGCTTGCCAAAGTTCAGTTCAAAGCGACTGCGTGGCTTTTTGGAGCTTTGTTCTTTCCCCCCGCCTTCTCCACGCTTGGTGAACAAAAATAAAA
This sequence comes from Ctenosaura bakeri, assembly GCA_948474755.1. Classification (NCBI taxonomy): domain Eukaryota; kingdom Metazoa; phylum Chordata; class Lepidosauria; order Squamata; family Iguanidae; genus Ctenosaura; species Ctenosaura bakeri. The sequence continues at coordinate 902,442 of CAOLHI010000129.1, forward strand.
CTCTTCAGATACAAACTGCACTCGCTCTGGTCATCTGGTCTACTAGAGATCCTGCAGTCAATGATTTTGATGGCTCTTCCGAGACAAAAGATGGCTGTTCCATTAAAAGATGCAATTCAGACCCATCAACTCACTACTCACAGTACATGTGAAAAGGATCAAGGAGTCTTCGCAGACCACAAGTTGAACATGAGTCAGCAGTGTGATGCGGCAGCTAAAAAACCCAATACCATTCTGGGCTGCCTAAGTAGCAGTATAGCATCTAGGTCAAGGGAAGTACTACTTGAATAGTGCATCCAGTTCTGCGCATTACAGTGCAGGAAGAATACTGACAGGCTGGAAAGTGTCCAGAGGATGGCAATCAAAATAGTACAAGGCCTGGAAAACATGAAGCCCTATGAGGAGCAGCTTAGGTTGCTGGGTACATTTACCCTGGAGAAGAGACGGTTAAGAGGAGATATGATAACTGTGTTTAAATATTTGAAGGGATGTCATATGGAAGATGGAGCAAGCCTGTTTTCTGCTGCTCCAGGGACTAGGACATGGACCTATGGTTTCAACCTAAAGGAAAAGAGATTCAATCTAAAGAAATTCCTGATGGTAAGAGTAGTTTCACAGTGGAATCCGCTTCCTGGGAGTGTGGTGGATTCTCCTTTGGAGGTTTTTAAACAGAGGTTGGATGGCCATCTGTCGGGAATGCTTCCACGGTCTCTTCCTGCATGGCAAAATGGGGCTGGACTGGATTGCCCTTGGGGTCTCTTCCAACTCTACGATTCTACGATACATCCTTGGCTTGTATCACCTCAATCATGAATCTGCTTGCGTTCCCGTCAGAGGCCATTTCTGCACTAGCTTGTTATAGCGCGATGATTCCACTTTCAACATCCTATGGAATCCTGGGGTTTGCAGTTTAGGGAGGGGCCTTTGAGGTCCCTCCCGAAACTGCAAACCCCAGGATTCCAGAGGATGTTGAAAGTGGAATCATTGCGCTATAAGAGTGTCGTGCGGAAATGGCCCTGGTTTGGAACATGGGTGCCTGCTCTCCCCACCATGGCCTGGCCCCTGTGGTTTTTCCATTTTTGGGAGGGTCCTGTGCCCCTAACCCTAGTAAACGTGGAAGGCCAACTGTATTGCATTGTTGGATTTCTTATTTCTCAAAATGCCCATAAAGGGTTTCTGGACTTTCAAAAAAAAAAAAATCTTCAGTTGGCTTATCTGTTAAAGTTTGGCAATTTGGGCTCACTCTGCAACCTTAACAATGCATTCTTCCACCATTAGTCCTTCAGTCCGTATTCCACGCTTGATTTAAAGAGCAACGTGCGTATGCATAACCACTGCTCTGGGCAAGATGCTACTATCAGGATACAATACAGAGAAACAGAATGTTTTGCCATTGGCAAGGGGGTCAGGCAAGGCTCCGTTTTATCCCCTTATCTTTTTAATTTACATGCAAAACACATCCTACAGAAACTTAGAAGAAGGAGGCATGGAAATTGGAAGGAAGACCATCAATAATGTAATATATGCAAATGGCACCATATTACTCATTTCTGCAGAAAATAGCAAAGACTTGGAAAAACTATTGATAAAAGTTAAGGGAAAAAAGTGAAGAACAGCATTACAGCTGAGCATTAAGGAAACAAAAATAATAACTACAGATGTTTTTTATGTAATTTTAAGACAAAGAAACAGTTAATGAACTTTTGTACCATGGCTCAATCACTAATCAAAATGGAGACAGCAGTCGGAAAATCACACGAATATGGTTTGGAAGGACAGCTATGGAAAAATTAGACAAGATCCTCACGTGTGAAGATATGTATCAGTAAACATTGAAGCTAGAATCATTCATGCCTTCCAATTTATGGGTGTGAAAGTTAGGGGAAGAAAGCTGACAGGAAGAAAATCTCCACTGTCCAGCTTTCACAACCAGACTAGCGTCATTTCCGCACTAGCCTGTTACAGCGCTATGATTCCACTTTCAACGTCCTCTGGAATCCTGGGGTTTGCAGTTTTGGGAGGGGCGTCAAAGGCCATCCTCAAAGGTCCCTCCTGAAACTGCAAACCCCAGGATTCCATAGGGTGTTGAAAGTGGAATCATCGCGCTATAACAGGCTAGTGCGGAAATGGCCTATGATTCCACTTTCAACATCCTATGGAATCCTGGAGTTTGCAGCTTCGGGAGGGGCCTCAAAGGCTATCCTCAAAGGTCCCTCCTGAAACTGCAAACCCCAGGATTCCATAGGATGTTGAAAGTGGAATTGTAACACTATGGCCCTTTTCGCACGGGCTTTCTCTCGCGAAATAGCCCCGTGAGCCTTGCGGGAGTGGGAGCGTCGCTCTGCACGACGCACTCCCACTTCCGCGGCGCTCATGGGGCTGAAGCGGCGCGAGTGCGGATTTTTTTATTTTCGCCTTGAAGCAAAAATAAACGGTGCTTGCGCAAGGCTCCCAGTGGCGTCCCGCACTTACCGGAGTGCGGAGCGCCATCACAGGCGGGCCTGTCGTGCTTCCTCCCCGCTTCCACCCCCCGCGGCGCCTACAGCTCTGAGGGGGCGCTGTGGAAGCTGGGGGCGTGGCTGAAGCGCACCCGTCGCGCAAGAAGACTCCACGTGCGGTAAGGAGGTGGGGGAAGCGGCGGCGTTTCGGGAGAGGGTTCTCGCATGAGCCGCCTCGCGCAAGCGCCGGTGCTGCGAAAAGGGCCTATAACAGGCTAGTGCAGAAATGGCCTAAATTGAGGCTATTATAACTTTGGACATGTCATGAGATAATAGGATTCATTGGAAGAGATAATAATCCTCAAGTGGATTGAATCAACTGACTGTGAATTTGCAAGATTTGAGAAAACATGTAGACAACCACGGCTCTCTGTCATAGGGTCATCAAAAGTCAAAGTTAACTCTCGTTCTCCTCCCGCGAATGTATATATGTGTGTGTATGTGTGTACACACACATACACACACATAC